>CAWUPB010000144.1:0-501590 GCA_963924115.1 Dovyalis caffra
CCTCTCTCCCTCAATCTCTCTACCCCTCTCTCTACCTCCCTTTCCCTCTCTCCATCTCCCACTCTCCATCTCTATGATGCCCCCTCCTCAGCCCACTTACCAATTACCCAAAAGGAGTGGCTAGGCGAGGCACATCACACTAACACGACTAGTTTCCAATTTGACCTTAAGTACGTATGTGCTCATACATTAAGGACTTATTATATAGTTAAATGCGTACAAGATAATTTATATAATATTAACAATACAATGGAAGAAATTACAAAGTTTAGTTACAATACTATCAAAATGTTTATCGACACCCCAACCTCAAAATTACATTCAAAAGAAATTTTGGTTCATATGTGTCAAACATGAGCCTTTTGGAGGACCCGGTAGCATCCCGACTACTTTGACTCATTCCTATCATAACATGAAAACAACAATGGGGTGAGCCAAAGCTTAGTAAGTAAGATGATGCACATGATATGCAATGTAGTTCCGTTTCCCATTCTACCCATCCATTTTAATCCCGGTACTCTAGGTATTAGCAAGATGTGTGTTCTATCTCTCGATGATCATGTTAGCACCTATTACTCTATTACTCTCTCTCAATGATCCCATTATCACCTACTACTCATAACGAAATTACCCCTCATTGCACAACACGGTTAGCGAAATTATCCCTTGCTTAACGTTGTTAGTAATAGAGCACATACATGATTTCATGCTATTACCCATTCCATTTAGTTCGCTTACCAAACCGCATTATCTCATGACTCAATGATTTTTCTCGATTTCATATCACCCTCGAATGCATGTGATGCACACAGTATTATGTTTAACACATTCAACTAATTATGCTATTAACATTTTCTTCTCGTACCATTTCCGTGTCCGACGCACACTCGGGAGTTCACAGGTGTTTCATGTAACATTCAAAGTATTCAAAACAAGAATGAAAATTTCATTCATTGGTAGCATTCATTGCATAAATCTACTTTGTACTTTCGAGTTTTCCCTTCTTATGTACCTTGTAAGACTAGGCTTAAATTTTTGATGTATTACTTAGTTTACAAGATTGGTCAATCCTAAGGATGGATGTCCGACATACTTAAGCTAAAATCGTGTTTAATCCAAACCTTTAATCTTAGTGGTCGAAGTTGACTCATAATGGGTCTAGGTCCCTTTTTTGGTTTTTCCATGAGTCACCACCACTTTAATATTTCATTTTACATTTTTTTAAATGTAGTTTAACCCTTAGTTATAAATTCGAAAGGTGAGAACCTAAATCCCTAAAATTGATGGGTCTAGGCCGAATGCATCCTTAAGTGAGCAAGGAATTATTTTTCCATTTCTAGGTCAATTCCTTTCTATAATAACTTACTAAATGATAGTTAAAAGTTACCAAGGAAATCTAAACCTTAAGGTTCACAGAGGAAACCAAATTTAGCCATCAACTATCCAATTTACCTAATGCAATCCAAAACCCTATTTTTCCTTTTTAGTTGGGCCGATGGAGTTTTAAGGTGGCCATGGATTGCCTTTTATATCCACCGAATTCATTTCCACCCTAAACAATTAATCCAAAACTAGTTAGGTTACCATGATATTCTAAACCCTTAATTACCCTACAAAGATCCATTCTTTTCCAATTTTTCCCACTTGGCCGAATGGTTTTCACTTAGGGAAACCCTTAAAGTGTATTTCTTTTCTTTTCCAAGTTAAGCTTACCAAACCTAGTTCAACTTCAATCCATTCAGTCCATACCCTTTTTCTTTCTTTTTCCTTTTCAAACCATCCACACATTTAAACACATCAAACAAGCTTTGCATCACTACAAAAACACATAAATCCATCACAATTTAGCAAGCCCTAACACCAACACAAACAACCATAGCAAACCATTGAAAATTATTACAAACCCATGAAATAAACACTAAAAAAAAGATAACTTAAAACATTAATCAACCAAAAATGGAACCTACTTACTTTGTTTGAATTTCCTAAAGGTTGGTTAGGCTTTCCCCTTCTTTCGTTTCTTTCTTCTTTCTTTTTCTTTTCCTTTTCTCTTCCTCTCTTTCCTTACTCGTTTTTCTCTCCTTTTGGGTAGCTACGGGCTGCCTAAAATTTCTTACCACTTTCACTCATTCTATGTATATACACATGCTTATTGTCTTAGTATAATTAAGTGTACAAATGGCTGAATTTAATTTGGGAGAGTGAAAAGCTATTGGTGAATCAAGAGAGAGAGAGTGGCGGGTTTGAGGGGTTTAGGGTGAGCTGGCTTTAATTCATTAATTAGGGGGTTTAGTGTCCTAATTAATTTGTTAGAGTAACTACACACCCTAACTAATCTAGTTCAAGTAACTAAAAACATTTCTTTCCATTAAAGTTCAGAAATCCCTCTCCCTAAACTCGGATTTTTCTTCCCCCAAAATATTCCAAGTAGTGATGCTTTAAGTCTAGCCTATACAAAAATAGCCATAACTCTTTATGTATACATCTAAAAATCACAAAATGTTACAAAGAGTTAGTAGACACATAGATGAACAATGTTTATTCTTTAAGTTTTACCCATAAATCACTCTAAAGTCTTCAAATAAATCACATAAAATTTGGATAGAATATAGTCCTCAAAACACTAAGTTTGGATATTTAATTTATTTAATAATTAAACCATTAATCTCAAACAAAGTAAATTTAATTCAACATAAATCACACATTTCAAGCATTAATTTCTCATGTTTTAATAAGAATTATACTTACTCTTAATATATGCATATATATAAATATTTGAATACGTGTCGCTTTACGGTTAAGTATTTTCATTAGGGTTACAGTCTCTCTACCTTTCTCCTCCTCTCTCCTAATCTCAATCTCTCTCCCTCTCCCCCTCCTTTAATCTCTCCCATGCTCCCTATTTCTCTATCTCTCGTCTCCATCTTCATCTCGTCTCTCTCTCCCTCCCTCCCCTCTACCTATCTCTCTCAATCTCTCTCCTCTTCTCTTGGAATCCCTCCCTCTCTTTCTCTCTCTCTCTCTCTTTCTGAGTCTCTCCCTCTCTCCCTCCTTCTCTCTCCCTCTCCCTCTCCCTCTCTATCCCTCTCTCTTGCTCTCTCTCCTACTCTATCTCTCTCCTCTCTTTCTTTCTCCCTCTCTCCCCTTTTATCTCTCTCCTTCTCTTTCTCCCTCTCCCTCTTCCTATCCATATCTCTCCCACTTCCTCTCTTTATCTCTAACTATGTCCATCTATCTCTCTCCCTCTGTCTTCCTCTTCCTTCTCCCTCTCTCTCTCCCTCTATCCATCTCTCGCCCTCCCTCACTCCTTCTCTCTCCCCTATCTCTCCATCTCTCCCTCTCTTCCTCTCTTTATAACCCTTTCATCTCCCACTCTCTCTTTCTCACCCATTCTCTCTCCCCTCTCTCTCCAGCTCTATCTCCCCTACTCTGTTTGCCTCTTTCTCCCCTTCTCTATGTCTCCCTCAATATCTCTCCCTCTCCCTCTCACTCTCACTCTCCTTCTCTCTCCTCATCCCTCTCCTTCTCTCTTCTCATCTATATCTCTCTCCCTCTCTTTCCATCTATTCCTCCCTCATTCTTATTCTCTCCCTTTCACCCTCTCTCTCACCCTCTCACCTCTCTCCCTCCTCTCTCCCTCTCCCTCAAGCTCTCTTTATATTGCTCCCTCTCTCCCTCAATCCTTTTTGCTCTTTCTCCCTCCATCTCCCTCTCTCTCCTTCTCCCTCTACCTCTCTCTCTCTTGCTACCTCTCTCTCCTTCTCTCTCCCCCTTTCTCTCCCTCTCTCTCCCTTTCTCTCCATCTCTCCCCCTTCCTCCCCCTATATCTCTCTCTTATTATCTCTCCCCTTATCTTTCTCCCTCCATCTCTCCCTTCCTCTCTCTCCTTCTCTCTCCCACTCTCTTGCTCGCTCTCTCCTTCCCTCTCTCCCTTTCCCTATCTCCCTCCCCCTCTCCCTATCTCTCTCCCTTTCCTTTTCTCTCCCTCCTCTCTCTCCTTTTCTTCTTCATCTGCCTCTCTCTCCCTATCCCTCTCCCACCATCCCCTTTTTCTCCTTCTCTCTTCTTTTATCTCTCCCCCTCTCTCTTCCTTAATGTTTTCCTTTCTCCCTTCATCTCCCTCTCCCTCTCTCTTCCTCTCCTCTCTCTCCCTCTCTCTTCCTCTCCCTCTCCCTCTCCCTCTCTCTCCTTCTCTATTCCTCTCCCTCTCTCTTTTCCTTCTCTCTTTTCCCTCTCTCCCTCTCTCTCTCTCCTTCTCTCCCTTCCTCTCCCATTTCATTCTCTCTCCCCCTCTCTATGCCTCCCTCTCTTTTAATCTCTCTCACTCTCTTACTCTTCCTCTCCCTCTCCTTCTCTTCTACTCCTTTCTCCCCCTTTTTCCTTATCTCTCCCTATCTCTCTCTTCCTTTCCCTCTATTTCTCCCATTTCTCTAGTTCTTGTTCTCTCTCTCCAACTATATTCTTTCTCCGTCTCTATTTCTCTCTTTCCTTGTCTCTCGATCTCTCCCTTCCTCTCCCTCTCCATTTTCATCTCTTTCTCCATCTCCCTCTCTCCCTCTCCCTTCCTCTCTCTCATTGTCTCCCTCTCTCTCCCTTTCTTTCTCCCCTCTCTTCCTCTCTCCCCCTCTCCCTCTCGCCCTCTCTTCCCTTCTCTCTTCTACTACCTCTCTTTCTCTCTTGTTTTATCCCTCTTTCTCTCTATCTCTCATCTCTCTATCTCCTAGTCCTTTCCTCTCCCTCCATCTCCCTCCCTCACTCTCTCCCTTCTCTCTCCCCCTCTCTCTTTTTCTCTCTCCACCTCTCTTTTATTCTTTCTCTTTCTCCCTCTCTCTATTCTTCTCTATCTCCCTCTCTATCCTTTTCCCCCTTTAGTTCCCTTTCTCACCCTTTATCTCTCTTTCCCCTCTCTCTCCCTCTCTAACCTCTCTCTTTCCCCTCTCTTAATTTCTCCCTCTCTCTCTCACTCTCCCTCTCTCTCCCCTTCTATCCCTCTCTCTCTCCCTCTCTATCTTGATCCCTCCTTCCACCTCTTTTCCTCTTTCTCTCACTTTTTCTCGCTCTTTTCTTATCTCTCCTAAACTTTCTCGCCTCTCTCTTCCTCCCTCACTTTCCTCTCTCTCTTCTTCCCACTCACTCTCTCTCCTATCTCTTTCCCTCTCCCTCTTACTCTCTCTCCATCTCCTCCTCCTCGCTCTCCCTCTCTCCTTCTCTCTCCTTCTCCCTCTCTCTCCCTTTACCTCTTCCTCTCTCTCACTTTCTCCCTCTCTTTAAATCTCATCCCTCTTTCTCTCCCTCTTTCTCTCCTTCTTCCACTCTCTCCTTCTCTCTCCCCTTTCTCTTGCTCTCCCTCTCTTTCTCTATTCCTCTCTCCTTATGATCTTTCCCTCTCTTCCCTCTCTCTCCTTTCTCTCCTCTCCCACACTCCCCACTCTCTCCCTCTTTCTTTCTCTTCATCTCTTTCTACGCCTCTCTCCCTTTCTTTTTATCTATCTCTCTCTTTATCTACCTCCCCCATTCTCTCCCTCTCTTTACCTCTAGCTTTCTTTATATATTCCTCTCTCTCATAGACTTTACCTCTATCTCCCACTCCCTCCGTCCCTCTCTCTCCTTCTCTTGCTCTCTCTTTCTCTCCCTCTTTGTCTCTCTTTTCTCTCCACTCTTTTTTCTTCTCTCCCTCCCTCTTCCTCTCTCTCTCACTCTTTCTCTCTCCCACTCTTTCCCCACTTTTTCCCTCTCTCCCCCTATCTCTTTCCTTCTCCTACTCTCCTTACTCTCTCTCTCCCTATCCCTCTCTCTATCTTTCTCTCTCTCACCTTCTTGCTACTTCTCTTTCCCTCTCCTTTTCTCTCTCTTTCTTTCTCCCTCCCTCCCTCCCTCTCTCTCCCTCTATGTTTCTCTTCCTCTCTCTAACTCTCTCCTTCTCTCTCTTTTAATCTATCCCTCTCTTTCCTAATCTCTCCCTCTCACACCCTCTCCCTCTCTCTCCCTCTATCTTCCGGTCTCCCTTTCTCTCCCTCTCTACCTTTCTCTCCCCTTATCACTTTACCTATCCCTCTCTCTCATCTCTTCCTCTATCTGTCTCCCTCTCTCCTTCTCTCTCGCTCTCGCTTTCCCCCTCTCTCCCTCTCTCGCACTCTATCTCTCTATCCCTTCTCCTACTCTATCTCTCTCCCTCTCCCTTACCTAATCTCTCTCAACCTTTCTCCCACTTTATCTCTCCCTCTCTTTATCTATCGCCTTTCTAATTTCCATCTCTCTCTTTCACCCTCAATATCTCACTCCTTCCGTAACCCCCATGAAAATCCTATATATATATATATATATATATATATATATATATATATATATATATATATATATATATATATATATCTCACTCCTTCTATAACACCTATGAAAATCCTTAATATATATATATATATGGGTCGAATATTAAATGAGTGAAGGTGTGATTGTGTATATCCGCCATTTGAGTATTTTGGGATGACAACACGCTAGATGTTTAGGTGAGAATTTATGGAATGACATTTTGGATAATTACACCATGAAAAATTAATGCTTGAAATGTATGAGTTGTGTTCAATTAAAGAAATCTTACTTGAGATTGATGGTTAAATTATTAGAGGAATCAAGTATGCAAAATCGGTGTTCTTGAGAATTAGATTCTGTCCGAATTTTGTGTGGCTCTGTACAAGGACCTTAGGTTGATTTCTACATGAAGCTTAAGAATAAAATTTGTAGATATATGTCTCAACTACCTGTCTATAAAATATTTTTCTTATTAGGTTTATATATAAAATGTTATGCCCATTTTAGTATATACTTGTTTTGGATGAACTATTGTTGGACAAATTGAGTTAAAAAAATTCAAAATTATGTTATTACTTGTGTATTTGGTATTCTAGCCTAATTTTTTGATATTTTTTGAATTAATATATCTAGTGAGAGAAGGGTGAGAGAGGAAGAGGGAGAGAGAGAGGGATAGAGTTTGAGAGAGATAGATAAAGAGAAAAGGAGAGAAAGAGAGGGAGAAAGGGTGAGAGAGGGAGACAAATAGAGGGGGAGAGAGGGAGGAAGAGGAAAAGAGAAAGAGAGGGAGAGGGAGAGGATGAGAGAGAGGGAATAGAGAGTGAGGGAGAGGGAGAGAGGGATAAAGAGAGAGAGTATGGGTATGGGAGAAGGATTGAAAGAGTGAGGGAGAGGGAAGAGAGGAGGAGAGCAACCGACAATAAAGGAGAAAGAGATAGAGAGTAATAAAAAGAGAGAGGAAAAGAGAGGAAGGGGGAGAGTGGAAAGAGTGGGAGAGAGATGGATAGGTGAAGAGAGGGAGATAGAAAGATAGGGGTAGAAAGGGAAAGAGAGAAAGAGAGGGAGTGAAGAAGATAGAGAGGAACGAGAGGGAGAGAAAGGGTGAAAGAAAGAGGGTGAGAGACAATGAGAGGGAGAGGGAGAGAAGAGAAGAGAAGGGGAGGGAGAGAAAGAGAGGCAGAGAGAAGGAAAGGGTTGGGAGATAGAGGGAGAGAGGAGGGAGAAGAGAGAAGGAGAGTTAGAGAGTGAGAAGAGAAGGATGGAGAGAGAAAGAAGGAGGGAGGGAGAGAGAGAAAATGAGGGAGGGATGGAGAGGGAGGGAGAGAGAGCAAGGGACAGAGAAGGAGAGAAAAGGATTAAGAGAGAGGGCAAGAGTGATGGAGATAGAGAGAGTGAAAGGGAAAGCGAGCAAGAGGGAGAGAGAGAGTGAATGAGAGAGGGAGAGATAGAAAGATAGAAAGAGATAGGGAAAAGATGAGGTGGAGAGAGAAAAGAGAGAGATGGTAGAGAGAAAATAAGAGAGAAATAGGGAGAGAGAAGGGGGATAGAGGGATAAAGGGATAGAGATAGGGGAGAGGGAAGAGGAGAGAGGGATAGAAAGGGAGAGAGAGGGAAAAATGAGAGATAAAGAAGAAGACTAAGTTAAAGGGAGAGAGGGAAAGATAGAAAGAGAGAGAAAAGGATATATAGAGAGAGATGGAGGGAGGCGAGTGAGACGGAGAGATAGAGAGTGCAAGAAGAAGGGAGATAGGGAGGGAGAGTGAGAGAGAGAGAGGGAGAAAGTGAGAGAGATACAGAGTGTAAGAAGAAGGGAGATAAGGAGGGAGAGTGAAAGAGAGAGAGGGAGAAAGAGGGAGAGAGACAATGAGGGAGAGATAGAGAGGGTGAGAGAGAGAAAGAGGAGGAGAGAGAGAGGGAGAGAGGGAAAGGGAGAAGGAGAAGTAGTGTGAGGCGGAGAGAGGGCGAGGGAGACATAGAGAGAGATGAAGGTATATAAAGGGAAAGAGAGAAAGTGAGGGAGAGAAAGAGAGAGAGAGAGAGGGAGAGAGGAGGGGGAATAGAAGAGAGTTGGAGAGTGAGAGAGAGGGGGATGGAGAGAGAAGGAAGGAGGTAGAGAGAGGAAGGAGAAAGGGAGATAAAGAAAAAGAGGGAGGGAGGGGGAGGGAAAGACAACATGGGAGAGGGAAGGAGAGAAAAAGATTAAAAGAGAGGGAAAGAGTGATGGAGATAGAGAGAGTGAGAGGGAAAGAGAGCAAGAGACAGAAAAAGGGAGGGAGAGATAGAAAGATAGAGAGAGATAGGGAAAAGAGAAGGTGGAGAGAGAAAAGAGAGAGATATAAGAGAGAGAAAATAGAGAGAAAGAGGGAGAGAGAAGGGGGATAGAGGGATAAGGGGACATAGATAGGGGGATAAGGACGAGGAGAGAGGGATAGAAAAAGGGAGAGAGGGAAAAAATAGAGATAAGGAAGAAGACTAAGTTAAAAGGAGAGAGGGACAAAGACGAAGGAGAGAGAAAAGGATATATAGAGAGAGATGGAGGGAGGCAGAGTGAGACGGAGAGATAGACAATACAAGAAGAAGGGAGATAGGGAGGGAGAGTGAGAGAGAGAGAGGGAGAAAGAGAGAGAGATACAGAGTACAAGAAGAAGGGAGATAAGGAGGGAGAGTGAAAGAGAGAGAGAGGGAGAAAGAGAGAGAGAGAGACAATGAGGGAGAGATAGAGAGGGTGAGAGAGAGAAAGAGGAGGAGAGAGAGGGAGAGAGAGGAAGGGAGAAGGAGAGGTAGTGTGAGGGAGAGAGAGGGAGAGGGAGAAATAGAGAAAGATGAAGGTATATAAAGAGAGATAAAGAGAGAGGGAAGGGTGAGAGCAAGAGAGAGCAAGGGAGAGAGGGAGAGAGAAAGGAAGAGAGGGTAAGAGAGAGAAATAAATGGGAGAGAATGATAGGGAAAGAGAAAGTGTGAAGGACGAGGAGGATAGAAGGGGAGAGAGGTATGGAGTTAGAGAGAGATAGGTAGAGAGAAAGGGGGAGAGAGAGAGAGAGAGGAAGGGGGAGAGAGGGAGGGAGAGGAAAAAGGAAAGAGAGGGAGGGGGAGAGGATGAGAGAGGGGGATGAGAGTGAGGGAAAGGGAGAGAGGGATGAAGAAAGAGAGAGTGGGTATGAGACAAGGATTGAAAGAGTAAGGGAGAGGGAAGAGACGAGGAGAGTAAGTGAGAGTGAAGGAGAAAGGGAGAGAGGGAGAGAGAGAGAGAAGTAAAAAGAGAGACGAAGGCAAGAAAAGAGAGGGGGAGGGAGAGGGGACCGAGTAGGAGAGAGATGGATAAGTGGAGAGAGAGAGATAGAGAGATAGGGATATAAAGGGAAAGAGAGAAAGAGAGGGAGAGAAAGTAAGAGAGAAAGAGGGAGAGAGGAGGGGAGTGGAGAAGGAGGCTAGAGAGTGAGAGAGAGGGGATAGAGAGAGAAGGAAGGAGGTAGAGAGAGGAAGGAGAAAGGGAGACAAAGAAAAAGAGGGAGGGAGGGGGAGGGAGAGACAACATGGGAGAGGGAAGGAGAGAAAAAGATTAAAAGAGAGGGAAAGAGTGATGGAGATAGAGAGAGTGAGAGGGAAAGAGAGCAAGAGAGAGAAAAAGAGAGGGAGAGATGGAAAGATAGAGAGAGATAGAGAAAAGAGAAGGTGGAGAGAAAAGAGAGAGATATAAGAGAGAGAAAATAGAGAGAAAGAGGGAGAGAGAAGGGGATAGAGGGATAAGGGGACATAGATAGGGGGAGAAGGACGGGGAGAGAGGGACGGAAAAGGGGAGAGAGGGAAAAAGAGAGATAAGGAAGAAGATTAAGTTAGAGGAAGAGAGGGGGAAAGACAAAAGGAGAGAGAAAAGGATATATAGAGAGAGATGGAGGGAGGTAGAGTGAGACGGAGAGATAGACAGGCAAGAAAAAGGAATAGGAAGGGAGAGTGAAGAGGGAGAGGGAGAAAGAGAGAGATACAGAGTGCAAGAAGAAGCGAGATAAGGAGGGAGACCGAAAAGAGAGAGGGAGAAAGAGGGAGAGAGACAAGTGAGGAAGAGATAGAGAGGGTGAGAGAGAGAAAGAGGAGGAGAGAGAAGGAGAGAGGGAAAGGCGAAGGAGAGGTAGTGTGAGGGAGACATAGAGAGAGATGAAGGTATATAAAGAGACATAAAGAGAGGGGGAAGGGTGAGAGAAAGAGAGAGCAAGGGAGAGAGGGAGAGAGAAAGGGACAGAGGGTAAGAGAGAGAAATAAATGGGAGAGAACGATAGGGAATGATAAAGTGTGAAGGACGAAGGGGATAGAAGGGGAGAGAGGTATGGAGTTAGAGAGAGATAGGTAGAGAGAAAGGGAGAGAGAGAGAGAGCGAGGAAGGGCGAGAGAGGGAGGTAGAGGAAGAAAGAAAGAGAGGGAGGGGGAGAGGATGAGAGAGAGGGATAGAGAGTGAGGGAGAGGGAGAGAGGGATGAAGAAAGAAAGAGTTGGTATGAGAGAAGGATTGAAAGAGTAAGGGAGAGCGAATAGACGAGGAGAGTGAGTGAGAGTGAAGGAGAGAGGGAGAGAGAGAGAAGTAAAAAGAGAGACGAAGGCAAGAAAAGAGAGGGAGAGGGAGAGGGGACCGAGTAGGAGAGAGATGGATAAGTGGAGAGAGGGAGATAGAGAGATAGGGATATAAAGGGAAAGAGAGAAAGAGAGGGAGAGAAAGTAAGAGAGAATGAGTGAGAGAGGAGGGGGAGTGGAGAAGGAGGTTAGAGAGTGAGAGAGAGGGGGATGGAGAGAGAAAGAAGGAGGTAGAGAGAGGAAGGAGAAATGGAGACAAAGAAAAAGAGGGAGGGAGGGGGAGGGAGAGACAACATGGGAGAGGGAAGGAGAGAAAAAGATTCAAAGAGAGGGAAAGAGTGATGGAGATAGAGAGAGTGAGAGGGAAAGAGAGCAAGAGAGAAAATGGGAGGGAGAGATAGAAAGATAGAGAGGGACAGGGAGAAGAGAAGGTGGAGAAAGAAAAAAGAGAGATACAAGAGAGAGAAAATAGAGAGAAGAAGGGAGAGAAAAGGGGGATAGAGGGTTAAGGGGACATAGATAGGGGGAGAAGGACGGGGAGAGAGGGATAGAAAAGGGGAGAGAGGGAAAAAAGAGAGATAAGGAAGAAGAGTAAGTTAGAGGAAGAGAGAGAAAGACAAAAGGAGAGAGAAAAGGATCTATAGAGAGAGATAGAGGGAGGCAGAGTGAGACGAAGAGATAGACAGTGCAAGAAGAAGGGAGATAGGAAGGGAGAGTGAAGAGAGAGAGGGAGAAAGAGAGAGATACAGAGTGCAAGAAGAAGCGAGATAAGGAGGGAGACCGAAAAAGAGAGAGGGAGAAAGAGGGAGAGAGATAGTGAGGCAGTAGATAGAGAGGGTGAGAAAGAAAGAGGAGGAGAGAGAAGGAGATAGGGAAAGGCGAAGGAGAGGTAGTGTCGGGGAGACATAGAGAGAGATGAAGGTATATAAAGAGACATAAAGAGAGAGGGAAGGGTGAGAGAAAGAGAGAGAAAGGGAGAGAGGGCAGGGAGAGAGAAATAAATGGGAGAGAATGATAGGGAAAGAAAAAGTGTGAAGGACGAGGGGGATAGAAGGGGAGAGAGGTATAGAGTTAGAGAGAGATAGGTAGAGAGAAAGGGGGAGAGAGAGAGAAAGGGGGAGAGGGAGGGAGAGGAAAAAAGAAAGAGAGGGAGGGGGAGAGGATGAGAGAGGGGGATAGAGAGTGAGGGAGAGAGAGACAGGGATGAAGAAAGAGAGAGTGGGTATGAGAGAAGGATTGAAAGAGTAAGGGAGAGGGAAGAGACGAGGAGAGTGAGTGAGAGTGAAGGAGAGAGGGACAGAGGGAGAGAGAGAGAAGTAAAAAGAGAGATGAAGGCAAGAAAAGAGAGGGAGAGGGAGAGGGGACCGAGTAGGAGAGAGATGGATAAGTGGAGAGAGGGAGATAGAGAGATAGGGATATAAAGGGAAAGAGAAAAAGAGAGGGAGAGAAAGTAAGAGAGAAAGAGGGAGAGAGGAGGGGGAATGGAGAAGGAGGTTAGAGAGTGAGAGAGAGGGGGATGGAGAGAGAAGGAAGGAGGTAGCGAGAGGAAGGAGAAAGGGAGACAAAGAAAAAGAGGGAAGGAGGGGGAGGGAGAGATAACATGGGAGAGGGAAGGAGAGAAAAAGATTCAAAGAGAGGGAAAGAGTGATGGAGATAGAGAGAGTGAGAGGGAAAGAGAGCAAGAGAGAAAATGGGAGGGAGAGATAGAAAGATAGAGAGGGACAGGGAGAAGAGAAGGTGGAGAGAGAAAAAGAGAGATACAAGAGAGAGAAAATAGAGAGAAGGAGGGAGAGAAAAGGGGGATAGAGGGTTAAGGGGACATAGATAGGGGGAGAAGGACGGGGAGAGAGGGATAGAAAAGGGGAGAGTGGGAAAAAGAGAGATAAGGAAGGAGAGTAAGTTAGAGGAAGAGAGGGACAAAGACAAAGGGAGAGAGAAAAGGATATATAGAGAGAGAAGGAGGGAGGTAGAGTGAGAGGGAGAGATAGAGAGTGCAAGAAGAAGGGAGTTAGAGAGGGAAGTGAGAGAGAGAGAGGTAGAAAGAGAGAAAGATACAGAGTGCAAGAAGAAGGGAGATAAAGAGGGAGAGTGAAAGAGAGAGAGGGAGAAAGAGGGAGAGAGACAATGAGGGAGAGATAGAGAGGGTGAGAGAGAGAAAGAGGAGGAGAGAGAGAGGGAGAGAGGGAAAAGGGAGAAGGAGAGGTAGTGTGAGGGACAGAGAGGGAGAGGGAGACATAGAGAGAGATGAAGGTGTATAAAGACAGATAAAGAGAGAGGTAAAGGTGAGAGAAAGAGAGAGCAAGGGAGAGAGGGAGAGAGAAAGGGAGGGAGGGTAAGTGAGAGAAATAAATGAGAGAGAATGATAGGGAAAGAGAAAGTGTGAGGGACAAAGGGGATAGAAGGGGAGAGAGGTACAGAGTTAGAGAGAGATAGGTGGAGAGAAAGGGAGAGAGAGAGAGGGAGAAGGGGGAGAGAGGGAGGGAGAGGAAAAAAGAAAGAGAGGGAGGGAGAGAGGATGAGAGAGGGGGATAGAGAGCGAGGAAGAGGGAGAGAGGGATGGAGAAAGAGAGAGTGGATATGAGAGAAGGATTGAAAGAGTAAGGGAGAGGGAAGAGAGGAGGAGAGTGAGTGAGAGTGAAGGAGAGGGGGAGAGAGAGGGAGAGAGAGAGGAGTAAAAAGAGAGACGAAGGCAAGAAAAGAGAGGGAGAGGGAGAGGGGACTGAGTAGGAGAGAGATGGATAAGTGTTGAGAGGGAGAGAGAGAGATAGGGATAGAATGGGAAAGAGAGAAAGAGAGGGAGAGAAAGTAAGAGAGAAAGAGGAGAGAGAGTGGGAGAGAGGGAGAGAGGAGGGGGAATAAAGAAGGAGAGTTAGAGAGTGAGGGAGAGGGGGATGGAGAGAGAAGGAAGGAGGTAGAGAGAGGAAGGAGAAAGGGAGGCAAAGAAGAAGAGGGAGGGATGGGGGAGAGACAACATGGGAGAGGGAAGGAGAGAAAAAGATTGAAAGAGGGGGAAAGAGTGATGGAGATAGAGAGAGTGGGAGGGAAAGAGTGCAAAAGAGAGAAAAAGGGAGGGAGAGATAGAGAGGGTGAGAGAGAGAAAGAGGAGGAGAGAGAGAGGGAGAGAGGGAAAGGGAGAAGGAGAGGTAGTGTGAGGAAGAGAGAGGGTGAGGGAGACATAGAGAGAGATGAAGGTATATAAAGGTAAAAAGAGAAAGAAAGGGAGAGAAAGAGGAGAGAGAGAAGGAGAGAGGAGGGGGAATAGAGAAGGAGAGTTAGAGACTAAGAGAGAGGAGGATGGAGAGAGAAGGAGGTAGAGAAAGGAAGGAGAAAGGGAGACAAAGAGAAAGAGGGAGGGAGGGGAGGGAGAGACAACATGGGAGAGGGAAGGAGAGAAAAAGATTAAAAGAGAGGGAAAGAGTGATGGAGATAGAGAAAGTGAGAGGGAAAGAGAGCAAGAGAGAGAAAAAGGGAGGGAGAGATAAAAAGATAGAGAGAGACAGGGAAAAGAGAAGGTGGAGAGAGAAAAAGAGAGATGCAAGAGAGAGAAAATAGAGAGAAAGAGGGAGAGAGAAGGGGGATAGAGGGATAAGGGGACATAGATAGGGGGAAAAGGACGGGGAGAGAGGGAAAAAAGAGAGATGAGGAAGAGTAAGTTAGAGAGAGGGGGATAAAGATAGAAGGAGAGAGAAAAGGATATAGATAGATAGAGGGAGGGAGGGAGAGTGAGAGGGAGAGATAGAGTGTAAGAGGAAGGGAGATAGGGAGGGAGGGGGAGATAAATAGAGGGAGAAAGAGGGAGAGAGACAATGTGGGAGAGATAGAGAGGGTGAAAGAGAGAGAAAGAGGAGGAGAGAGATAGAGGAAGAGAGGGAAAGGGAGAAGGAGAGCTAGTGTGAGGGAGAGAGAGGGAGAGGGAAAGCAAGTGTGATGGGGAGATAGAGGGAGAGAGTAAGAGAAAGAGAGGGAGAGATAGAGCAAGAAAGAGAGAAGGAAAACGAGTAAGTGAGAGAGAAAGAGAGGGAGAGGGAGAGATAGAGTAAGAAAGAGAGAAGGAGAGGGAGTAAGTGAGAGACAAAGAGAGGGAGAGGGAGAGAGAGAGGGAAAGGGAGAGGGAGAGAGAGATAAAGGTAGAGAGAGGGAAAGAACAAGATAGAAAGGGATAAGAGGGAAATAGGGGGAGAAAGAGGGAGAAGGAGGGAGGGAAAGAGAGAGGGAGAGTGGGAGAGGGAGAGCAAAGGAGGGAGAGAGAAAGAAAGGGTAGGAGAGAGAATGTAATGGAGAGAGAAGGAGAGAAGAATAGGGATAAAGAGATGAAGAGAGAGGGAGATAGTTAAGGATAAAGTGAGGGTGTGAGAGGGAGAGCGAGATAGCAAGAGAGAGGAGAGATGGAAAGGAGGAAAGAGAAATAGTAAGGGGAGAGAGAGTGATAAAGAGAAGGACAAAAAGGGAGAGAGGGAGAGAAATGGAGAGATAGAGAGGGAGAGAGGAAGAGAGGGGGAGAGAGAGAGAGAGATTGTGAGAGAGATATGGAGAGAGGGAGAGAGTTAGAGAGAGATAGAGAGAGAGAGTATAAGAGAGAGGGAGAAATACGAGAGAGAAAACGTTAGAAAGCAAGAAAGGGAGAATAGGAGAGAGAGAAAATGGGTAAGGGAGAGAGGTAAAGAGGAAGAGAAAAGGAGAGAGAGAAAGTGAGAAGGAGAGAGAGAAAGAGAGATGAAGAGAGAGTTTGAGAGGGAAAGGGAGAGAGGGAGATATTGAGAAGGAGGAAGAGGGTGATGGAGAGGGAGGGAGGGAGAAAGATGGAGACAGAGAGTAAGGTAAAGGGAGAGAGATAGAGAGTGTGTGTGTGTGAGGTAGAGGGAAGGAGGGAGGGATATGGAGAGAGGGGGATGGAGAAAGAGAGAAAAAAGAGGTGGGGGTAAGAGCAAGTGGGAGAGGGAGAGAGAGAGAGGAAAATGGAGATGGAGATAGAGAGATAAAGAGAAGGGTAGGAGAGAGAGGGAGAGAAAGCAAGAGAGAATGAGGGATAGGAAAGAAGAGCAAGGACGGAGAGATAGAGGGGTAGAGAGGGATAGACGGAGAGAGAGGGGGATAGAGGGAAAGAGAGAGGGATAGAGGGAGAGAGAGAGGGACCAAGAGGGAGGGAGAGGGAGGGAGAGAGAGAGGGAGGGAAAGTATGAGAGAGGGAGAGGGAGAGGGAGAGGGAGAGCAACCGTGAGGAAGAGAGAGGAAGAAGGAGAGGGAGAATGAATATAAAGGGGAGAAAGAGAGGGAGAGAGAAGGAGAAAGAGTGAGTAAGAGATAAAGAGAGGAAGAGGAAGTGAGTGAGAGTGAAAGAGAGGGAGAGGGAGAGAGATAGATGGAGAGAGAGGGAGAGATTAAGAGAGAATAGGAGAGAGAAAGAAAGGGAGAGAGAGAGAAAGAGGGAGGGAAGGAGGGAGAGGGTAAGAGAGAAAGAGGGAGGGAGGGAAGAAGGTAGAGTGATAAAGAGAGGGGGAGAGAGATAGAGAGATGAAAAGAGAGCTAGAGAGGGAAGAGGGGAGAGAGAAGGAGAGAGGGACAGAGAGGGAGAGAGAGAGGGCATGAGAGGCGAGGAGAGAGCAAGAAATAGAATGACGAGAGGGAAAGAAGGAGAGAGAGGTGAGGTGACAAAAAGTGAGAGAGAGGGAGATAAATAGAGAGATAGAGAGAAGGAGAGAAAGGTAGAGGGAGAGAGGGAAATAGAGGAAAGAGTGAGGGAGAGGAAAAGAGAGGGAAAGTGTGATAGAGATAGAGAGGGAGAGAGAGGGGGAAAGAGGAAGAGAGAGTGTGAGAGGGGGAGAGAGAGGGAGAGATTGAGAAGGAGAGAGAAAGAGATGGGGAGAGAGGAGGGAGGAAGGGAGATAGAGAGATAGAGTGAAGTAGAGGGAAGGAGGGAGGGAGAAGGAGAGAGGTAGAGGAAGAAAGGGAAAGAGAAAAGGTAAGAGAGAGAATAGGTGAGAGAGAGGAAAGAGAGAGAGAGAAAGTTGTAAGGAGAGAAAGGGAAAAGGTAGGAGAGGGAGGGAGAGAAAAAAAGAGAGAAGGAAAGAGAGAGAGGGAGAGCAAAGGGAGAGATAAAGAGAGAATGTGCGAAAGAGAGAGGGATTAAGGGGAGAGAGGGGGAGAGAGGAGGCAAAGAGGGAAAGATAAAAGAGAGAAAGAGAGAGAAAGTAAAAGAGAGATGAAGGGAGAGAGATAGAGAAGAGAGAGGAAGAGAGGGAGAGATAGAGAAGAGAGAGAAGGGAGAGAAAAAGAAAGAAAGAAGGAAGGAGAGAGGGGAAGAGCAAGGAGAAGAGATAGAGAGAAAAAGTGGAGAAAAAGAAAGAGGGATTGAGGGGGAGAGAGAGGGAGAGATAAAGATAGGGAAGGAGAGAGAGGGAGGGAGAGAAAAAGAAAGAGAGAACAAAAAAGAGAAAGGGAGAGCAAGGGGGAGGGATAGACGGAAGGTGAAGAGAGATAGAGGGATTAAGAGGGAGAGAGGGCTAGAGGGATAGAGAGAAGGTGCAGAAAGGGAGAGAGAAAAGAGAGAGAGGGAGAGAAAGTAGGAGAGAGATAGAGGGAAAGCGAGGAGGATAAAGAGGAAGAGAGGCAGAGATAGAGAGAGTAGGGAAAGAGAGGGTGAGAGGTGGGAGAGACAGAGAGAGGGTGAAAGGGAGAGTGGGAGAGAAGGAAGGGGGAGAGAGAAGGGGAGAGAGAGGAAGAGGGAGAGAAAGAACGGGAGAAAGAGGAAGAGAGAGATAGGGAAAGAGGAGGGAGAGGGTGAGAGAGAGGGAGGGAATGAGAGAAGAGAGAGGGTGAGAGAGAGAGAGGGATAGAAAGAAGAGGAGAGAGAGAAGGGGAGAGAGAGGAAGAGAGAGAGAAAAAAGGAGAAAGAGGAAGAGAGAGATAGGGAAAGGAGGGGAGAGGGTGAGAGAGAATGAGGGAGTGGGAGAGAAAGAGAGGGAGAGATAAAGGGAGAGGGAGGGATAAGGGAATAGAGGGAGAGTGAGAGGGAGAAAGTGGTAGAGAGGGATAGAGAGAGACAAAGGGGTAGAGAGAGGAAAAGAGAGAGAAAGGAGAGAGATAAGAGAGAGGGAGGGAAAAAGATAAGGAGAGAGAAAGAGGAAAGGGAGAGGGAGAGATGAAGATTGGGAAAGGAAGAGAGGGGGAGAGAGAGGTATTAGAAAGGGAGAGAGAGGAAACGTGAGTGAGAGCGTGAGAGGGATAGGGAGATGAAGAGAGGGAGAGAGAGGAAAAGTGAGAGAAAGGAAGAGAGGGAGAGGGGGAGAGGGAGATAGTGAGAGATGAAGAGAAAGATGGAAGGAAAAGGGGAAAGGGAGAGACGGAGAGAAAAAAGATGGAGAGTGAGAGTGAGAGAGAGGGAGGGAGAGAGAGTAAAAGATAGAGGAGGGGAGAGGGAGTGAAAAAGAGAGAAAGAGAGAGAGGGAGAAAGAGAGAGTTAAAAAGGGAAGAGTAGAAGGAGGAAGAGTGGTAGGGAGAGGGGGAGGGATAAGGAGATCAATAGAGAGAGAGGGAGAGGGAGGGAGAGAAAGAGAGAAATAGGTAGAAAGAGAGAGGGAGTGGGAGATAGGGCAAGGGGAAGAGAGGGAGTCAAACTAAGACTAAGAGAAAGATGGAGTGAGAGATGGCGGAGGGAGAGAGGGAAATGGAAAAAGAGAGATGAAGAGAGTAAGAGAATAAGGGAGAGGGAAAGAGTAAGAGTGTGGGGAAGAGGGAAGTAGAGGAAGGAAGGGAGCGAGGGAGAGAAAGGGAGAGTGGGAGAAAAGGAACGAGAGAAAGAGAGAGGGGGAGAGAGAAGGAGAAGGAGAGAGAAGGAGAGAAAAGGAGAGATAAAGAGAAGTTTGGAGAGAAAGGGAGAAGGGAGAGTGGGGGAAGGAAAGGGAGAGAGTTGAGGAGAATGATGGAGAGAGGGAGAGGGAGAAAAGGAGAGGGGTAGAGAGAGACAAAAGGTAGATGGGATGAGAGGGAGAGGGAGAGAGAGAGGGAGGGAAAAAGGAAGGGAGGAGAGAGATAGAGAGAGGGAGAGAAAGATAGAGGGAGAAAGAGGGAGGGAGAGATTATGATAGAGGGAAAGGGAAAAACAGAGAAGGAGAGGGAAAGAGAGATAGGGAGAGGTTTGGAGAGAGAAGTAGAGGGGAGTGAGGGAGAGGGAGAGGAAGGGAGAGAGTAAGAAGTGAGAGAGAGAGAGAGGGGGAGAAAAAGAGATAGAGAGGGAGAGAAAGAAAAAAGAGAGAAGGAGAGGGAGAGAGAGGGAGAGAGGAGAGAGGATGAGGGAGAGACAAAGGTAAAGATAGAGAGTTAGAGAGAGATGGAGTGGGAGAGAGGAGGAGAGAGACTAAAAGCTAAAGAAAGATAGAGAGAGTGAGAGAGAGATGGAGAGTGCAAGAGAAAAAGTGAGAGGCAGAGGGAGAAAGATAGAGGGAGAAAAGGAGTGAGGGAGAGGAGGGTGAAAGAGAGGAAGGGGTAGAGGGTGAGAGAGGGATAGGGAGGGTGATAGAGAGGCAAGAAGAGGTTTGGAGAGAGAGGGAGAAGGGAGTGAGTGAGTGGGAGGGAGTGGGAGAGAGCAGGAAGGATATAGTGTAGAGAAAGAGAGAAAGAAGGGGAAAGAGGGAGAGAAAGAGAAGGAAAGGGAGATGGAGATGAATGGAGAGAGGAAGAAGGAGTGAAAGAGGGAGGGAGAGAGAGGGTAAGAGTGAAAGAGAGGAGGAGAGAGAGGGTAAGAGTGAAAGAGAGTGAGAGAGGGGGATAGGGGAGAGAGAGGGGGAAGAGAGGGAGAAAGGGAAGAGAGAAGCAGAGATAGAGGGATAGGGGACAGAGAGTGAAAAATAGTAGGAGGGAGAGAGAGTGAGAAGCAAGAGAAGGGGGAGAGAGAGAGAGAGATAAGAAAGGAGTGAGGGAAAGAGGAAGATAGTGAGAGAATGAGAGAGGGGAGAGAGGGGAAGAGGGATAGATGTTGAGAAAGGGAAGTGAAAGAGAGGGGTGAGAAAGAGTGGGAGAGGGAAAGAGCAAGAGTTAGACTGGGAGGGAGTGAGGAGACTAAGAGAGAGACAAAAAGAGATAGAGAGGGAGAAAGGGAAAGTGATAAAGAGAGGGAGAATGAGGGGGAAAGGGGAGAGAAAGAGAGGGAAAGAGGGAGAGAGGGATAGGGGGAGAGAGAAAGAGAGAACGAAAGAGAGGAAAAAGAGGAGAAGAGGGAGGAGAAAGGGAGAGAAAGAGAGAGGGAGGGGGACAAAGGGAGAGTGAGAGAGAAAGGATGAAGGGGAGAGAAAGAGAGCTAGAGACAGAAGGGGAGAGAGTGTGATAAATAGAGAGTTAGGGAGGGAGAAAGAGGGAGAGAGAAAGAAGGATAAAGAGAGAGGGAGCAAAAGAGAAAGTGAGGGAGAGAGGGACTAAAAATGTAGGAAGGGAGAGAAAGGGAGAAAAAGGAGGGAGAGAGAGGAAAAAAAGGAAAGAAGGGGGAAGAGAAAGGTAAAGAAAGGGACAGAGGGAGAGAGAAGGGGAGAGAGAGGGTGAGAGAGGGAGAGAAGGGGGAGAGTGAGATAGGGGATGGAGGGAGAGTTAAAGAGAGGGAGGGAGGAGGAGAAAGAGAGAATGAGAGAGCCTTTGAGAAAGAGGAAGGGAGCTAAGCAGACTAAGAGAGAGAGAGAGAGATAGAAAGAGAATGAAAGGGTAAAAGAGGGACAAAGGGGGACAAAGGGAGGGAGGGAGAGAGAGGAAAAGAGAGAGGAGGAGGGAGAGACGAACAAGTGAGCAAGAAAGGAAGGGAGATAGGGGAGAATGGGAGAGATAGAGAGGTAGAAGGAGAATCAAAGAGAGGGAGAGGGAGGGAAAGATAAGGAGAGAAAGAGAGAGAGAGAAAGGGAGATAGAGAGGGAAGGAGAGAAAGGGAGATAGAGAAGGAGAGAGGAAGGGAGGGAGGGAGAGTGGGAAAGAGAAAGAGAGAGGAAAGAGGGGGATAAAGTGTGAGGGAAAGAGATGAATAGAGAGGGAAGGGAAGTAGGAGAGAGATGGAGTGAAAAATGGGAGAGGGAGAGATGGGGAGAGGGAAGAGAGGGAAAGAGAGAAGAGGGAAGGGAGAGAGCTAAAGAGAGGGAGAGTGAAAGACAAAGAAGAGAGAGAGAGGAAGAGGGAGTGAGGGAGAGTGAGAGGGAGAGAGGGAGAGTGTGAGAGAGAGAGGATGGGGGTAGGAGAGTTAGATAGAGGGAGAGAAAGGGAGAGAGATGGAGGGAGAGGGAGAGAGAGGGAGGGAGAGGGATGGGAAGGGAGCTAAAGGGAAAGGGTGAAGGGGAGAGAGAGGGGAGATAGATATAGAGAGCATGGGAGCAGGGGAGGGGTGAGGGAGAGAAAGGGAGAGAACAAGAGACAAAGGGAGAGGTAGAGCGAGAGAGGGATAGAGGGAGAAAGGGAAGAGGAGAGAGAGAAAGAGAGGGAGAGAGGATGAGAGGAAGGAGGGAGAGGGAGTGGAGGAGAGAGAGAGGGTGAGAGAAGGAGCGAGATAGAAAAGGAGAAAGAGGGAGAGTAGGGGAGAGAGAGTGGGGGAGATGGGAGATGGGGAGGTAGGATGAGTGAAAGAGATAGAGCGAAAGAGGAAGAGTGAGAGAGAGAGGGAAAGAGGGATTTAAAAAGCATGGGAGTGAGAGAGAGATAACAAGATAGGGAGGGAGTGAGGGATAGTGATTTGAGAGAGGGAGGGAGAGAAAGGGAGAGAGAGCAAAAGAGAGGGAAGGAAAAAGGAAGAAAGATATGGAGATAGAGAAGGAGAGAAAGAGAGAGAACAAGAGAGAAAGAGAAAGAAAGATGGGGAAAGGGGGAGAGAGGGAGGGAAGGAGAGAGAGAGGGACATAGAGAGGGGAAGAGAGATGGAGAGAGAAAAAAGAGTGTAAGAAAGAGATAGAGAGAGATGGTAACCGAGAGAGATGATGAGAAAGGGAGGGAGAATGTGACGCCCCTCCCCGACCCACTTGCTAATTACCTAGAAGGAGTAGCTAGGCGAGGAGCATAACTCATACATTAAGGACTTATCATATAATGAAATGCATACAAGACAATTTACATAATATTAACAAATACAAAGGAAGAAATTAAAAAATTTATTTACAATACCATCAAAATTTTTATCGATACCCCAACCCTAAAATTATAATCAAAAGAAATTTCGTTCCACTTGTGCCACACATGAGCCTATTTGGAGGACCCGATAGTATCCTTACTACTTTGACTCTTTCCCGTCATAACATGAAAACAACAACGAGGTGAGCCAAACTTAGTAAGTAGGGTGATGCACGTGATATTCAATGAAGTTGTTTCCCATTCTATCCATCCATTTTAATCGTGGTACCCTAGGTATTAGCAAGACTTTGCGTTCTATCTCTCGATGATCATGTTATCACTTATCGCTTTATTACTCTCTCTTAGTGATCCCATTATCACCTACCGCTTACAACGAAATTATCCCTCATTATAGCACATGGTTAGTGGAATTATCCCTCACTTAATGGTGTTACTAATAGAGCACGCACATGGTTTCATGTTTTTACTCATTCCATTCAATTTGATTACCAAGCAAGCATTATCTCATGACTCAATGATTTTTCTCGATTTCATACCACCCCCGAATGAATGTGATGAACATAGTATTAAGTTTAACACACACATGGTTAGTGGAATTATCCCTCACTTAATGGTGTTAGTAATAGAGCACGCACATGGTTTCATGTTTTTACTCATTCCATTCAATTTGATTACCAAGCAGCATTATCTCATGACTCAATGATTTTTCTCGATTTCATACCACCCCCGAATGAATGTGATGCACATAGTATTAAGTTTAACACACACATGGTTAGTGGAATTATCCCTCACTTAATGGTGTTAGTAATAGAGCACGCACATGGTTTCATGTTTTTACTCATTCCATTCAATTTGATTACCAAGCAAGCATTATCTCATGACTCAATGATTTTTCTCGATTTCATACCACCCTCGAATGAATGTGATGCACATAGTATTAAGTTTAACACATTCAACTAATTATGCTATCGACCTCTTCTTCTCAAAACATTCCCATATCTTGATGCACACTCGGGACTTCACAGGTGTTTCATATACCATTCAAAGTATTCGGAATGAGAATACAAATTCCATTCATTGGTATCATTCATTTCATAAATCTACTTCGTACTTACGAGTTTTCCTTCTCGTGTACCTAGCAAGTCTAGGCTCGGTTTCTAGTGTATTACTTAGTTTACAAGATTGATTAATCCTAAGGATTTATGTGTGACATACTTAAGCTAAACTCTTATTTAATCCAAACCTTTAATCATAGTAGTCGAAGTTGACTCATAATGGGTTTAGGTCTTAATTCGAGTTTTTCTTGAATTCTCTTTTTCCCTTCATTTATATGTATTATAGTACGGTTAAATCCTTACGCAAGAGGTTGGAATAGGATTCCTTTTCTAACCATAGTTTTGGCATTCATGATCGAATTTAACTCTTAATGGACCTAGGTTTCTTTTTGGTTTTTCCTTGGGTTCTCACCCCTTCAATATTTCATTTTACATTTGTTGAATTCTACTTTAACCCTTAGTTATAAAATGAGAAGGTGAGAACCTAAATCCCTAAAATTTATGGGTCTAGGCTGAATGTGTCCTTAAGTAGTTAAAGGTTTCCCCATTTAATCTAACTTACTAATCGGTCTCTACTTGAGTTCACATTTAATTCTTGATCTTTAATCACACAAAGGATTCAATGTTAGTCATTTTCTCTCCTAGGTTGAATGGCCCAAAATGAGCAAGAATTTTTTTTTCCATTTCTAGGTCAATTCCTTTTATACTAACTTACCAAACCATACTTAGAAGGGTTACTAAGGAGATCTAAACCTTAAGGTCGACAAAGAAAACCAAATTTAGCTATCAAGTATCCATTTTACCTAACGAAGTCCAAAACCCTATTTTTCTTTCAGTTGGGCTAATTGGTTTTTAAGTGGGTAAGGATTGCCTTTTTATGTCTAGTAAATTTATTTTCACCTTAAACTATTAACCCATACCTAATTAGGTCACCATGATATCTTAGGCCCTTAATTTCCAAAAAAAAAAAAAAATTCCATTCCTCCCTAATTTTTCATAGTTGATCGAATGGTTTTAGCCTAGGAAAACTCTAGAAGTGTATTTCTTTCCTTTCCAAGCCAAGCTCACCAAATCTAGTTTAGCTTCAATCAATTCGATCCACACCCTTTTTCTTTTTTTTTTCTTTCCAAACCATCCACACATTTAAACATATCAAACAAACTTTGCATCACAACATAAACACATAGATCTATCACAATTTATCAAACCCTAGCACCAACACAAATAACCATAGCAACCCATTGCGAAAATTATTAAAAACCCATGAAATAAACACGTAAAAAGATAAGTTAGAACATAAAATAAACTAAAATGGAACCTACTTACATTGCTTTAACTTCCTAAAGATTGATTAAGCTTTCCCTTTTTTTCTTTTCTTTCTTCTTTCCTTTTCTTTTCCTTTCCTCTTTTGCCGTGTTCACTCTTTCTCACTTTGATTTTCTCTCTTGTTTTGTAAGCTACGGTTTAGACTAAAAAATAGTAGCCATATACTCCCTTTCTATATATATACACACACACTTCATTTCCTTATAGTTAATAGGTGTACAAATGTCCTAAAATAATATGGCAAAGTGTAGAGTGAGGGGTGAGAAAAAGGAAGCAAGTGGCGGGTTTGGCTAGTCAAGGTGTGTGCTGGCTTTTAACTCATTAATTAGGGTTCTTAGGTGTCCTAACTAGGTATTAACTAGATAATTAACCTAACTAATACCCTTAACTACTTTAGTTCCATTGACAAATTCCCTTAAGGTAGTTTAGTTCAAGTAACAAACTTACACATTAAATCCGATTGTGCCACATACATGATAGGGTAGCCTCTTATCAAAAAGTAACATCTCCCTTCTGGACACCATTAAATCCTATGCTTTTTATATGAGAAAACAGACATATTAAGGTATAAAATATCAAAAACTTAGATTAAAATACTTATAAAAAAAGTCATAATAAAATTTTAAATTTTAAGGATCAATCATTCAATGATGATTGCGTCTAGAATAATATGTACTAAAATAGGCACAAATTTTATATATAAACCTAATAATCAAAATATTTTATAGAGTGTTATTTAAGACATATATATAAAAAAAATTTATTCTTTAAGGTTCTCCCATAAATCAATCTAAAGTCCATTAATAAGCCACACAAAATTCGACGTAATCTAATTCTAAAAAACACCGATTTTGCATATTGGATTCCTCTAATAATTAAATCATCAATCTCAAGTAAAATTGCTTTCATTTAGAAAAAATCATACATTTTATGCATTAATTTCTCATGGTGTAATTTTCCAATCTTTCATTCCATAATTTATATAATTAAGGATTTTCATGGGGTTTACATTTTTCTCCCTCTTAAAAGAAATTTCGTCCTCAAAATTGACTTATTCAAATAACTCGGGTATTTATCTCTCATTTCCTCCTCCCATTCCCAAGTCATTTCCTCGAGGTCATGATTTTCTCATAAAACTTTAACTAGACTAATCTCCTTATTCCTTAGTTGTCTAACCTCGTCTATCCGAATTTGAACCGGTCTTTCCTCGTAGGTTAAGTCCGAGGTCAAGTTTGGCGATTCTATCTCCAAGATTTGACTTGGCTCTCTTATGCTCTTCCTTAGCATGGACACATGAAATGCATTATGTACTCCTACTAATGATGATGGTAGCAATAGGTGACAGCCCTTATTGCATACTTGATCCAAGTATTTCAAATGGTCCTATGTATCGCGGACTTAACTTCCCTTTTTCCCAAATCATAGTACACCCTTCATCGATGAAACTTTTAAGAATATGTAGTCACCGAGTGTAAACTCTAGATCCTTCCTCCTCTTATCAATGTAGCTTTTCCATCTACTTAAGTTGTTTTCATCCATTGGCGGATCCGATCCACCACTTTAGCCGTTCGTTGCGCCGGCTACGGTCCTAGCAACTACCTCTCCTCTATCTCATCCCAATATACGGGAGATCTACATCGCCGCCCATACAAGGTTTCATAGGGAGCCATCCCAATTAAAGCTTGGTAACTATTGTTATATGCAAATTTAGCTAAGTGTACGTATTTCTTCCATTTTCGAGACCAATCCGAACGCATGCTCATAACATATCTTCAAGAATCCGGATTACTTGCTCGGATTATCCATCTATTTATGGATGATATGCGGTGCTAAAGTTTAGCTTTATTCCCATGGCCTTGTACGGACTCTTTTAAAGTGCAGATGTGAACTTAGGATCTCAATCTAACACAATTGAGATTGGAATCCAATGTAGTCTTACAATTTTTTTAAGATACAATCTGGGCATACTCGGTTCAAATTATAGGTGGTTTTGATTGGAAGAAAGTGTAGTAATTTGGTCGATCTATCGATGATCACCCAAATAGCATTCGACCCCCTTTCGATCTTAGCAATCACATGACAAAATCCATAGTTACATGCTCGCCACTTCCATTCTAGAATTCCCAATGGTTTTAACATTCTTGTCGATCTTTGATGTTTCGCCTTCACCTATTGACAAACTTGACAGTTTGTCATAAAATTAGTTATGTCTTTCTTCATTCCGAGCCACCAATAACTTTATCATAGGTCCCGATACATCTCTATGCTTCCTAGGTGTATCGAATAAGGAGTTACGTGTGCTTCTTTTAATATCTCTTCCTTCATATCCTCCACCGAGGGAAAACATAACTCCCTTTAAATCCAATGACGCCTTTTTCATCCACGACAAAATGGGATTCCTTCTCCACGTCTATGTTTTTCTTCAATTTATTCAGACTTTTCATTCGCTTGTCGCCTCATTTGAATTCTTTTCTACATAGTCGATCGGACTAATAAAGTCCATAAAATGCTCGGTTTCCTACCGGAATTATCTCTCGATTCTAGCTTTTGTAGATCTCTCATTATCGATGGCTAGAGTGCCCACATTGCTACTATCGATTTTCTCGCTTAAGGCATCGTGAATAACATTAGCTTTGCTTGGGTGATAATTGATTATACAATCATAGTCCTTTACCAGCTCTAACCACCTTCTTTGTCTCATGTTTAGCTCCTTCGTGTGAAGATATATCGTAAGCTTTTATGATCCGTATATGTTTCACACTTTGCTCCATACAAGTAATGTCTCCGGATTTTTAAGGTAAAAACTACTACCATTAGTTTCGGATCATACGTCGGATAATTCCATTCATATTTCTTCAATTGTTGTGACGCATAGCTTATTACTCTTCTATTTTGCATCAATATCGCCCCTAACCCATTCTTGGAAGCATCACCGTAAACCATGGAATCTCCATCTTCAAGTGGAATAGTTAGCATTAGGGTCCCGACTAACCTTTGCTTCAATTCTTTAAAACTTTTCTCACAAGCATCCATCCATTAGAACATAATGCTCTTTTTCATCAAATTAGTAAAAGGCCTAGTTATCTTAGGGAAGCCCTCCACAAATCTCTAATAGTAACCAGCTAGCCTTAAGAAGCTTCATACCTCCATCATGTTCTTTAAGATAGGCTAATTCTAAATAGCCTCTACCTTCTTTGGATCCATCTCCATGCCTTCCTTTGTCACCATGTGAGCTAGAAAAGCTACATGCTCTAGCCAAAATTCAAATTTCTTGAATTTGGCATATAGATACTACTCCCTTAGCGTCCGTAAGGTGGCTCTTAGATGCTCCCTATGCTCTTTCTTACTTCGAGAGTAAACCAGGATATTATTGATGAAAACGATGATAAACTTATCCATGAATTTTTCAAAGACTCGATTCATCGGTTCCATGAAAGCGAATGGGGCGTTAGTCGATGCAAACGGCATTATTAGGAATTTGTAGTGGTCGTATCTCATCATGAATGTTGTCTTCTTCGGATCCTCCGATTTTACCCTCCGTTGATGGTATCCCGATTGCAAATCTATCTTGGAGAACACCGTCGTACATTATAATTGATAGAACAAATCATCAATCCGAGATAACGGGTACTTATTTTTAATTGTCACCCGATTCAATTCTTGATAGTCAATGCATAGCCACAAACTACCATCCTTCTTTTTACGAACAATACTAGAGCTCCTCAAGATGAGGAACTAGGGTGCATAAATCCCTTATCTAGTAAGTCTTGTAGCTACACCTTTAACTCTTTCAATTCAACTAGGGCTATTCTATATGGAATTTTAGAAATTGGAGTCGTGTCCAGCTCTAGCTCAATCTCAAATTCTATCTCCCT
Source organism: Dovyalis caffra (assembly GCA_963924115.1). Classification (NCBI taxonomy): domain Eukaryota; kingdom Viridiplantae; phylum Streptophyta; class Magnoliopsida; order Malpighiales; family Salicaceae; genus Dovyalis; species Dovyalis caffra. The sequence goes on from CAWUPB010000144.1 coordinate 28,216, forward strand.
CTCTAGTGGCAACGTAGTCAAACTTTCTAGAAATACATCCATATACTCTCATATGACTTCTATATCATCCAACTTTGACTTTTTCTCTACGTGGCTATCCACCATGTGCGCTAGACACCCCGTACACCCTTTTCCTAGCATTCTTCAAGCCTTTATATCCGAGATGATCGGTATGGCTCAAAACTTCATATCAACCTTAAACTCTAATGTTTGATCTCTATGTAGATCAAAAACTACTCTCCTCCTTCAACAATCGATGGTGGCACCATGCCTCGTTAATCAATCCATTCCTAGAATCAAATCAAAATCTTAGAGGTCCAATATAATCAAATCAGCCTCTAAACTCCTATCCTCGATCCGTGCTAGACACTCGCTTGAATAGGCTCGTTGACTCCATAAATTCTCTAGAAAGGACTACTATCGGATATCCTATTACCATTGTCTCGGGTTTCACACCTAGGCTTTCTACTAACGTTTTTGATATGAATGAATGTGTGACACCAAAATCAATTAAAACACAAGCAACCAAGCCAAGGATGTAGACATTACCGCATATTACTATTATGTCCCTCTTGTCAACCTCCTTTTGGGTCATTGTATAAGCCCGTGTAGGTACCCTTCCTAGTCCCGGTTTTCGTATCCGAGGAAAGTTAGAGGCTATGTGCCCTTGCTTATGACAAATATAACATATCCTCAAATTTGATTGGCACTTACCCATATGGAATCTTTCACATTTATTGCACCGAGATTGATTACCCATTGTTGGCCTCGACCGATTCCCCGATAGTGGCCTCGAGGCATAAGTTGATGGTTTGGCAACCCGTGCATTCCCTTACCACCGGTTCGGTTGAAATTTCAAAGCAAATCTCATCTTTGTGGCCCGGAGGAAGAGGCTCTAGGAAAAAATGATTGTCTCCTCTACCGAAATTCCTTTGCAATTTCCTTCGATGTTTATTTGCCAAAATTGCTCTATCTACCATTTTTGAAAAAGTGTTGGCGATAGATATTCGTACCATGCTTCGAACTCTTAGATTCATCCCTATTAAAAACTCGATTCTTCTTCAAGTTTTCATCCCCCGTATGAATGGGACGAATCAACATCCTTACTTAAATCTTCATACGTATTCACCTATGGACATCCCATCTTGCTTTAGTTCTAAGAATTCTTGAATTTTCTTAGCCCTCACATCTCCCGTAAAGTATTTATTGTAGAAGATCTCCTTAAATCCTTCCCAAGTTAAGGTAGGCATGTCCATTGTCAATCATGCGCTCTCCCACCATTTGCGAGCATCCTTAGTCGGCATAAAAATAGCACACTATACTCGCTCATTGTTGGTAAATTACAAGTATTCGAATATCACTTCTAAAGACTTAATCCATTCCTTCACCGTCATTAGGTTAACACTCTCGGAGAATTCCCGAGGACTCATTTTACAAAGCCTCTCCACTCGCGTCATTCCTATGCTCGGGGTGGCAGAGGTGGAGGCCGTTGATGCATAGCGAGGAGCCGTCTCATTGGTTCCGCATGGTCTTGTTATTGTTGTCGCATTGCTTGTTGTTATTTCCGTATCATGTCCATATGTGACTTAAAACATCTTGTTGGTTTCTATTATGATCATTGGAGGTCCCTTCACCTCCCGTTCATGCTAGCTCTTTTCTTGGCATGCTTTGAATTTGTACATGACATGTTATGCTCATGTTAGTTTTGGTATTAAAAACAACATATAATGTAAATCATCCACTTACTTCCGAAATTATAGATATTTATATATGAAGCATTCCATGCGCAACGGTATTTATAAGCACTTCTACATTCTCAAAGTTTTTATGCTCTATTTACAATCAAAAGTGTACTTATTTACATTAGAAAATGCACAACAAGTACTACACTTGGATGATAGAGTTACTATCTATTATGTCTAATCAACATATCGGACACATCATAGGAAGGAGTGCTCGACCCTCCATCGACCAATAATGTCATCCGATGTAATGCATACTACTCATAAACGAGGGGCGATGGTAGACCCCAACCGTACATCAATTGGGTACGGGTTTGCCTAACTTGTACCAAAAGGAAGGTTTAAACAAGGGCTCGATAACAAAATTCACCTATCAACCCTTCTTAAACCTCATCAAGCAACTCGCTAATCTCTCGGTAAAAAAGTTCGATGTAGAGTCAATTGTAGGAAATCCATACCGTAATACCGTTAGAAAGAAGCATCAGCAAATGTTATTTGTTGAATCGAGTCATGTAGTCGAATGACATGGGCTACTATATCCCGATCCAAGGTCATAGTCGGCGAGTTTAGTTTAACCAAGTAGGTAGCGGGGTGACTCATTGTTGGCACGTCCTAGCGAGTGCAAGGTGTACAAAATAAATATGACATCTATAATAATAATAATTACTAGTATTAATATTTTTAGAAAGGGAAGGAATAGAGAGGGAAAGGGGGAGAGGAAGAGAGAGGGAGAGGGAGAGTAAGAGGGAGAAAGAGATGGAGATAGGAGGAGGGAGAGGGAGAGGGAGGGAGGGAGAGGGAGGGAGGGAGAAGGAGGGAAGAATAGATAGGAAGAGGGAGAGAGAGATAAAGGGAGGGGAGAGGGAGAGAGGAAGAAAGATGGAAGAAAGAGAGAGGGAGAGGGGGAGATAAAGTGAGAGAAAGGAAGAGAGAGAGAGAATAAGAGAGGGGGTGAGGGGAGAGAGGGAGAGGGAGGGACATGGAGGAGGAGGGAGAAAGAGAGTGAGGGAGAAAGAGAGAGTGGGATAGAGATGGAGAAAGGGAAGGAAAGAGAGATGGAGGAAGGGAAGGAAGGGAAAGAAGGAAGAGATAGGGAAAGAGAGAGAGTAAGGGAGAGCAAGGGAGAGTCGGAGAAGGAGAGAAAGGGATAGAGGGATGGAGAGAAGGAGAGGGAAGGAGAGGGAGAGAGTTGGTGGAATGAAGAGGGAGAGGGAGGGCGAAAGGGAGAGAAAAGGAGAGAGATAGAGGAAGAGTGAGAAAATAGAGAAGAGAGGGATAAAGAGTGAGAGAGAGAGAAGAGGAGTTAGAGATAGAGGGAGAGAGGGAGAGAGAAAGGGAGAGGTTGAGGGAAAGAAAGAAGGAGAGAGTGGGAGAGGGAGGAAGGGAAGAAGAGAGTGAGCAAGAGAGAGAGGGAGATAGAGAGAGAGGGGATAAAACAATAGGGAGAGATGAAGAGAAAGAGAGGGAGAGAGGTAAAGAGAGAAGGAGATAGAGGGAGACTAGGAGAGAGAGGAAGAGAGTGATTAGGAAAGAGGGAGAGGGAGAGGGAGGGATGGAAAAGGGGAGAGAGAAAGGAAAACAGACAAAGATAAGGATATGAAGAGAGAAAGAGAGAGGAAGAGAGGTGGAGGGAGAAAGAGGGAAGGAGGTAGAGAGGGAGAGAGGGAGAGAAGGGGAGAGAAAGAGAGGGAGAGAGTAAGACAGGGAAAGAATGGTAGGGAGGGAGAGAGAGAGAGATAAGGATAGAGCAAGGGAGATAAGAGAGATAGGGATAGATGTAGAAAGGGATGGAGAGGAAGATAGAGAAAAAGAAAGAGTGGGAGATAAGGGATGTATGGAGAAAGAAGGAGAGAGTGAGAGGGAGAGAGAGGGAGGTAGTGGGAGAGAGTATAAGGGAGAGAGAGGGAGAAAAGGGAGAATGGGGGAGAGTTTGTGGGTGAGAGGGAGAGCGAGGGGAGCAAGAGAGAGGTAGAGAGGGAGATATAGAGGGAGAATGAAAGAGAAGAAGAGAGAGCAAGAGGAAGAGAAAAGAAGAGAGGGGGAGAGGGAGAGATGGAGACAAAGATGGAGAGAGAAAGGGAGAGAAGGAAGGAAAGAGCAAGAAAGAGAAAGAGAGACATAGAGAGAAGAATAAAAAAAGGGATAAAAAGAGAGGAGGGAGGGAGAGGGAGAGAGTGAGAGAGCAAGAGAGATGTAAGAGGGAGAGAAAGTGATGGAGGGAGAAGGAGAGAGAAAGAATAAGAGAGGCATAGAGGGAGAATAAAAGAGGGGGAGAGAGGAGAATAGAGAAGGGGGAGAGAGGGAGAGTGAGAGGAAGAGGGAGAGAAATAGATTTAGAGAGAGGGTTACAAAGGGAGAGAGGGATAAGGAGAGAGGGAAAGAGAGTAGGTGATTGAGAGAGGGAGAGAAGGAGACAGCGAGAGGGAGAAAGAGAGAGAGAAAAGGAGTGAAACTAAGGAGAGAGAGGGAGGCAGAGAGAGAGAGATAAGAGATAGTAAGAGGGAGACGGAGAAAGGGACAAAGATTAAGAGAGAGAGAGAGTTAAATAGGGAGAAGATGATGGATAGAGAGAGAGAGACAAGGAGAAAGAGTGGGCAAGGGAGAGGGAGAGAACAATATAGAGGGGAAGAGAGGGATGTTGGGAGAAAAATAGAGAAGGAGAAGGAAAGAGAGAGAGAGAGAGGTAGAGAAGGAGGGAGTGGAAGAGAGATAGGGGAGAGAGAGGGAGAGGGGGAGAGAGTGGGGAGAGTCAAAAGGAAAGAGTGAGGGGAGGGAGAGGGAAAAAAGAAAGAGAGGGAAATAGTGAAATAGGGAGAGAGAGAGAGAGATAGGAAAGAGAGAGAGGTAGAAAGGAGACATAGAATGAGAGGGAAAGAAAGAGGGGGAGGGAGAGTGATGGATATAAGGAGAGGGAGAGAGACAGAGAGGAAAGAAGGGGAGAGAGAGGGAGAGAGAGGAAGATTAGGAGAGAGAGGGAGATAGGGAGAGAGTGAGAGGGAGAGAATAGAAATGGGAGAGGGAGACATGGAGAAAGAGTAAGAGAGAAGGGGAGAGAGGGAAGGAGGAGGGAGGGATGGGGAGAGGGATCGTTGGATAGAGAGAAAGTGAGAGAGGGAGAGGGAGAGGGAGAGGGAGAAGGATAGGGAGAGAGTGGGGGAGAGGGAGAGGGAGAAGGATAGGGAGAGAGTGGGGGAGAGGGCGAAAAGAGAGAGAGGGAGAGAAGGAGTGGGAGAGAGAAGCAAAGAACAAGAGAAGGGAGGGAGAGGGGTGAAAAGAGAGGGAGAGAGGAGAAGCAAGAGGGAGAGAGGGGAAGAGAGCAAGAGGGAGAGATAGAGATAGATAGAAGGAAGGAGATAGGGGAGGGGGAGAAAGATGGATGATAAGAGAGGGAGAGAGAAATGAAGAGAGTGGGTGAGAGAGAGAAAGGATAAGGGAGAGAGGGAGATGGAGAGGGAGGTAGAGGTAGAGAGGAGGAGAGGAAGTGAAAGGGAGAGGGAGAGAAGGAGAGAGAAATGGAGAAAGGGAGACAGTGAGGAAGGGAGAGAGTGAGCGAGGGAAAAGAGAGAGGGAGAGAGAGGGAGAGAGGGAGGAGAGAGAGGGAAAGAGGGAGAGAGAAACAAAGAGAGAGGGAGAGAAAGGGAGATAGAGAGAGAGGGAGGCAGAGGGAAAGATAGAGAAGGGGAAGAGAGAGGAGGGAGAGTATGGGAAACGAAGGGAGGAAGGGAGAGGGAGGGGAAGGAGGGAGAGAGAGATTTAGAGAGAGGGTAATAGAAGGGAGAGGAAGAGAGAGCGAGAGGGGGAAAGTAGGAGGAAGAGATGGAGAGAGGGAGAGGAAAAGCAAAAGAGAGATCGAGGGGGAGGGAGAGGGGGAGGGAAGGAGAGATAAAGTGTGAGGGGGAGAAAAGGAATAAAGAAGGATATAGAGAGGGAGAGGGAGAGGGAGAGAAGGAGAGAGAAAGGTAGGGAGAGGGTTGGTAAGAAAGAAAGGGGAGAGGGACAAAGAGAGGGGGAGAAGAGCAAGAGAGAGATAGAGGGGGTGAGAGAGGGAGATAGAGAGAAATAGAGGGAAGGGGTGAGAGAGACCGAGAGAGAGAGGAAGAGGGAGAGAAAGTGAGAGAGAGGGAGAAAGAGAGAGAGAGAGGGAGATAGATGATGAGGGAGAGAGAAGGAGGGAGAGAAAGGGAGAGAGGGAGAGAGGGTGACTAAGAGAGAGAAAAAATGAGAATGAGAAGGGGAGAGAGAGGGATGGAAGGAGAAAAATAAAAGGAGAGGGAGAGGGAGAGAGAAGGAGGGAGAGAAAGGGAGAGAGGGAGAGAGGGTGACTAAGAGAGAGAAAAAATGAGAATGAGAAGGGAGAGAGAGGGATGGAAGGAGAAAAATAAAAGGAGAGGGAGAGGGAGAGAGAGGGAGATAGGGAAAGAATGAGAGGAAGAGAGTAGAAGGGAGAGAAAGAAGAAAGTAGTGGTAGGGAGAGAGGAACGAGAGAGGGGGAAGAGGGAGAGAGAGGAATTAGGATAAAGAGATAGGGAGAGAGAGAGAGAGGGGCATGAGAGGAAGGGAGGGAGGGAGGGTGAGAGGCTTAAGGAGAGAGGGAGGGAGAAAGGAAGAATGGGTGAGGGAAAAGGGAGGGAGAGAAAGGTAAAGAGGGGGAGAGAATTAGGGAGAGAGGGGGAGAGAGGGAGAGAATTAGGGAGAGAGAAGGAGAGGGAGGGAAGGAGAGAGCAAAGAGAAAAAAGCTAAGATGAGGAAAGGATAGGGGGAGAGAGAAGGAGATAGGTAGAGAGAGGGAGAGGAAGCAATGGGGAGGCAAGGAGAGGGAGGGAGGAGAGAGAAGGAGAAGGAGGGAGAGAGGGAGGGAGGAATAGAGAAAATGAGAAAAAAGTAAGAGAGAGAGAGGGTGAGAGGGAGGGAGATGGGGAGAGATGGAGGGAAGAGGAGAGAGAGGGAGGGACGGAAGAGAGTGAGAGAGGGAAGGAGAGAGAGGGGCAAAGAGATAGGGAGGAGAGAAGGAAATATATATATATATATATATAGGGAGAATAAGGGTGAGAAAAAGTGAGAACGAGAGGGGTAAGAAAGAGAGAGAGAGCTAGATAGAGGAAGAGAGGGATGAAAGGAGAAAGAGAGAGATGGAGAGAGAGAAAGGGAGAGAGGATCATAAAAAGAGGGAGAGGGATGGAGTGGGAGATAGATATAAGGGGAGAGAGGGATAGGATATGAGAAAGAGGGGAGACTTAGAGGGAGAGGGGGAGAGAGAGAGGGAGAGAGAGAGGTTAGAGAGTAGAAGAGGGGGAAGGTAGGAGAGCAGGAGAGAGAGAAGTAGAGAGCGAAGGGAGAAAGAGAGGGGGAGAGGAAGGGAAAAGAGGGAGATAGGGATATAACGAGAGAGGGATAGAGAGATAGAGAGGGAAAGGAAGGGGAGAGCAAGAGGGAGAATGAGGGATAAAGGGAGAGTGGGAGAGAGGGAGCAAGTGTGAGAGAGGTAGAGGGATAGAGATGAAGAGGTAGAGGGAGGGAGATAGAGAAAGAATGAGAGGAAGAAAGTAGAAAGAATGAAGAGGAAGGGAGGGAGCGAGGGAATAAGAGAGCAATAGAGAGAGAGGAAGATAGAGGGGGATAACTAGAGAAAGGGGGAGGGGGAGAGAGAGTGAGAGAATGGGGAGAAGGATTTAGAGAGAGAGAGATAAGGGAGAGAGAGGGGAGGAAAGGGAGGGAGGGAGGGAGATAAGGAGGGAGGGTGAGTAAGGGGGTGAGCGAGGGAGAAAGAGAGAAAGAGAGAGGCAAAGGGAGAGGGGGAGAGGGAGAGTGTGAGAGAGAAGGAGAGTGTGAGAGAGAGGGAGAGAGGGGGAGAGCGAGCAAGAGAGGGAAAAGAGAGAGGGAGAGGGAGAGAGTGAGCAAGAGAGGGAAAAGAGAGAGGGAGAGGGAGAGAGAGGGATCATGAGTAAGAGAGGGAGAGAGAAGGAAAGCGAGCAAGAGAGGAAGAGTGACGAAGAGCAAATGAGAGAGGGGGAGAAAGGGATAAGGAGAGGGAAGGAGAGCAAACAGGAGTGGGAGAGAGAGGTGAGTGGGAGAGGGAGAGTGAGGGAGAGGGAGAGGGTGAGGTTCATAGAGTAAGCGAGGAGGGAGAGAGGGAAGGAGTGGGAAAGTAAGAGGAGGAAGAAAGAGGGAGAGTGTGGAAGATAGAAGGAGGAAGGGAGAAAGAGGAAGATAGATAGAGATATGGAGAGAGAAAGTTAGGAGATTGAGGGTTGGGAGAAAAAGAAGGAGATAGAGAGAGATAGAAGAAGAGAGAGGGAAAAAGAAGGGAGAGAGAGGGAGATTAGGTGAGGGAGAAAGGCATATATATATATATATATAGGAAAAAAAGAGAGGGGAGTGAGAGATAGAGAAAAAAGGGAGAGATATAAGAAGAGATGAAGGGTATGAAAGAGGGAGAGGGAGAGGGAGGGAGGGAGAGGGATGGAAGGAGAGAGGGAGAGTGAGAGAGAAAGGAGCATCGAAAGAAAGAGAGAGGGATAGAAAGGGAGAGGGAGAGAGAAAGGAATAAGGAATGAGAGGGGGAGAAAGGGAGAGAGAAATAAGGAATGAAGGAGGGAGAGAGAATCAGAGAGAGAGGGATAGAGAAAGAAAAGGAGAGATACGGGGTGAGGGAGAGAGATGGAGAGGGAAGGAAAAAAGGTGAGAGAGATGGGGGAGAGAGAGAGAAAGAGAGATATAGAGGGGGAGAGAGAGTGTGAGGGGGAAAGAGAAGGAGGGAGGGAGCGGGAGAGAGGAAGAAAGGTAACGAAATAGGAAAGGGTGAAAGAAGGAGGGGGAGAGAGAAAGAGTAAGAAAGAGGATGAGGGAGAGACGAAGACTAAGCTAGCCATATATATATTGGAATAGAGAGAGACTATAGAAGGAAGATATAGAAAAAGAGTGGGAGAGAGGGGGAATGAAAGGATGAGTGTCGAAGAGAGGGAGTGAGGGAGTTGGAGAGGGAGTAGGAGGGAGAGGGGGAGAGAGAGAGGGAGAGGGAGAGAGAGGCAAAAGCAGAGGGTCGGGAAGGGGGAGACATCGAGAGGGAGAGGGAGGGGGAGAGACTAAGGAAAGGAGAGATTAAGAGGGGAAGGAGAGGGTGTGAGAGGTTGAGGGATAGAAAAAGGGAGTGGGGAGGAGGAGAGGGAGTAGGAGGGAGACGGAGAAAGGGAGGGGGAGAGGAAGGGAGAGGGAGAGAGGGAAAAGGAGAGGATAAGGGAGGTAGAGAGAAAAAGGGAGAGGGAGAGGGAGAGAGAGGGAGAATGAGTAGGAGAGGGAGAGAGAAGGAGAATGAGTAAGAGAGGAAGAGTGATGAAGAGCAAGTGAGACGGAGAGAAAGGGACAAAGAGAGCGAGGGAGAGGAAAAGGGAGTGAGAGAGAGAGGCGAGTGGGAGAAAGAGAGTGAGGGAGAGTGAGAGAGTGAGGTTCATAAAGAAATAGGAAGAGAGAGAGAAAGAAGGAATGGGACGAGTAGGAGGAGGAAGAGAGAGGGAGAGTTGAGGAGAGAGAAGGAGATATGGAGAAAGAAGGAGAAAGATAGAGATACGAAGAGAGAAAGTAAAGAGAGCGAGGGTGGAGAGAAAAAGAAGGAGAATGAGATAGAAAGAGGTAGAAGATGAGAGAAAGAGGGAAAAGAGGGAGAGAGAGGGAGATTAGGTCGGGGAGAGATGCATATATATATATATATATATATATATATATATAGGAAAAAAGAGGGAGGAGTGAGAGATAGAGAAAAAGAGGGAAAGACATAGGAAGAGATAAACGGTATGAAAAAGGGAGAGGGAGAGGGAGAGGGAGGGAGGGAGAGGGATGGAGGGATAGAGGGAGAGTGAGAGAGAGGGAATGATGAGAAAGAAAGAGAAAGGGAGAGGGAGAGAGAGGGAGAGAAAGAGAATGAATGAGGGAGGGAGAGAGAGTTAGAGAGAGAGGGATAGAGAGAGGGAAAGAGAAAGAAAAGGAGAGATAGAAGGAGAGAGGGTAAGGGAGAGACATGGAGAGGGAAGGATAAAAAGGGTGAAGGAGATGGGAAGATAGAGAGTGATAAAGAGAGAAATAAAGGGAGAGAGAAAGAGGGGTTGAGAGAGAGTGTGAGGGAGAAAGAGAGGGAGGGAGGGAGAGGGAGAGAGGAAGAAAGGCGAGGAAATATGAAATGGGGGAAGAGGGAGAGGGAGAGAGAGAAAGAGAAAGAAAAAAGAGTGAGTAAGAGAGAGAAAGAGGATGAAGCGGAGACGAAGACTAAGCGAGCCCGATATATATTCGAAGAGAGAGAGACAATGAAAGGAAGATAGAGAAAAAGAGAGGGAGTGAAAGCATGAGGGATAGAGAGAGGGAGTGAGGGACTTAGAGAGGGAGAGGGGAGAGAGAGAGATAGGGAGAATGAGAGGGTGAGGGAGGGGGGACAAGGAGAGGGAGAGGGAAATGGAGGGGAAGGGGGAAAGACTAAGAAAGGGAGAGATTAAGAGGGAGGGAGAGGATGTGAAAGGTTGAGGGATGGAAAAAGGGAGTTAGAGGGGGAGAGGGAGTAGGAGGGAGAGGGAGAGGGAGAGAGAAAGGGAGAGAGAAGGTGAGGGAGGTAGAGAGATAAAAAGGTAGGGGTAGGGAGAGTGAGGGAACGAAAAAGAGAGAGATTGACAAGCGAGAGGAAGGAGAGAGAAGGGTAGAGAGAGATGAAGAGAGACAGAAAGAGAGGTGAAGAAAGGGAGAGGGAGAGATATAGAAAGGAAGGGAGAGTGGAAGAGAAAGGAGAGAGAGATGAAGATAGAGTGAGAGAGATCGGGAAAGAAGGAGAGATGGAAAGGAAAGAGGGAGATGGAGGGATAAAGAGCAAGCGAGAGAGAGGAAATGAGAGGAGGAGAGGAGAGAGATAGAGAGAAAAAGGGAGACAGAGGGATTGAGGGAGTGTAAGAAGGAGAGAGGGAGAGAAAGGGAGAGGGAGAGAGAGGAAGAGAGGTAGTGGGAGAGAGGGAGTGAAGGAAAGAGAGGAAAAGAGAGAGGGAGGGGGAGGTAACAAAAAAAAGAGAGATTGACAAAAGAGAGGAAAGAGAGAGAAAGGGAGAGAGAGATGGAGAAAGAGAGAAAGAGAGATGAAGAAGGGAGATAGATAGGGAGAGGGAGAGATATAGAGAGGAAGGGAGAATGGAAGAGAGACGAGAGAGAGATGAAGATAGAGTGAGAGAGATCAAAAGACAATGAGAGATGGAAAGGAAAGAGGGAGAAGGAGGGATAAAGAGCAAGTGAGAGAGAGGAAATGAGAGGACGAGAGGATAGAGATAGAGAGAAAAAGGGAGATAGAGGGATTTAGGGAGTGTGAGAGGGAGAGGGAGAAAGGGGGAGAGAGGGAGAGAGAGAGGAAGAGGGGGAGTGGGAGAGAGGGAGTGAAGGAAGGAGAGGAAAAGAGAGAGGGAGAGGGAAGGGAGCAGGAGAGAGGGAAAAGGAGAGAGGAAGAAGGAGAGAGGGAGAGCAAGTGAGAGAGGAGAAGAAGAGTGAGGGAGAGAGAGAGAGAGAGAGGGAGAAGAAGAGTGAGGGGGGAGAGAGAGAGAGAGGGAGAAGAAGAGTGAGGGAGAGAGAGAGAGAGAGAGAGGGAGTATGAGTAAGAGAGGGAGAGAGAAGGAGAACAAATAGGAGAGGAAAAGTGATGAAGAGCAAGCGAGAGAGGGCAAGAAAGGGATAAGGAGATTGAAGGAGAGCAAACAAGAGTGGGAGAGAGAGGCAAATGGGAGAGGGCAAGAGTGAGGTCTATAGAGAAAGAGGGAGGGAGGGAGAGAAGGAGTGGAAAAGTAAGAGGAAGAAGAGGAATAGACATAGGAAGAGATGAAGGGTATGAGAGAGGAAGAGGCAGAGAGAGAGATTAGGTGAGGGAGAGAGGTATATATATATAGGAAAAAGAGAGAGAGGGAGTGAGAGATAGAGAAAAGAGGGAGAGACATAGGAAGAGATGAAAGGTATGAGAGAGGAAGAGGGAGAGGGAGGGAGAGAGGGAGAGTAAGAGAGAGGGAAGGATGAGAAAGAAAGAGAGAGGGAGAGAAAGAGAGAGGGACAGAGAGAGGGACAGAGAGAGAAAGAATGAGGGAGGGAGAGAGCTAGAGAGAGGGAAAGAGAAGGAAAAGGAGTGATATAGGGAGAGAGGGAAAGAGATGGAGAGGGAAAGATAAAAAAGTGAGGGAGATAGGAGAGAGAGGGAGAGAAAGAGAGATATAGAGGGGGAGGGAGTGTAAGAGAGACTAAGAGAGGGAGAGGGAGAGGGAGAGATAGAGATAGAGGGATAGAGAAGAAGAGAGAGGGTAAGAGAGAGGGAGATAGAGAGATTAAGAGATGAAGGGAGAGAGAGAACCCGAGTGAGGGTGAAAAGGAGAGAGGAAGAGAGAAGGAGGGAGTGAGAGAGTGAGGGAGAGAAAGCAGGTGAGAGGGAGATAAGTATAGAGTGAGGGAGAGAGAGAATGAAAGGAAGTGAGGGATGGAGAGAGGGACAAAGAGAGTAGAGAGTGAGAGAGAGGGGAAAAGAAAAGAGAGAGATGGAGGGAGAGAGTGAGAGAGAATGAAAGAAGGAGAAAGGGAGAGACAGATAGAGAGAAAAAAGTGAGAGAGAAAAGGGGGAGGGATAGAGGGAGAGATGATATAGAGAAAAAGAGAGAAAAAAGGGAGAGGGAGAGAGGAAGAAAGAGAGGAAAGGAGAAGGAAGAGAGGGATAGGGAGAAAGAGAGAAAAAGGGAGGGGGAGAGGGAGAGAGAGGTTGGCAAAGAGGGAGAGAGAGATAGAGAGAAAGAAAGAGAGAGGTAGAGAGAGGGAGAGGGAGGGAGAAAGAGGAAGAGAAAGGGGAGAAAGCAAGAAAGAGGAGGAAAAAGGGAGGGAGAGGGGTAGCATGAGAGAAAGTGGGGTGAAAAGGGAATAGAGAGGGGAAAAGAGAGAGGGAGAGAGTGAGAGAGAATGAAAGAAGGAGAAAGAGAGAGAGAGATAGAGAGGAAAAAGAGAGAGAAAAAGGGGAAGAGAGAGAGGGAGAGATGGATAGAGAGAAAAAAGAGAAAAAAGGGAGAGGGGAGAAGAAGAAAGAGAGGAAAGGAAGAAGGAAGAGAGGGATAGGGAGAAAGAGAGAAAAAAAGGCGGAGGGAGAGAGAGAGAGAGATTGGCAAAAAGGGAGAGAGAGATAGAGAGAAAGAAAGAGAGAGGTAGAGAGAGAGAGAGGGAGGGAGAAAATGGAAGAGAAAGGGAAAGAGAGAGCAAGAAAGAGAAGGAAAAAGGGAGGGAGAGGGGTAGCAGGAGAGAAAGTGGGGTGAAAAGGGAATAGAGAGGGGAAAAGGAGAGAGGGAGAGAGTGAGAGGGACAAAGAGGGACAAAGAGGGCAAGAGAGGGAGGGGGAGAAAAGGAGATGGAGGGATGGAGAGGGAGAATATGAGAGGGAGAGAGTAAGAGAGAGGGAGAGGGGGAAAGAGGGATATAAGAGGGGAAAGAGAGAGAGGAGGAAGTAAGGGAAAGAGAGAATGTGAGAGGGAGAGAGTGGGGGAGAGGGAGATAGTGAGAGAGAGAGGAAGAGAATGAGAGAGAGAGAGAGAAAGGAAAAGAGGGAGAGAGAGAAGATAGAAAAAGAGAGGGGAGAGAGTGGGGAGAGAGAGAGAGAGGGTGGATGGAGGAAGATAGAGAGAGGGAGAGACGGGGGGATGGGGGAGAGAGAGAGAGGGAGAGAGAGGAGAAAAAGAGAGAGACAAGGGGAGGGAGAGATAGAAATGGCTCTCGCTCTCTCATGTCTCTACCTCTTCCACCTTTTCTCCCTTCCCCCTTTTCTATCCTCCTTCTCTCCCTTTCTCTCCATCATTCTCTTTTTTCTCTTTATCTCTCATTCCCTCTCCATCTCTCTCCCTATCTCTTGCCTCTCTCTAACTCCCTCTTTATCTCACTCTCTATATGACTCTCTCTCTCTCTCTTCCCCATCTCTCTCTCTCCCTCTCTTCATCTTACCATGTCTTTTTCTCCCTCTCTCTATGTCTTTCTTCCCCTCTCCCTCCCTCTTTATCACTCTTTCTCTATCCCTCTTACTCTCTCTATGTCTCCTTCTCTAGCTCTCCTTCTCTTTACATCTTTCTCCCTCCCTCTCTCCCTTTTTCTCTCTTCTCTCCCTTGTCACTCCCTTTCTTTCTCTCTCTCTTTTCTCTCTACCAATATATATCTCCATCTTTCCTTCTTTCCCTTTTTCTTTTTCTCTTTCTCTACCCCTCCACTATCTCTCACTCGTCCCTCTCTCCCTCTCCGGCCCTCTCTCCGTATTCTATTCCCCCTTTATCTCCCCCTTTCCTCCTCTATCTCTCACTCTCTCTCCTTCTCTCTTTCCCTCTCTCTCTTTCCTTCTCTATTTCTCTCCCTCTCCTCCACTCTCCCCCTCTCTCTTTCCCCTCTATCTATCTCCCTTTCTTGCTCCCTCCTCTCCCTCTCTACCTCTCACTCTATACCTCTCTCTCCTCCACTCTTGCCCTCTTTCTCTAATTCTTCTACCTCTCTCTATCTCTCCTTCTCTCTATCCCTCTCTCTCTTTCCTTCTCTATTTCTCTCCCTCTCCTCCACTCTCCCCCTCTCTCTTTTCCCCTCTATCTATCTCCCTTTCTTGCTCCCTCCTCTCCCTCTCTACCTCTCACTCTATACCTCTCTCTCCTCCACTCTTGCCCTCTTTCTCTCATTTTTCTACCTCTCTCTATCTCTCCTACTCTCTCAATCTTTCTTTATCTCTATCTGTCACCCTCTCTACTTCATCTCTCTCTCACTCTCTTCTTCACCCTCTCTCCCTTTCTCTTCCCTTCTCTCCTTCTGTCTCTCTCCATCTCTCATCTCACCCTCTATCTCTCTCTTTCCATCTCCCTCTCTTCTTCTATCTCTCTCTTTCCATCTCTACCTCTATCTATTTCCCTCTTATCTCTCTCACTCTTTCTCTCCTACTCCTCCTCTCACACAGTCTCTCCTTCCTTCACTTTTTCCCTCCCTCTCTCTCTCCCCTTCCATCCCCATCTCGCTCCCTCCCTCCCTTTCCTTTTCCCTTCCTCTCCTTCTCCCTCTCTCTCCCTCTCTCCCTTTCTCTTCTTTAATATATCTTTCTCTCGTCTCCCTCTCTCCCTCACCCTTTCCCTCCCTCTCTCCTTATCTCTCCCTATCTCTCCCTTTCTCCCTCTCTCTTCATTTCTTTCTTTCTCTCTCTCACTCTCCCACACTCTCCCTCACCCTCTCTCTTCTTTATCTCACCCTCTCTCTTTTTGTCTCTCTCCATCTCTCACCTACACCCTCTATCTCTCTCTTTCCATCTCCCTCTCTCTTCTTTATCTCACCCTCTCTCTTTTTGTCTCTCTCCATCTCTCACCTACACCCTCTATCTCTCTCTTTCCATCTCCCTCTCTTCTTCTATCTCTCTCTCTCCCTCTCTCCTTCTATCTATTTCCCTCTTCATCTCTCTCACTCCCTCTTTCCCCCACACTTCCTCTCACACTCTCTCTTTCCTTGACTTTTATTCTCCCTCTCCTTTCTCCCTCTTTCTCTTTCTATCCCTCTCCTCCACCCTCCCTCTCCCTTTGCTTCTCCCTCTCTTACCTCTCCCTCTTTCTCTCTCTCTCCCCTTCTTTCTCCCTCTCCCTCCCTCTTCCTCTCTCCCTCTCCCTTCCTCTCCTTCTCTCCCTTTCTTTTCCTAAATATATCTTTCTCTCTCTCCCTTACCCTTTCCCCTCTCCCTCCCTCACTCCTCATCTTTCCCTATCTCTCCCTTTCTTCGTCTCTCTTCCTCACTCTCCCTCTATCCCTCACCCTCTCTCTTCTCTATATCCGCCTCTCTCCTTTTGTCTCTCTCCCTCCCTCCCACCCTTTCCCTCTCCTATACTCCCTCTTTCTCTCTCTCCCCTTATCTCTCTTTGTTAGTGTTGATGCTCGAGATCCAATCATATTTGGATGGACTCATGTTAATGTATTATTGGATCATTTATTTTAATAATAATAAATAAGTCATTCTATTCGAGTCTTATATTTATATATTGATAAATCTAGTAGAATTAGATAGAAGTCCTTATGATATGCATTTGCAATAGTGATTGATCGAAAGATGTGAGACAAACACTAATGCACATAAATGATATCATTAAATGTCCCAAGTTATAGCATTGTCAAGATTGGACATTGACAATTTACGAGATAGACTTATGAATGCTATGCTCATGCTATATGATAACGAGTAGGAGATCTCACACCTATTGGCATTGTGATACCAAAGCAAGAACTTAGGTGATTTATGTTAGAAAACATATCATTGGACTTGAATTGCCATGATAACCCATTTGCTTTTAGTACATGGGAATCTCATACGAGATGGGTATAAATGGTTTTTAGACTTGAAGTCGTCACGGTTATCTCATTGGAGGACTTATGCACTTTAACACTTGTTTTGATGGACCCATTAATGGGTTGCATGTGGGTGATTCATTAGGTGCACAAGGGATCCAATAGAGATAGGTGTATGATTAAGATAGGACATGTCATTCCTTGTATGCTAAAGGAGTTATCACATTGCGATTTGATAAAATGTCCGCTCAAGACATTTGTGGCCACGAGTAGAAGCACACCAATAGAGCATAGTTGGTTTCCTCTAAGAGCTAAGACATTTAGGAATCAAAGAAAACTTGTGTGATCATAATCGAACAATAATAATAACTAAGTTTGAGATCACACTATAATAAGCCGACTTGAGGATTGAATTGTACGAGTAACCATGCTCATGAAAGGTAATAATTGATTAACTAATCCTCCTAGAGAATTGGGTAGTCATGATGTCTAGCTAGACGCCAATCTTGACTTATGTATTAAGAGATAAAAGAGGAGTCTTTTTATTCTTGATACATTGCCAATATATCTAGGAGCCCATTGAGTCACACACATAAGTTGAAGTATTCACATTATAAATGAGAAGCAAAGATATTGGAAAAAGTTTCCAATTATGAAAAGTTTCCTATTTTGAAAAGAGTTTCCAAAATAAAAAGTTTCCTAAAATGGAAGTGTCTTAAAATGCAAAGTTTCCTATTTTAGAAATCGATTTCCTAATTTGGAAGTTAGTTTCAAATTTGGAAATAAAGAACCTAAAAGGAAAAGAGTTTCCTAATTTTGGTTAAAGGGTATTTTGGGAAATTGCTTCCCAATGTGGACCTCGCTAAAATAATCTAAGAATATTTGTTTGGATAGTCCAAATAAATAAATTAGGCTAAAATAGTTTTGTTCCATTAGATTAATTAAGAGCATTAAGATAATTTTGGTGGGAGGATAAACATCAACCTTATTGGATAAGGTTGAATGTTTTAAAAGATAATAATCAAGTAGTTCACATATAAAATAACTCTTTATCCTTGAAGGATAAGGAATCAACAACCTAAAGTCCTTTATGGACTCATAGCTGCCCCTCTCTTTGTCTTTGGAGGATAAGAAAACTCTCCTCCCATAAATAGGAGGAGAGGTGTGTCATAAAGCAAGTTAATCAACCATAGAGTATTTCGACCAAGTTGAAACAAAAGGGAGTAATTTTGCCAAAAAAAAGGGGAAGTGAGATTTCGGCTAGCCCTTAAAATAACATAGGATAAACGACCAAGAAAGAAAACAAAGGAGAAAATAGTTTTCTCCTCAACCCTAGCAAGAAATACTCTTTCCTTCTCCTTTAAGGTTGTTGCAAAGTTGCCCGAGATTGATTTCTATAGGAAATACTTAATTAGAAAAGGTGGAGCTAGCACCCATTTTCTTTGTGGATACTTGACTCGCATGGATAATTAATAGAGGCCAAACACTTAGATGGCTTTATTGAAAAAGAATTCGGATCCGCGCTACAAGATGTAATCCCTTACTTATAGTTCATTATTCATGTATCTATGGTTAGTAGATTCAATGGCTTGATCTTAGGGCCTTAGATAGAGGGAAATTTTTTATTTATTCCGCACCTCCATAGGGTGCATGATCCTTCACTCTCTTATTTTATTTCCCTTTCCATCTCTCTCTCCTTCTCTAGTTGTCCCTCTCCCTCTCTCTCACTTTGTCTCCCTCTCCATCTCTATCCCCCTCCCTCTACTTGTCTCTCCCACTCCCTCTCTTTCCCTCTCTTCCTTTTTTTCCTTTTTCATCTCTTTCCCTCTCTTTCCCACCTTCCCTCTCCCTCTCTCTCCCACTCCCTTCTAGACTCTCTTGCCCTCCATCTGTCTTCCACTCTTTCTCCCTCTCTCTCTTCATATCTCTCCCTCTCTCTCATTCACTCCCACTCTCTCCTTCTCTCTCCCATTCTCTCCCTTTCTCCCTCCCTCATCCCATCTTTCTCTGCCTCTCCCCCTCTTTCTCCCTTTCCATCTCTCTCCCTCCCTCTCTCCCCCTCTCCTTCTCTCCCTCTCATATTCTTTTTCTCTCTCCCTCTCTCTCTCTCCTAAACTCTATATCTCACCCTCTTTCTATCACTTTCTCTCTCCCTCTCTCCTTTTGACTCTCTTTCCCTCTCTTTCTTACCCTCTCTCTTCCTCTCTGCCTCTCTCCTTTTGACTCTCTTTCCCTCTCTTTCTTACCCTCTCTCTCCTTCTCTCCCTCACCCTCTCTTTCATCTCTCTCCCCTCTCTTTCTCTCCCTCTTTCTCCCTCTCCTATTCTCTCTCACTCAATCTCCCTCTTTTTCTCTCTCCCACTCTCTCTTAAACTCTTATCTCACCCTCTCTCTATCTCTTTCTCTCTTTATCTCTCTCCCTCTCTCATTTTGACTCTCTCTCCTTATCTCTTTCTCTCTTTATCTCTCTCCCTATCTCTTTCTCTCTTTATCTCTCTCCCTCTCTCATTTTGACTCTCTCTCTCTCTCTCTTTCTCACCTTCTCTCTCCCTTTCTCCCTCACCCTCTCTTTTCGCCTCTCTCCCTCTTTCCCTCCCCTCCCTCTCCTTTTCTCTACCTCTCACCCTTTTTCTCTCTCCATCTCTCTCCCTCACTATCTTTCCTTATCCCTCTCTCTCCCTCTTTCTCTATCTCCCCTCTTCTCTCTCTCTCACTCTCCCTCACTCTCCCAAGCTCCCTATTTCACCCTCTTTCCATCTCTTCCTCTCTCCCTCTCTCCTTTTGACTCCCCTCCCTATCTCCCCCTCCCCTATCTCCCCCTCTCCCTCTCTCTCCCTTTCCCTTTCTCCCCTCTCACCCCCTCTTTAACTCTCCCTCTCTCTTTTGCCTCTCTTTCTTCCACTTTTTGTCCCTTTCTTTCCCAATCCCTTTCTCTATCCCTCTCTTTCCCTATCCCTCCCTTTCACTCTCTCAATCCTCTCTCTTTCGTTCCCTTGCTCTCTTTCTTTTGTTATCTCTCTCTTCCTATACACACACACACACACATATATCCCTCTCTCTCCCCTCTCACTCACCCTATCTCCTTCTCTCTCTCTCTTACTCTTTCTCTAACTTCTTCTTCTCTCTCCCTCTCTCTCCTCCCTTTTTTCTCTTTCCCTCTCTCTCTCTCCCTTCCTTTTTTCTCTCTTTCTCTCCCCTACTTGTCTTTTCCCCTGTACTTCTCTCTCTTTCCCTCTCCCTCCCCCTCTTTCCTTTTCTCTCTGTCCCTCTCCCTCACCCTCTCTCCTCCTCTCTCATCCCTCTCTATCTTATTCTCCCTTTCCCTCTCTCCCTCTCCCTCCTCTTTCTCCCTCTCCCTCTCTCCCCCTCTTTCCCCCTCTTTAACTCTCCTTCCCTCTCTTTCTTCCTCTCTTTCCCCTTTCCTTTCTCTCTCCCTCTTTTTTCCTCTCCCTTTCTCTCTCCCTCTCTTTCCCTATCCCTCTCTCCCCTCGCTTTCCTTATCCTTTCCTCTCACCCTCTCCCTCCTCTCTCTTTCTTTCCCTTTCTCTTTTTCATTCATTGTCTCTCTCTTTTCCTATACATCCACACACACACACACACATTTATATCCCTCTCTCTCACCCTCTCCCTCACCTTATCTCCTTTTTCTCCTTCTTTCTCCCTCTCTCTCCCCTTCTTTATTCTCTCCTCCTCTCTTTCCCTCTTTATCTCTCTCCTTCCTTTTTTCTCACTCATTCTCTCACCTACTCTCTCCCTTCTTCTCTCTCTCCCTTTCTCTCTCTCGCTCCCCCTCTCTCCTTCTTTTCCTTCTTCTCCCTCCCTCCCTCTCTCCACCTCCTCTCCCTCTCCATCCCTCTCCCTTTCTCCCTCTCTTTATCACCTCTTCTCTCCCTTTCTCCCTCCCTCCCACCGCCCTAATCTCTCTTTCTCTGTCTCCCTTTGTCTTTTTTCTCTCTCCCTCTCTCGCCTCCTTACACTATTTCTCTCTCCCTCTCTCCTCCTTTTTTGCTTTCTCCCTCTCTTACTCTCCTCTCGTCTCTCCTTCTCTCATTCTCTTTCCCTCTTTTTACTCTCCCTCTCTCTCCCTCTCTCATTTTCTCCCTTTTCCTCTCCCTCTTCCTCTTTCTCCCTCTCACTCCTTCTCCCTCTCCCTTTGTCTCATCTCATCTCCCTCTCACTCCTTCTCCCTCTCCCTTTGTCTCATCTCATCTCCCTCTCAATCTCCCTCTCTCTCAATCTCTCTCTCTCCTCCTCTTACTCTCTTCTCCTTCTATCCTTCTCCCTCTCTCTCCCTTTTCCTCTTTCCTTCTCTCTTCCTCTTTCCTTCTCTCTTCCTCTTTATCTCTTCCCTCTCTCCCTCTCCCTCCCCCTCGCTCTCCCTCTCTATCTTTCTTTCCTTCATACTCGCCCCTCTCTCCCCCTCTCATTTTCTCTCTGTCTCCCCTTTTATCTCTCATTCTCCCTCTCTTGCTTTTCTTTCCTCTCTCTCTCCCCTCTCTCTTTCCCTATCTCTCTCTTTCTATCTCTCTTCCCCCTATTCTCTCACTCTTTCCCTCCCTTCCACTCCCTCCATCACTCTCTTTCTCTTTCCTTCTCTCTCTCACCCTCTCTCTCTTCATCCTCTCTTATTTTCTCTCCTTTTATCTCTTTGTCCTCCTCTTTCTCTCTCTTTCTCCCCCTTTCTTCTATCCCTCTCCCCCGTCCCTCTATCTCTCTCTTTTTGTCCCTCTCTCTCCTTTCCTCTCTTTCCCCATCTCTCTTCTCTCCCTCTTTTTGTCTCGCTCTCTTCCCATCTCTTTTTCAATCAGCCTATCTCCTTTTTTTCTCATGATTTCTCTCTCCTTTTTTTCTCTCTCATTTTCTTCCTCTTTTCCTCTCTCTTTTTCTCCCTCTTTTCTTTTTCTCCCTATATCTCTTCCTCTCTCCCTCACTTTCCCTTTCCTTCTCTCCGCCACCTGTCTCTCCCCACCTGTCTCTTCCTCTCTCTTTCTCTATATCTCCCTCTCTTTCCTTGTCAGTCTCTCCCTATCTCCCCTTTTTCTCTTTCTCTGCCCTCTCTCCCTCTTTAACTCTCTCTCCCTCTTTCTCTCCCATTCTCCCTCCCTCCCTCCCTTTCCCCCTCTACCCTTCTCCCATTGCTTTCCTCTCCCTTTCTTCCTATCTCATACTCCCCCTTTCTTTCTCTCGTTCCTCACTCCGTGACTCGATCCTCCTCTTTCTCCTTTTCTTTCTCCTCTCTCCCTCTCTTTCCCTCTCTCTTTCTCTTCATCCATTTCTCTATCCCTCTCTCAATCTCTCCTCTTTCTCTACCTCTATCCCTCTCCTACTATCTCCCTCGCACTCTCACTCTCTTTCTTTTAATCTCTTTCTCTATTCCTCTCTCTATTTTTTTTATCTTTCCCTCCATCTCTATCTCCCTATCCCTTTCCTTCTCCCTCCCTCTCTCTCCCTCTCTCCCTTTATTTCTTTCCCTCTTCCACTCTTTTTTCTCTCTCTTCCTCTATTTCATCTCTCTCACTCTTGTTCCTTCTCTCCCTATCTCTCTCCCTCCCTCCCTCCCTCTCCCTCTCTCCCCTATCACCCCTCCCTCTTTTTACGTCTCTCTTTCTATCCCTCTCTTCCTCTCTCCCTCTTTCTCTATCTCTCCTCTCTCCATCTCCCTATCCCACTCACTCTCCCTCTCCCCTCTCCCTTTCTCTCCCACTCTCCCTCTATCTTCCTCCCTCCCTCCCTCCCTCTCCTCTCCCTGTTTTTCCCTCACCCTCTCTCTCCTCACTCTCCCTCCCTTTATCTCTCTCCCACTCTATCTCTCTCTTACTCCTACTCCCTCTTTCTTTCTCCCTTTCTCTCCCTCCTCCCATTTTCCCTCTCTCTCTTCATATCCCTATCTCTCCCACTTTCTCTACCTTTATCTCTCTCACCTTCTCGCCCCTTCTCCATCCCTCTTTCCCTCTCTCCTCCTCTCTCTTCTTCTTTCACACCCTCTCTCTCCTTCTCTCTCTTTCCCTCTTTTTTTCTCCTTCTCTCCCTCTCTACTTCTCCATGTCTCTTGATGTCCTTATTCCTCTTTCTCTCTCTAACTTTCTAGCCTCTTATCATTACCCCTCTCCCCTACTCCCTCTCTTCTCTCCCTCTCTCTCTAACTCTCTCATCCTATATAGATCTCTCTCCCTCTATCTTGATTCCCCTCACTCCTTCCTCTCTCTCCCTTAATCCCTCGCTTTCCCTGTCTCTCTCTCTCCTTATCTCCCATTCTATCTCTCTCCTTTTATCCCACTCTGTTTCTCTCCCTCTCTCTCACCTTCCTAATTTCCATCTCCCTTTTTCACCCTTAATACCTCACTACTCTCTCTTCCTCTTTTTTTGCTCTCTCTCTCACTCTTCTCTCCTCCCCTCTCTTACCCTCTCTCCCTCCCTTTCTCCCCCTTATCTTCCTTTCTTTCCCCTCTCTCCCAACCTCTCCCTTACTCTTCCTCCCTCTCTCTCCCTCTTTCTATCTCCTTCTCAACCTTACTATCTCCCTCTCCCTCTCCTTATCTCCCCCTCTCTCCCCTCTCTTTCTCACTCCCTCCTCCTCTCTCTCGTTCCTCCACTCTCTTTCCTTCTCTATCCTTCCCTCTCTCTCTCTCACACTCTCTCTCCATATCTCCCTCTTTTTCTCCTAAGCTCTCCCTTTCTCCCCTATATCTCTTACCCACTCTCTCCCTCCCTCTCTCCCTCTCTCTCTGCCTCTTCCTCTCCCTTTTTCTCCTTCTTTCCCTCTCTCCCCTTCCCTTTCCTAGTTCTTCTCTCTCACTCTAACCCTCTTTATCTCCTCTATCTCTCTCCCTCCCTTCCTTTTCATCTTTCTCTCCCTCACTCTCACACTCTCTCTCCCTTCCTTTCTCTCTCCCTGTCTCTCAATCTCTCCCTCTTCCTATATATATCACTCTCTTACTCTCTCTCTCTTGCTCTCTCTCCTCCTCCCTCTCACTCCCCCTCCCTCTCTCTCTAACTCTATCTCCATCTTTTCCTCTCTCCCCCTTTCTCTTCTAACCTATTACCATCTCTCTCTCTCTTACACCCTTTATTTCTCTCCCTCTCTCTACACCTCTTTTTCTTTTGCTCTCCCCCTCTTTTCCCTCTCTCTCTCCCTCTTCCCCTCTCACTCTCTTTCCCCCTCTCTCTTCCCCCTCTTTACCTCCTTTTCCCTCTCCCTCTCTCTCTTCCTACATATATATCTCTATCCCTCTCTTTCGCTCTCTTACCCTCCCTCTCTCCTTCTTTCTCTCTCGCCTCTCTCTCTCCTTCTTTCTCTCTCTCCCTCCCTCCCACTCTCCCACTCTATCTTTATGTCTTCCTCTCTCTTTCTCTTGCTCTCCTTCCTTATTTCCATCTCTCCTTCTCTCTCCTATTTTCTCTTTCTCTCTCTCTCTCTCCCATGCTATCTCTCACTTTGTCTCTCCTTCACACTCTCCCCCTTCTCTCCCCTTCTTCCTCTCCCTCTCTATATCTTCACTTCCTTTTTCACTTTTTTTTGCTCTCTTCCTTCATCCACCTTCGTCTTTCTCCCCCAATCTCCCTATCTCCCTCCATATCCTTCTCTCTCTCTCCCTCCCTCCCTCTACCTTCTACTTTCCCTATTGCTCTCTCCCTTTCTCTATTGCTCTTTCCCTTTCTCTCTCACTCTCTCCCTCTCTCTCTCCCCTTATTTCTCCATCTTCCTAATCTATCTCTAGCAATCCCCCACTTTTTATTTCCTCCTCTCTCCCACTTTCACTCCATCTCCCTTTATTCCCCCCTTTCTCTCCCTCCTTCTCCATATCACTCTTTCCCCCTCTTCCTTTCTCTCTCACCCTCTCCCTCTTTCCCTCCCTCTCCATCTCCCTATATCTCTCCCTCTCCCTCTACCTCTCTCTCTATCTCCCTATATAGCTCCCCCTTCCCCTACCTCTCTCTCCCCCTCTCCTTCTCTCTCCCTCTCCCTCACTCTCCTCCTAGTTCTCACCCTCCTTCTACTTCTTCCTCACTCCCTTTTCCCCTCTCTCTCTAAACCTCTCCCTCTCCTTTTCTCACACCCTCTTCCCTTCATCTCTCTCCTTCTCACTCCCCTCTTTTTCCTCAATCACTCTCCCTCTCTATCTCTTCCATTCCCTCCCTCCCACACCCTATTGCTCTCCTTCCATCTTCCTCTCTCTCTCTCTCTCTCTCTCTCCTTCCCCCTCTCACACTCTCTCCCTACCTCTCTATCTCCCTCCATCTTTCTCTCCCTTTACCTCTCCCTCTATCTCCCTCTTCATCTCCCTCCCTCTACCTCTCCCTCACTCCCTTCTCCCTCTCTCTCCAAACATCTCTCTATCTTTTCTTTCCTCTCTCTCCCTCTCCCTCTCCCTCTCTTATTATCCCTCTCTCTCCCCTCTCTTGCTCCCTCTCACCCTTTCTCCTTCCCTCTCTCTCCCTCTCTCTTCCCCTTTTAATCTCTCCTCGCTCTCCCTCTCTCTCTTGTTCTCCCTCTCTCTCTTACTCTCCCTCCTTTCCTTCCCTCTCCCTCTTTCTTTCTCTTTCAGTCCCTCCCTCTCTCTCTTTTTCTATCCTCCCTTCTATCTATCTCTACATATATCTCCCTTTCTTCGTCTCTTTCTTTCCCTCTTTCTCTCTCCTTCCACCTCTCTCTCCCTTTCTCTTTTTCCCTTTCCCTCTTGCCTCTCCATCTATCTCTATCATTCTCTCTCTCCCTTCCATTCTCTCTCTTATGCCCTCTGTCTCTCTTTTTATTTCTCCTTTTTTCTTTCCCCTCTCTCCTACTCTCTCTTTCTCTCTCCTCACTTTCTCTCTCCCTTCTCTATCTCTCTATCCCTCTCTTTCTCGCTCTATCTCTCTTTTTCTCTCTCTCTCTCCCTTCTTCCTCTCCTTGTCCCTCTCTCTACATGTCCCTCTCCCTCTCTCTCCCTCCTTTTCTCTCCTCTCTCTCTCACCATCTCTTCTCGCTTTCTCTCTCTCCCTCTTTCCCCATCTATCTTTGTCCCTTTTTCTCTCCTTCTCTCATTCACTCTTTCTCTTGCCCTATCTATCTTTCTCTCCCCCTCCTTCCATCTATCTTTCTCTCTCCTTCCCTCTCCCTCTCTCTCTCCATCTCCCTCTCTCTCTCCCTTTCTCCATCTCCTATCTCTCTTTTTTCTCTCTCATCATTCTTGTTATCTTTCTATTCCTCCCTCTCTCTCCCTCCATCTCCCTCTTCCTCCCTCTCCCTCTCTCTCCTCCTCTATCCCTCTTTGCCTCCCTCCCTCCCTCTCTCTTTCTCTCTCTTACCTCTCTCCCTCTCTATCTCTTTCTCTCTCTATCTCTCCTTCTCCTTCCCTTTCCCTCCGTCCGTCCCCCTCCCTCTTCATTCTTCCTTTCTCTCTCTTCTTTCTCCCTCTCTCATTTTTTCTCTCCCTCCCTCTCCCATCCCTCTCTTTCTCTCTCCTTCTCTCTTTTTCTCTCTCCTTCTCCATCTCACTCTCTCTTTCCTCTCCCTCTCCCCTTTATCTCTCCCTCCCTCCCTCCTTCCCTCTCTCGCTTCCTCACTCCCTCCCCCTCTCTCGCTTCCTCACTCCCTCCCCTTTTTTCTCCCTCTCTTTCTCTATTTTTCCCTCTTCCTCTCTCCCTCTTGCTCCCTTTCATCTCTCTCTTTCTTTCTCTCTCTCTCACCCACTATTTCTCTCCCTCTCCCCCTCTCTCCCTCATATAGTATATCCCTCTCTTCCTCCCTTCCCCTCTTTTTTCTATCCCTCTCTCACCCATTTTCCTTCTCTCTCCCTTTCCTTGCTTTATCTTTCTCCCTCTCTCTCTTTTCCTCACCCTCCTTTTATTTTTCCTTCCTAATTTTTATCTCTCTCACAGCTTCTATTTCTCTCCCCCTCTTCCTCTCTCTCCTCCTCTCTCACTTTCCCTCCACTCCTACCCTCTATCCCCTTACTCTCTCCCTCTATTCTCCCTCTCAATCCCAATTCGTCCCTCACTTTCCCTCTCTTTCCCAATCTCTCCCTCTCTCCCTCTCTCTTTAGCCCTCCCTTCCTCTTCCTCTCTATCTATCTCTCTTCCTTTCATTCTCTCTTTCTCTCTCATTCTCATTCTCCCTCTTCCTCTCCCTTTCTCACTCTCTCTCCCCCTCTCTCACTCTATCTCCCTCTCCTTCTCTACCTCTATCTCACTCTCTCTCTCCTTCTCCCTCTCTCCCTCTCCCTTTCCCTCCCATTCTCCCTCTATTTCTCCCTCTCCCTCTCCCCCTTCCTCTCTCCCTATCTCTCTCTCCTCTATTCCCCTCTTTCACTCTCTCCCCTTCCCTCTTTCCCTCTCTTTCCCACTCCCCTTGCTCTCTATCTCTCTTTCTTTATCTATCCCTCCCTATTTCCTTTCCTTTCTCCCTCTCTCTCTCTCTCTCTCTCTCTCACTCCCTCTCTTTCTCTTTCTCTCTCTACCATGCTCTCTCCTTATATATATCTCTCCTTCCCCCTCTCCTTTCTCTTTCTCTCTATACCATGCTCTCTCCTTATATATTTCTCTCCTTCCCCCTCTCCTTTCTCTCTCCCTCTCGTACTATCTCTCCCTCTCTCTCCCCTCACCCCTCAATATATCTCTCTATCTCTCTCTTCTCCTTACTCTCTTTCTCTCTCTTTCGCTATTTCTATCTCTCTCACCCCTTATATTTCTCTCCCTCTCTATCACTATCCCTCTCCTCCTCTTTCTCACCCTCTCTTCTTCACTCTTTCTCGCCTCTCTTTTAGAACCTCTCCCTCACTTTCTCTCCATCTTTCCCTCCCTCTATCTCCCTTTCTCTCCTTCTCCCTCTCCCTCTCCCTCTTTCCCTCTCTCCTTCTCCCTCTCTCTCCCTCTCCCTCTCCCTCTCCCTCTTTCCCTCTCTCCTTCTCCCTCTCTCACCTAACCTCCCTCTCTTTCCCTCTCCCTCTCTCACCTAACCTCCCTCTCTTTCCCTCTCCCTATCTCTCTCTCCCCTCTTTCTTTACCTTTCTCCCTTTATTTTTCTCTCAGTTCACTCTCTCTTTCTCTCCCTTTATTTTTCTCTCTTTCTCTCTCCTACTCGTATCTCTCTCTCCCTCTCTATCCCTCTCTCAATATCTCTCTCCACCTTCTCTCTCCCTCTATCCTCTCTCTCTCTATCTCTCCCTCTCTCTTTCTCTCTCCCACTCTTTCTTCCTCTATCTCCCTCGCTCTCTCTCCCTCCCTCACCCTTTCTCTAGTATTATCTCTCTCCCAATACTCTCTTTCCCTTTCTCTTTCCCCCTCACTTTCTCCCTTTTTCATTCTCCCTCTCTCCATCCTTTCCTCTCTTTCGCCCTCTCTCTCTCTCTCTCTAACTCTCTCCATCTTATTCTCTCTTTCTCCCTCTCTCCCTGTCCCTCTCTTCTCAATCTCTCTTCTCCCTCTCCCTTTCTCCCTTCCTCTCCCCTTCCTCTCTCTATCCCTCTCTTTCACCCTCTCTTTCTCTATCTCTCCCTCTCTCTTTACATATATAAATATATATCCCACTTTGTCATTCTCCCCCTCTCTCTACCTTTTTCTCTCCCTCTCTCCCTCACTCTCTCTCTCCCACTCTCCCTCCCTCCCTCTCTCTTACCCCTCCCCCTTGTTCTCTCTCCTTATCTCTCTCCTCTTTCTCTTTTTCTCTCCCCTCCCTCATTCTCTCTTTCCTTATCTCTCTTACCCTCTCTCTCTCTCCCTCTTTATGTATCCCTTACTCTCTAGCTCTCCCACTCTCTCCCTATCTCTCTGTCTCTTTGTCTCTACCTTTGCTCTTGCCTTCCCTTCCCATATCCGTCTCTCATTTACTATCTTTCCTCCACTCTCCCTTCCTCTCCCCTTTCTTCTCTCGATCTTTATCTCTCTCCCCCTCTCTCTCCCTCCTTATCTCTCTCACTCCCTCTCTCTCTCTTGCCCTTCCTTTCTATCCCTTTCTCCATCTCCATCTCCCTCTCCCTCTCCTTGTCTCTCCCTTCCCCTCTCTCTTTATCTCTCACTTTCTCTCCCCTCTCCCCGCTCTCCCTCTCTCCTTACTCTCCCTATTTGTTCTCCTCCCTCCCTCTTTTTCTCTTTCTTTTTCTCTCCCTCTCTCCTTCTTCCTCTCTCTCCCACTCTCTTTTTCACTTTCTCTTTCTTTTTCTCACCACCTCTCCCTTTTCCTCTCTTTCCCACTCTCTTCTTCTCTCTCCATCTATCTCTCGCTCTCTCTCCCTCTTCTTACTATCTCTCTCTCCCTCTCTATTTCCCACTCTCTCGCTCTCTCTCCCATGCCTTCTCTCTTTCCCTCCCTCTCCCTCTCTCCCTCTTTATCCCTCTCTATCTCTCTCCCTCTCTCTCTATCTCGCCTTCTTTTTCCCTCTTTTTCCCTCTCTCTCCCACACCCTCACTCTATCTCTCTACCTCTCTCATAATCTCTCTCCCTCTCTCCCTCTCTATCCCTCCCTCTCTCTCCCTCTCTCTCATTTTTTCTCTCTCTCTCCCTCCTCTCCCACTCTCATTACGTTTGTCTTCCTCTCTCTTCCTCTCTCTCCCTCTCTCACCTCTCCCTCCTATTATCTCTCTCCATCTCTATCTCCTAGTCTCCCTCTCTCCCTCTCTCGTCTCTCTCCCTCTCTCTTCCACTTTCTCCCTCTCCAACTCTCCTCTTTCTCCCTCTCTAACTCTCCTCTCGTCTCCATCTCTCTCCCCTATCCTTCTCTTACACTCTCTCCCTCATCTCTCTCTCCCATCACTCCTTCTCCCTCTCTCTCCATCGCTCGATCTCTCTCCCCTACCGCTATCATTAGCAAGAGTACATAATGTATTCCACGTATTTATGTTAAGAAAGTGTATAGGAGAACCAAAGTAGATTTTGGAGATGGAGTCATCGAACTTTGCCATAGACTTAACATACGAGGAGAGGCTAGTCCGGATCCTAGATAAATGAGTGAAATGACTCGGGAATAAGGAAATTTGTCTAGTTAAGATTCCGTGAGAAAATCACAACCTCAAAGAATTGACTTGGGAACATGAGGAAGAGATGAGGGATAAATATCTAGAATTGTTTAAGTAAGTCAATTTCGAGGACGAAATTCTTTTAAGGGGAGAGAATGTAACTCCCACTAAATTTATTAATTATAAACATATATACATGTTTAAATGTGCATAAACATGTCGGTGTTAAGTAAAAGTAATAGTATGAATTATTTTAAAAGTTTTTACGATAATGGTATGTCTAATGTTTACGTGGGGAATTTTGAGAGGAAAAATTCTAGACAATTTAGTTGATTATCCTTAGGATATTTTTAAGTATTTGGGATGCATTATATTAATGAGAAATGTATTGTAAAATTTTTGGAACATTGGAACTTATTTTTGGGAAATTTTTTGAATTGTTTAAAAGAAAAATTTTCAAATTTTAGGGGTGGAAAATTCCAAAATTTATGTGATTTATTTAGGCATCTTAGAGTGATTTCGGGTAAAAATCAAAGAATAAAATTTGTTCATCTATGTGTCTACTAGCTCTTTGTAAACTATCATGACTTATATATATATATATATATATGGTCAATTTGGTACGAACCATTTTGATGTACCATTGTTGGAATTTTTAGGAAAAGAATGGACAAGGAATTTCGAGTTTTAAAAAAGGAAATTTCCAAAATTTGATGAAGGAAAATATGTTTAGTTACTTGAATCAAGTTAATTAGGGTGTTTCGTTAACCTAATTTTTTTAGTTAGACACCTAAGCAATGCATTAAATGAATTAATAGCCAACTCATTCATTTTTGGTCCCAAACCGGCCACCTCTCACATGAGTCATCCATAACTTTTACATCTTGTTCCATTAATTTTCAACACTTATAAATTAATTCACTTAAAAGGGAAAATAAGTATATATATATAGAAAGTGTTAAGTTGGTGAGAATTTTTAGCAAACCAAAACCACCAAATTGGGAGAGAGAAAAACGGCAAGAAAGAGAGAAAGAAAAAGGAAAGGAAAGGAAAAGAAAGAAAAAAATATATAAGGAAATCCAACCATATCTAAGCTATGTAAGTATTTTTATTTATGCTTTTACATGTCCATTTTTATGTGTTTGAGTTATGTATTGGTTGAGTTGTTTGTTGTATTGTTGAGCTTGGTTTGTGTTGCTAGTTGTTTGATGTCATGGCTTGCTCTACTTGTCGATGTTGTGTAGGTGATGAATTGTGATGTTGATAATTTCTAATGCATTTACAAATATGTGATGATGAGTCAGATTAGACTTGGATTGAAATTTAATTGGACTAAAACATGGTTAATGTGGATTGGACTCGAATGGTTAAATCGGTGTTATTGAGGATTAGTTTCTGTCCAAAATTGGTGTTGCCTATTCAAGGACCTTAAGGTGCTTTCTAGGTGAAACTTAAAGAATAGAAGTTTTTTATCTATGTATTGAATAACTCTCTGTAAAATATTTTTATTATTAGGTATACATAGAAAACGTTATGCCCATTTTAGTAAAGACTGTGTGGGATGAACTATTCGTTGGATGATTGAATCATAAACTTCAAAATAATTTTATAAATTGTGTGTTTGGTATTTTGGGATATGTTATGCATCAATATGTATAATTTATAATAAAAAAATAATAGGATTTAATTATGCTCGAAGTTGGTAAGTTACCTACTTGATTAGAGGTCGCCCTATAATAAACCACAAATTGGAAAGGAGGGGAAAATGAATTCCTAGGGTTTCACTTAAGAAACCTTTCGGCCTAAGTAAGAAAATGAATAAGATTGGACCCATTTTATATAATTAAGGGCATAGGACTCAAGTATAATTTAATTAGGTATACATTAGTAAGTTGGGATGAAAAAGTAATCTTTGGCCACTAAAAGGACCTATTCGGCTTAAGCCCTAAACTATGAGGATTTGGAATCCAATCTTTCAATTTCATAATTAATGGTTTGAGTACACCCTAATAAGTATAAGAGGATGTCTAGACAAGAAAAAAAATTGCTTGGTAAACCAAAATTTTGACCTAGAACATTTAAAAGCCCAATTTTGCCTAAAATGGCCCAATTTGGGTTCGGAGAGAAAATGTCACCTTAGTATGTTTTAAAATTATTTAAAATACTACTAATTACGTACATCAAGTGAAGAACGAACCGATAGTGTAGGTTCGGTACTCGCAATAAGTTAAACATGGTAACATGGCATCACGTGCATCACGTGCATTGGTAGGGATGAATTGAGAAAGAATCAAATGGTTGAAAAGTGGTGTTTATGGATAGGAGTGGGAACATAATCGAAGAAAAAAGGGTTTAGCGATCTAGCTATGTGTATACTCTAAGCCGTGTGCTTGCAATGTTAGGCAATGGATTCTCGTCGGTAGTGGCTACAACGAGGGATAATTCTATTGTTAGCATTCGAGTGATTTGGTAATCGACTATAGAGTAGACCGCTAATACATATGGTAACCAGAATTTAAAGTTAATGAGTATGGTGGCAAGTCGGAAAAGCATTACATATCATGTGCATCACCCCACTTACCGAGCTTCGGCTCACCGTGTTGTTATTTCCATGTTATGATAGGTAGCGATGACTCGTAGTACCAATAAAGACGCTCGTCGGATCCTCCAAAAGGGCTTAGGGGTGACACAAACATTAGGGGATTTCATTTTGATTGTAAATTTTAGGTTGGGGTATCGGTAGCCATTTTGATGGTATTGTAAATAAAATAAATTGTAATTTCTTTCGATGTGAATATTATTGTCTTGTAAATTGTATTGTACATATTTCAGTATATAATATGTTGTTACCATACCAAGCATATACGTAGTAAGGTTTAAGTAAGGTTGGACGTGTCGGCATGATGCGCTTCTCGCCTAGTTACTCCTATTTGGTTAATAGAGAGTAAGTCGGGGTGGGGGCATTACGGGGTGGTATCGAGCTATAGTTTAGTTAATTGTGTAGAACCTTAAGTGTCACTCGAGCTCGAGGACCGAGTGTGCTACTCGACGGGTAACAACTTGATTCCCGATTTTTTTAAAAAAAGTGTATGATTATTATTATGTGATTTTCATGCTTGGTATATAATGTGTTCTAGAAATATTAATACCGGTAATTATTGTTGTTGTAGATGCTCGTATTTATTTCGTACACCCTATCGTCGCTAGGACGCACCAACAACGGGCCACCCTAGCTACCTACTAGGCTGAACTAAACAACCTAACTATGACCTCGAATCGGGATATAGTAGCCCACGTCACTCGAGTGCATGACTCGATTTAGCAAATAACATTAACTAATGCTTCTTTCTAACGAGTGCCACAGTATGGATTTCCTACGATCGACTCTACGTCAAACTCTTTTACTAAGAGATCAACGGTTGCTTGATGAGGTTTGGGAACGGTTGATAGGTCAATTTTGTCATCGAGACTTGGTTTGAGCCTTCATTTCGGTATAGTTTAGGCGAACCTATACACGGTTGATGTATAGTTGGGGTCTACCGTTGCCCCTCGCTCGTGAGATAGTACACACTTCATCGGATGATGTTATTGACTAGTGTAGGGTCGAGCACTCCTTCCCACGATGCGTCCGATATGTTTGTTGGACATAATAGATCGTAACTTGATCACGTGATGTAGTACTTGTTGTGTATTTTTTGACGTAAATAAGTACACTTTTGATTGTAAATAGAGCACAAAAAATTAGAATGTAGACATGCTTGTAAATACCAATTATGTACAAAATGCTTTATATATAAATATCTATAATTTCACACGTAAATTGATGATTTATAGTATATGTTGTTTTTAATACCAAAACTAACATGGGCATAACATGACATATAAAAAGTCTAAGCATGCCAAGAAAGAAACCAACACAAACGAAGGTGAAGGGACTTCCAATGATCATAATAGGAATTAACGAACGCTTTAAGTTGCATGATTGACATGATGTAGCAACAACAACAAGCAATGCAACAACTGCTACAAGACCATGAGCGAATAAGATAGCTACCGGCTATGCATCAACAGTCTTCACCTCTCGCCACCCCGAGTATAGGAATGATGCGGTGGAGAGGTTTCATAAAATGAGTCAT
The DNA here is from genome assembly GCA_963924115.1 of Dovyalis caffra. Taxonomy (NCBI): domain Eukaryota; kingdom Viridiplantae; phylum Streptophyta; class Magnoliopsida; order Malpighiales; family Salicaceae; genus Dovyalis; species Dovyalis caffra. The sequence goes on from CAWUPB010000144.1 coordinate 61,346, forward strand.
CAAGAATTCTCTAGGGGTGTTAACCTAATGATAGCGAAGGAATGGATTAAGTCATTAGAAGCAATATTCGAAAACTTACAATTCACCAACAATGAGTAAGTATCATGTACTATTTTTATGTTACCTAAGGATGCTCGCACTTGGTGGGAGAGCGCACGACTAACTATAGACGTGCCGACTTTGACTTGGAAAGGATTTAAGGAGGTCTTAAATAATAAGTACTTCACCACGGATGTAAGGACTAAGAAGATTCGGGACTTCATAGAACTAAAGCAAGATGGGATGTTAGTAGGTGAATATATACGAAAGTTTGAACAAGGTTGTAGATTCATCCCATTCATTATAGAGGATGAAAATCGAAAAAGAAAAATTCTTAACAAGGTTAAATCCCACAAGTACAAAGCATGGTTCGAATGTCTACCGCTAATACCTTCTCAAAAATGGTGGATAAGGCGATGATAGGCGATGAGGATTAGAAGGAGATTACAAGGGAGGTGCAACAAGAGAGGTAGATGTTTAGATCAAGAGCCTCATCATCGGGTCCAAGTAAGGTGGGGACCGCCTAAGAATTTCCATCGAAGTGGTGGCCAAGGGAATACTCGGACCATCGGACCGACGACCTTATGTCCTAAGACCACCACCGAGCGACCAATCAAGATCAATGATGGGCAATCCACCTCGGTGTAATAAGTATGGAAGGTTCCATGTCGTGGAATGTAGATCGGAGGTCGAATATGTTATGTTCATCAAAAGCCAAGGCAAATGTACTACATTACCCTCGAGGACGAAACCGGGAATAAGAAGAGTATCTCGCTCGGTGTACACTATGACCTAAGAAGAGGTAGATCGGAGGAATACAACGAGTAATTTGTAGTAATGTCTCAATACTTGGCTTGATTACATATGTTTTGATTGATTCTAGTGCTACACATTCCTTTATATCAAATACGTTAGTAAAAAGCATAGGAGTCAACCGTGAGACATTAGTCATAGGATATCTTATAGCAGTTCCTTCTAGTGAAACTATGGAATCGATGAGTGTGGTTAAAAAGTGTCCGGTATAGATTGAAGATAGGAGATTAAAAGCGTATTTGATAGTGTTAGACCTTCCGGATTTTGATTTGATCCCGGGGATGGACTCGGTTGACAAAGCATGGCACCAACATAGATTGTCGAGGAAAATGGGCAACTTTTGATCTATATGAGAGTTGATAGTTAGAGTTTAAGGTCGATTTGAAGCTTCGGATCGCATCGATCATTTCGATCGTCAAAGTTCAAAAGATACTAGGAAAGGGGTATATGGGGTACCTAGTGCATGTGGTGGATAGCCAAATGGGACAAAAGTTGAAACTAAGATGTATAGAGATTGTACATGAGTATTTAGATGTATTCTTGAAAAGTTTGATAACATTACCCCTAGAGAGAGAAATCAAATTTGAGATCGAATTGGAGTCGAGCACAACTTCAATTTCTAAAACTCCCTACAGGATGGCACCAGTTGAGTTGAAAGAACTAAAGGTGCAATTATAGGACTTATCGGATAAGGGATTCATACATTCTAGTTCCTCACCTTGGGGAGCTCTAGCACTATTCGTGAAAAAAAGGATGGTAGCCTAAGGCTATGTATTGACTACCGAGAGTTGAATCGGGTGACGATTAAGAATAAGTACCCATTACCCCGCATTGATGATTTATTCGATCAATTACAAGGGGCAACACTGTTTTCTAAAATAGATTTACAATCGTGGTATCATTAGTTGAGGTTGAGATCGAAACATGAGAAGAAAACAACGTTTAGAACAACATACGAACACTATGAGTTCTTAATAATGTCGTTTAGATTGACTAATGCCTCGATCACTTTCGTGGACTTGATGAATCAAGTCTTTAAAGAATTCCTAGACAAGTTTATTATCGTATTCATCGATGATATCCTAGTTTACTCTAAAGTAACGCGAGTATAGGGAGCATCTAAGAGCCACCTTATAGATGCTAAGGGAGTAGCAATTATATGCCAAATTCAAGAAATATGAATTTTAGCTAAAGTAAGTGGCTTTTCTAGGCCATGTGGTAACAAGGGAAGGTATAGCGGTAGATCCAAAAAAGTAGAGGCTATCCGTAACTAGCCTACCTTGAAAAACATATCGGAGATACGAAGTTTCTTAGGGCTAATCGATTATTATCGGAGATTTATAGAGGGCTTCTCTAAGATAGCTAGGCCTCTTACTAACTTAATGAAAAAGAGCATTAAATTCCAAGTGGACTGGATGCTTGTAAGGAGAGCTTCTAAGAGCCGAAACGACAGCTTAGTCATGGCTCTAGTGTTGATTGTTTCATCCAAGGCTGAAAACTTTATGGTATATAGTGATGCTTCTAAAAATGGGTTAGGAGTGGTGTTGATGCAGAACGGGATGGTAGTAGCCTATGCGCCACGATAACTAAAGGAATATGAACAAAATTATCCAACGTATGATTTGGAGTTAGCAACGATAGTCTTTGCCTTAAAAATCCGGAGACATTACTTATACTCGCACAAAATGTGAGATATACATGGATCATAAGAGTCTATGGTATATCTTCATGTAGAAGGAGCTAAACATGAGACAAAGAAGGTGGTTGGAGTTAGTGAAGGACTATGACCGTATAATCAACTACAACCCGGGAAAGGCCAATGTTGTTACCGACGCATTAAGCAAAAAATTGGTAGCAATGATACGACTAATTCAGATTATCGATAGTGAGGGACCTACAAAAGCTAGAATTGGAGATAATTCTTAAAGCCACGAGAGCATTTTATCGGCTTTAGTAGCCTAGTCGATCTTGCAAGAAAGAATTCAAACGGAGCAACAAATGGATGAAAGGCTAATGGAATGAAAGAAAAGTGTGAAGGATGGGAAGGAGTCTAATTTTACCATTGATGAAAAAGAAGTAATTAGATTGAAGGAAAGGCTATGTGTTCCCTCGGTGGAGGATTTGAAAGAAGAAATACTAAAAGAAGCACATGCAACTTCCTATTTGATACACCTAAGAAGCACAAAGATGTACCAAGACTCGCGATAATGTTATTGGTGGCCCGGAATGAAGAAAGATGTAGTTAATTTTATGGAAAGGTGTTAAGTCTATCAACAGGTGAAGGCGGAACATCAAAGACCCTCGGGAATGTTAAAACCATTGGTGATTCCAAAATGGAAGTGACAAGATATAACTATGGATTTTGCATGGGATTGCTAAGATCAAAAAGGGGGTTGGATTCCATTTGGATGATTGTTGATAGATTGACCAAATCGATGCATTTTCTTTTAGTCAAAACCACTTATAATTGAAACTAGTACGCCCAGTTGTATCTTGATAAAATTATAAGACTACATGAGATCCTAATCTCGATTGTGTCGATCGAGATTCTAGATTCACCTTAGAATTTTGGAAGAGTCTACATAAGACCATGGGTACGAAGCTAAACTTCAAGCATAGCTTATCATACGTAAACCGATGGACGATCAAAACGAGTGATCCGGATGCTTGAGGATATGCCGCACGCATGCATTCGGATTGGTCCAAAAAATGAGAGAGATATGTACGCTTAGCTGAATTTATGTATAACAATAGCTACCAAGCTATAATTAGGATCGCTCCCTATGAAGCTTTGTATGGATGTCGATATAGATCTCTCATATATTGGGATGAGATAGGGGAAAAGAAGTTGATAGGATCGTAGCCGGTGCAACAAACGACCGACGTGGTGAATAACATCCGCCAATGATTAAAAACGACTCAAAACGGATGGAAGAGTTATGTCAATAAGAGGCGAAGGGATCTAGCATTCGAAGTCGTTGACTATGTATTCCTACGGTATCACCGATGAAAGGCTTACTTCCATTTGGGAAGAAAGGAAAGCCGAGTCCGCGATACATCAAACCATTTGAGATACGGGTACCACTTGTCGCTACCATTACCATTAGCAGAGTACACAATGTATTCCATGTATCTATATTAAGAAAGTGTATCGGGGAACCAAAGCGATTTTGAAGATAGAGTTGTCAAACCTCACCGTAGGCTTAACATACGTGGAGAGACCAGTCCAAATCCTGGATAAATGAGTGAAACGACTCAAGAATAATGAAATTGGTCTAGTTAAGATTCTATGGGAAAATCACGACATCGAAGAATTGACTTGGGAACGTGCGGAAGAGATGAGGGATAAATATCTAGAATTGTTTGAGTAAGTCAATTTCGAGGATGAAATTCTTTTAAGGAGGAGAGAATGTAACTCCCATGAAATTTATTAATTATAAACATACATACATGTTTAAATGTTCATAAACATGCTTATATTAAGTAAAAGTGATAGTATGAATTGTTTTAAAAGTTTTTACTATAGCGGTATGCCCGATGTTTACGTGGGGAATTTTGGGAGGAAATATTCTAGATAATTTAGTTAATTATACTTAGGATATTTTTAAGTATTTGGGATGCATTATATTAATGAGAAATGTGTTGTAAAATGTTTGGAACATTGGACTTATTTTTGGGAAAATTTCCGAATTGTTTAAAAGAAAAATTTTCAAATTTTAATGGTGGAAAATTCCAAACTTTGTGTGATTTATTTAGGGATCTTAGAGTAATTTCTAGGTAAAAATAAAACAATAAAAGTTGTTCATCTATGTATCTACTAGCTTTCTGTAAAGTTTCATGATTTTTGGATCTATATATATAAATTTATGGTCGATTTGGTACAAACCATTTTGATGTATCACTGCTAGAATTTTTTGGGAAAAGAATGGACAAGGAATTTCCGAGTTTTAAAAAAGGAAATTTCTAAAATTTCATGAAGAAAAATATGTTTAGTTACTTGAATCAAGTTAATTAGGGTTTTAGTTAACCTAAGTTTTTAGTTAGACACCTAAGCAATGCATTAAAGGAATTAATAGTCATCTCACCCATTTTTTGTCCCAAACCCGCCACCTCTCACATGACTCACTCATAACTTTTACACCTTGTCCCATTAATTTTCAACACTTGTAACTTAATTCAGTTAAAAGGGAAAGGAAGTATATATATAGAAAGTGTTAAGCTAGTGAGAATTTTTAGCAAACCGAAACCACCAAATTGAGAGAGAGAAAAACAAGCAATAAAGAGAGAAAGAAAAAGGAAAGGAAAGGAAAAGAAAGAAAGAAAATCTAAGGAAATCCAACCACATATAAGTTATGTAAGTAGGTTTATTTATGCTTTTACATGTCCATTTTTATGTGTTTGAGTTAAGTATTGGTTGAGTTGTTTGTTTTATTGTTGAGCTTGGTTTGTGTTGGTGGCTTTTTGATGTTTTGGCTTGCTCTACTTGTGGATATTGTATAGGTGATGAATTGTACTATTTATAATGCCTAGTGCATGTCTAAGTATGTGATGATGAGTTAGATCAGACTTGGACTGAAATTTAACTGGACCGAAACATGGTTAATGTGGGTTAGACCGAATGGTTAAATCGGTGTTATTGAGGATTAGTTTCTATCCGAAATTGGTGTTTCCTATTCAAGGACTTTAGGGTGCTTCTAGGTGAACCTTAAAGAATAAAAGTTGTTTATCTATGTCTTGAATAACTCCCTATAAAATATTGTTATTATCGAGTTTACATAGAACAAGTTATGCTCGTTTTAGTAAAGACTATTTTGGATGAACTACTAATTGATAGATTGAATCTTAAACTTCAAAATGATGTTATGAATTGTTCTGTTTGGTATTTAAACCTATTTTTTTGGATATGTTATACATTAATATGTCTAATTACTAATTAAAAAATTATAGGTTTAATAACACTCAAAAGTTGGTACGTTGCCTACTTGATTAGAGGTCGCCTTATAATAAATGACAAATCGGAAAGGAGGGGACAATGAATACCTAGGGTTTCACTCAAGAACCCTTTCGGCCTAAGTAAGAAAATGAGTAATATTGGACCCATTTTATGTAATTAAGGGCATAGCACTCAAGTACAATTTAATTAGGCATACATTAGTAAGTTGGGATGAAAAAGTAGTCTTTGGCCACTTTAAGGACCTATTTGGCTTAAACCCTAAACTGTAGGGATTTGGATTCCCATCCTTCAATTCCATAATTAATGGTTTGAGTACACCCTAATACATATAAGAGGACATTTAGATAGGAAAAAAAATTGCTAGGTAAACCAAAATTTTGACCTATAACATTTTAAAGCCTAATTTAGCCCAAAATGGCCCAATTTGGGTTCGAAGAGAAAATGTCACCTTAGTATATTTTAAACTGGTTTAAAATGCTACTAATTACATATGTCAAGTGAAGAACAAATTGATAGTGTAGGTTTGGTACCCATAATAAGTTAAACATGGTAACATGGCATCACGTGCATCACGTGTATTAGTGGGGATGAATTGAGAAAGAATCAAATGGTTGAAAAGTGGTGTGTATGGATAGGAGTGGTAACAAAATCAAAGAAAAAAGGGGTTAGCGATCCAATTGTGTGCGTACTCTAAGCTATATGTCCGCACTGTTAGGCGATGAATTTTCGTTAGTAGTGGCTACAATGAGGGATAATTTCATTGTTAGCATTCGGTGATTTGGTAATCACCTATAGAGTAGACCGGTAATACCTAGGGTACCCAAAATTTAAAATTAATAAGTATGATGGGAAGTCGAAAAGCATTGCATATCATGTGCGTCATCCCACTTACCGAGCTTCAACTCACCTCATTGTTATTTGCATTTTATGACAAGTAGCAGTTGACTATAGTACCAATAAGAATGCTATCGGATCTTCTAAAAGGGCTCGGAGGTGACACAAACCTTAAGGGATTTCATTTTGATTGTGAATTTTAGGTTGGGGTATAGGTAGCCATTTTGATGGTATTGTAAATAAAATAAATTATAATTTCTTCCGATGTGAATATTATTGTCATGTAAATTGTATTGTACATATTTCAATATATAATATGTTGTTATGATAACGAGCATGTATGTAGAGGGTTTAAGTCGGGTTGGACATGTTAGCATGATACGCTCCTCGCCTAGTTACTCCTATTTGGATAATAGAGAGTGAGCTAGGGTGAGGGCGTTACATCTTCTCTCCTATCTCTTCATCCCTCTCTCCCTCTCTTTATCTCCTACTCTCCCATTCTCTTTCCCTATCTCTTACTCTCCCACACTTCTCTCCCTTCTTCTCTCTTTTCCCCTACCATTCTCTCTCCTTTTTTCTCTCTATTGCTCTTTACCATTGTCTCTCTCTCTCCCCTACTCTCTCACCTATGTTCTATCTCCCTCTCTTTCCACCTCTTTCAATCTCACACTCTTTCTCCCTACTCTATTTATCCTCATCCCCTCCCTCTCTCTCCATCTCTCCCTCTCCTTCTCTTTTTCTCTCACCCTCTCCTTCTCCCTCTACCACTCTCTCGTTCTCTCACTCTCACTCACCCCATTTGTCTTCCTCTCCTCCCTCTCTCTTTCTTTCTCTCTCTCCCTTACCCTATCTCTCTTCTATATCTCTCTTCCTCTCTCTCCTTATCTCTCCCTCTCCCTCCTTCTCTCTCTTTCTCTATCTCTTCCTCCTACTCTCTCCTCCTCTCTCCCCCTCTCTTCCTCTTCCTCTCTTGCTCTACCTCTCTCCCCTTCTCTCTCGCCCTTCCTCTTTCCCCTATCCTATCTCTCCCTCTCCCTCTCCCTCTCCCTCTCCCTCTCTCTATCTCTCTCCTTAACTCTCCCTCCATCTCCCTTTCTCTCTCCCTCCCTCCCTCTTTCTATCTCTCCCTCTCTCTCCCTCTCTTTTTCTTTCTCTCCCTCTCCCTCTCTCTCTATCCCTCTCCTTTCTCCTTTCTCCCTTCTTCTTTGGCTCTCCTATCTCTCTCTCTCCATCCCTCACTATCTCTCCCTCTCTCCCTCTCTTTCTCTTTCTTTTCCTCCCTCCCTCTCTCTCTCCCTCTCCCTCTCCCTCTCCCTCTCACTATGTCTCTCCTTATCTCTCCCTCCATCTCCCTCCCTCCCTCTTTCTATATCTCCCTCTCTCTCCCGCTCTCCCTTTCTTTCTCTCCCTCTCCCTCTCCCTCTCCCTCCATCCCTCTCCCTTCTCATTTCTCCCTTCTTCTTTATCTCTCCCATCTTCCTACTCTCCCTATCTCTCCCTCTCCATCCCTTACTATCTCTCCCTCCCTCCCTCTCTTTCTCTTACTTTCTCCTCCCTCCCTCTCTCCCCCTCTCCCTCTCACTCGATCCCTCTCCTATCTATCCCACTCTACTTCTCTCCCTCTTTCTTCCCTTCTTTCCTCTCACTCCTCTCACACTCTCCCTCTCTCATTATCTCTCCTACCCTCTTTTTGCCTCTCTCCCTCTCTTTATCTCTTTCTTTCTCATTCTCTCCCACACTCCCTCCCTCTCTCCCACACTCTCACTCCATCCCTCTCTCTTTCCTCTCTGCCTTTCCCTCTCTCCCTCTCTCGCTCTACCTCTCTCTCTTTCTCACCCTCCATCCCTCTCTCCCCCTCTTTCCCCAATCTCATTCTCCTTCTCTCTCTTCCCACTTTACCTCTCTTTTTCCCTCTCCATTTCTCTCCCCTCTCTCTTCTACATCTCTCTCCCTCTCTCCCCTTATCCTCCTCTCTCCCTTTCTCTCTCTCACTCTCTCCTTCATCGATATCTCCCTCTCTCTCATTCTTTGACCTTCTCTCTCCCTCTCTATCTCTATATCCCTCTCCCTCTCTATCGCTCCCAATCTCTCCCTATCTCCCTATCTCCCCTTCTTCTCTCTCCCTCTCTCCCTCTCTCTCCTCTTATTTCTCCCTTTTCCTCTCTCTTCCTTTTTTTCTTTACCTCACTCCTTCCCCCTCTCTCCCCCTCCCTCTCTCTTGTCTTCTCCTATTCCCTCTCTCTTAGCCTTTCTATTTCTCTCCCTCTCTTCCTCTCCCTCTCAATCTCTCTCTCCCACTCATCCTATCTCTCTCTAACTACCTATATTCCCTCGCTCTTCCCTTCATTGTCTCTCTCCCTCCCTCCTTCGCTCCCTCTCCCTTTATTTCTTTATCTCTCTCTATCCCTTCTCTCTCTCCCTCTCTATCTCTCCACCTCTTATTTTGTTTTCTCTCCCTCTCCCATTCTCCCTCTACCCCTTCCCTCCATTTCCCCTATCTCTATCTCTATCTCTCTCTTCTCTTTACCTTTCCCTCTATCTCTCTATCCATCTTTCCCTCTCTCTTACCCTTTTTATTTCTCTTCCTCTCTCTATCCTTTCCTCTCTCCCACTCTCTCTCTCACTCCCTCTCTCCCTCTTTATACCTATTTATCCCAATCTCCCTTCCCTCGCTTTTCCTATCTTTGTCTTTTCCTCTCTCCATCCCTCTCCTTTTCCCTATACCTATCTCTCTCTCTCTCCCTATGTGACTCCCTCTCTCCCCTCTCACCCTCTCTCCCCCTCTCTCCTCATTCTCTCTTCCACTCTCTCCTTTTCTCCCCTTCCTCTCTCTCTCTCTTTCTCTCTCTCCCTCTTCCCTTTTCTCTCCCTATATCTCCCTCCCTCTCTTTTTCACTCAATTTCTCCTATTTTCTCCCTCTATCCCCCTCTCTTTGTCTTCATCTCCCTCTCTCCTTCTCTAACTTCCTTTCTCTCTCTCTCTCTATCTCTCCCTCCCTTACTCCCTCTCTCTCCCTCTCTCCCTTTCCCTCTCCCCTTCCTCTCTCACTCTTTGTCTCCCTCTCCCTTCTCTCTCTCATTTCTCTCTCAATCTCTCTCCCTCTTCCCTCTCTCCCTCTCTCCTTTTCCCTCTCTCCCTCTCTCCTTTTCCTTCTCTCCTTTTTTTCTCTCTCTCATTCTTTCCCTTCATCTCTCCCTCCTTCTCTTTCCTAAGCCCTCTCTTACCCTATCTCTCAATCTATAGCTCTCTCCCTCTCTCCTTCTCTCTCTCTCCCTATCTCCCTATCTCTCTCCTCTTTCTCTCTCTCTCTTTACTTCTCTTTCCCTTTGTCTTACTCTCATTTTGTCTCCTTTCCTCACCCTCTCCCTCTCACTCTCTCCCTCTCTCTCCCTTATCTTTCTCATTCTCCTTCCCCCTCCCTCCCTCTCTATCTTCCTCATTCTCTCTCCCCCTCTCTCCCTCTCTCTTACCCTCTCTCTCCCTCCCTCCTTCTCTCTCCCTCTCAATCTTTTTCCCTCTCGTATTCCCTCTCTCTCCCTCTCCTTCTCCTTCTTCCTCTCTTTTCCCCTCTCTCACCCTCTTCTATCTCTTTTGCTCCCTCTTGCTCTCCCTCCCTCTCACTACCTCACTCCTCTCCGTCTCTCCCTCTCTCTCCTTAGCTCTCCCTTTTTCTCTCTCCCTCATCCTTTCTCCCTCTCTCCTTTTATTTCCCTTTATCTACCTCTCGTATCTCCCTCTCTCTTCCCCTTTCTCGCTCACCCTCTTCCAATCTCCCTTGCCCCCTCTATCTTCCTCTCTCTTTCCCTCCTCTCTCCCTCTATCTCTCTCCCCTCTACCATCCTCTTTCTCCCTCTCCCTCTCTCTCCTTCTCTCTCCCTCCCTCTTCCTCTCTCACTATCCCTCCCACATCAAATCCCCATCTCTCTCTCCCACTCTCTCTCCCATACCATTTTCTTCTCTCCCTCTTGCTCCGCCCCTTACTCTCCCACTCTTTCTCTCCCTCTCCCCCTCCCTCCTTTTTCTCTCTCGTACTTACTCTCTTTCTCTCTCTCGTTATCTCTCTCCTAATGTCTCTCCCTCACCCACGGTCCCTCCTCACTCTTTTCCTATCTCCCTCTCTTCCTCTCTCTCCCCCTCTCTCCTTTTTCCTCTTCCACTCTTTCCCTCCTCTCACTCTCTCTCCCTCCATCTCTCTCTCTCTCTCTCTCCTTCCCTCTCTCCCTCACTCTCTCCCCCTCCCTCTCTTTTACTTTCTCTTCCCCTCTCTGCCTCTATCTCTCCCTATCTCTCTCCCTTTTGTCTCCCTTCTCCCTCCCTCTCTTTCTCTCCCGTTATCCCTCTCTTCCTTTTTTGCCTCATCTATGTCGCTTCCTCTTTACTCTCTCCCTCTCTTTATTGCTCTCTCTTGCTCTCCTTCTCTTACCCTCCCTCCCTATCTATATCTCTCTCATTATCTCTCTTCCTCTCTATTGCTCTCTTTTATCTCTCTCTCTTTCTATCTCTTTCCCCTCCCTTTCTTGTTCCCTCTCTCTCCCTCTAACCCTTTCCCTCTTCCTCTCTCCCCGCCTTCCTTGCTCTCTCCCTCTCTCTCACCCTCTATCCCTCTCCCTCTATCTCTCCCTCTCCATCACTCCTCCTTAATACCCTTTTCCTTCTCTCTCTACCTCTATCCCTCTCTTTTTTTGTCTCTTTAACTCTATCTCTCCCTCCCTCTCTCCCTTTATTTTTCCAAATTTAGCCATCAAGTATCCAATTTACCCAATGAAATCCAAAACCCTATTTTTCCTTTTTAGTTGGACCGATTGAGTTTTAAGGTGGCCATGGATTGCCTTTTATATCTACTAAATTCATTTCCACCCTAAAAAATTAATCCATAACTAATTAGGTTACCATGATATTCTAGACCTTTAATTACCCTACAAAGATCCATTCTTTTTCAATTTTTCCCACTTGGCTGAATGGTTTTAACCTAGGGAAACTCTAAAAGTGTATTTCTTTTCTTTTCCAAGTTAAGCTTACCAAACCTAGTTTAACTTCAATCGATTCGGTCCATATTCTTTTTCTTTATTGTTCCTTTCCAAACCATCCACACATTTAAACACACCAAACAGGCTTTGCATCACAATAAAAACATAAAAATCCATCACAATTTAGCAAGCTCTAACACCAACACAAACAACCATAGCAAACCATTGAAAATTATTACAAACCCATGAAATAAACACTAAAAAAAATATAAATTAAAACATTAATCAACCAAAAATGGAACCTACTTACTTTTCTTGAATTTCTTAAAGGTTGGTTAGGCTTTCCTCTTCTTTCTTTTCTTTCTTCTTTTTTTTCTTTTCCTTTTCTCTTCCTCTCTTTCCTTACAATTTTTCTCTCCTTTTTAGGTAGCTACGGCTACCTAAAATTTCTTATCACTTTCACTCATTCTATATATATATATATACCGCTTAAATTCTTAGCATAATTAAGTGTACAAATGGCCGAATTTAATTTAGGAGAGTGGAAAGTCGTTGGTGAGTAAAGACAGAGAGTGACGGGTTTGAGGGGTTTAGGGTAAGTCGGCTTTAATTCATTGATTAGGGGATTTAGGTGTCCTAATTAATTGGTTAGAGTAACTAAACATCCTAAATAATCTATTTTAGGTAACTAAACTCATTTCTTTCCATTAAATTTCGAAATCCCTCTCCCTAAACTCCGACTTTTCTTCCCCCAAAATATTCGAGCAAGTGATGCTTGAAGACCAGACTCTATACTAAAATGGCCATAACGCTTTATTTATAGATCTAAAAATCAAGAAATTATATAGAGCGCTAGTATACACATAAATAAAAAACTTCTATTCTTTACATTTTACCCAAAACTCACTCTAAAGTCCTCTAATAAATCACACAAAATTCGGATAGAATATATTTCTCAAAACACCGATTTTGCCTATTTAATTTCTTTTATAATTAAACCATTAATTTCATGCACAATAACTTTAATTGAACATAAATCACACATTTTAAGCATTAATTTCTCATTGTGTAATGAGAATTATACTTACTCTTAATATATGTATATATATAAATATTCAAATACATGTCGCTTTACTGTTAAGTATTTTCACGAGGGTTACAATTCTCCCCTCCTTAAAAGAAATTTGGTCCATGAAAGTGACTTAGGCAAATAGTCCCGGGTATTTGTTTCTCATTTCTTCTTCTCGTTCCCAAGTCATTTCCTCGAGGTCATGACTTTCTCACAAAACTTTAACTAGACTAATCTCCTTATTCCTTAGTTGTCTAACTCCGTCTATCCGAAATCCGTACCGGTCTTTCCTCATAGGTTAAGTCCGGGGTCAAGTTGGCGATTCTATCTCCAAAATTTAGCTAGGCTCTCCAACACACTTTCTTATCATAGACACATGAAACACATTATGCAATCTTGCTAAGGATGGCGGTAGCATCGTGTGATAACCTCATCGCCTACTTGATCCAAGTATCTCAAATGATCCAATGTATCGCGAACTCAGCCTTTCCTTTCTTCCCAAATTGTAGTATGCCCTTCATCGGTGAAACTTTTAAGAACACATAGTCACGTACTATAAACTCCAAATCCTTCTCTTATCAGTATAGCTTTTCTATTTGCTCCGAGCTATTTTCATCCGTTGGTGGATCTTATCCACCACTTCACCCATTTGTCGTATTAGCTCTAGTCCCAACAACTTCCTTCCCCTATCTCATCCCAATGGACAGGAGATCTAAATCGTCGCCCATATAAGGCTTCATAGGGAGCCATCCCAATCGAAGCTTAGTAACTATTGTTATATGCAAATTCAGCTAGGCATATGTACTTCTCTTATTTTTTGGACCAATCCGTAACGCATGCTCGTAACATTTCTTTAAGAATTTGGATTACTTGCTTGGATTATTCATTAATTTATGGATGATATGCAGATCGAAGCTTAGCTTTGTCTCTATGGCATTGTGTAGACTCTTCCAAAATACGAACGTGAACCTAAGATCTCAATTTGACACAATTGAGATTGGAATTCAATATAGTCTTACAATTTCATTGAGATACAATTGGGCATACTAGTTCGGATTATAGGCAGCTTTTGATTGAAAGAAAGTACGTTGATTTGGTCACTCTATCTATGATCACCCAAATGGCATCCGACCCCTTTTCGATCCCGGCAATCCCATGACAAAATCCATAGTTACGTGCTCCCACTTCCATTCTAGAATTGCCAATGGTTTTAACATTCCCAAGGGTCTTTGATGTTCCACCTTCACTTATTGACGGACTTGACACCTTACCATAAAATTAGCTAGATCTTTCTTCATTCCGAGTCACCAATAACTTTGTTACAAGTCCCGGTACATCTTTGTACTCCCCGGTGTATCAAATAGGGAGTTGCGTGCGCTTCTTTTAATATTTCTTTCTTCACATCCTCCATCAAGGGAACATATAACTTCCCTTTAAATCTAATTATGCCTCTATCATCCACCATAAAATTGGATTCCTTCTCCGCTTATATATTTTTCTTTAATTCATTCAGCTTTTTCATCTATTTATCGCCCCATCCGAATTCCTTCCTACAGAGTCGATCGGACTAATAAAGCCGATAAAATATTCTCATGCCCCATTAAAACTATCTCTAAGTCTAGCTTTTATAGATCTCTCACTATCGATGGCTGGATTATCCACATCGTTGCTATCAATTTCTACTTAAGGTATCGATAACAACATTAGCTTTGCTTGGGTGATAATTGATTATACAATCATAATCCTTCACCAAACTCTAACCACCTTCTTTGTATCATGTTTAGCTCCTTTTGTGTGAAGATATATTGTAGGCTTTTATGATCCGTATATATCTCATACTTAGCTCTATATAAATAGTGCTTCTAGAGTTTTAGGACAAAGACTACCGACGTTAGTTCTAGATCATGCGATAGATAATTTCGTTCATATTCCTTCAATTGCCACGATGCATAGGTGACTACCTTCCCATTCCGCATCAACACCACTCTTAGCCCATTCTTGGAAGCATCCCCGTAAACCATGAAATCTCCATCTTCGAATGGAATAGTTAGCACTCGGGGCCGTAACTAACCTTCGCTTCAATTCTTGAAAGCTTTTCTCAAAGGCATCCGTCCGTTGGAACTTAATGCTCTTTCTTTATCAAATTAGTAAAAAGCCTAGCTATCTTAGATAAGCCCTCCATAAATCTTCGATAGTAACTCGGCTAGCCCCAAGAAGCTTCATACCTCCATGACATTCTCTAAGGTAGGCCAATTCCGGATACCCTCTATCTTGTTTCGATCTACCGCTATGCCTTCTTTTGTCACCATGTGACCTAGGAAAGCTACTCGCTCGAGCTAAAATTCACATTTCTTGAATTTGGCATGTAGCCGCTACTCCTTTAACGTTTGTAAGATGGCTCTTAGATGTTCCCTATGTTCCTCCTTACTTCGAGAGTAAACCGGGATATCATCGATGAATACGATGATAAACTTGTTTAGGCATTCTTTAAAGACTCGATTCATCAAGTCCATTAAAGCGGCTAGGGCGTTAGGTAACCCAAACAACATTACTAGGAATTCATAGTGGTCATACCTCGTCCCGAATGTCGTCTTCTTCACATCTTCCCATTTTACCCTCAATCGGTGGTATCCCGATTGTAGATCTATTTTGAAGAGCATCATCGCACCTTGTAATTGATCGAAAAAATCGTCAATCCGAGATAACGGTACTTATTTTTAATTATCACCCGGTTCAATTATCGGTAGTCAATGCATAGTCATAGTCTACCGTCCTTCTTTTTCACAAAAAGTACTAGAGCTCCATAAAGTGAGGAACTAGGTCATTTAAATCCCTTATCCAAGTAAGTCCTATAGCCGCACCTTCAATTCTTTTAATTCAAACGAGGCCATTCTATAAGGAGTCTTAGAAATTGAAGTCATGTATGGCTCTAGCTCAATTTGAAATTCTATCTCCTTCTCCAATGGCAACGTAGTTAAAATTTTTGGCAATCCATCCGGATACTCCCACACGACTTTTATATCGTCCGACTTTGACTTTTCCTTTACTTGACCATCCACCACGTATGCTAGATACCCCGTACACCCTTTTTCTAGCATTCTTCGAGCCTTTGGGCCAAAATGACCAGTATGGCTCGAAACTTCATATTAGCCTTAAACTCTAATGGTTGATCTCCATGTAGATCAAAAACTACTCTCCTTTCTTGACAATCAATGGTGGCACCATGCCTCGTTAACCAATCCATTCCTAGAATCAAATCAAAATCCCGGAGGCCCAACATGATCAAATCAGCCTCCAAACTCCTATCCTCATTCCGGATTGGACACTACTTGACTAGGCTCATTGACTTCATAAATTCTCCAAAAGGGACTGCTATTAGGTATCCTATTGCCAATGTCTAAAGTTTCACACCTAGGCTTTCTATTAATGTTTTTGATATGAATGAATGTGTGGCACCATAATCAATTAAAACACAAGTGATCAAGCCAAGGATATAGACATTATCGCATATTACTATCGTGTCCCTCTTGTCGACCTCCTCTTGGGTCATTGTATAAACCCGTATAGGTACTTTTTCTTAGTCTTGGTTTCGTGTCCGAGGACAGCTAGAGGCTATCTTCCCTTGCTTCGACAAATATAACGTACCCTTAAATCCGGTTGACACTTCGATGTGAAATCTTTCACATTTGTTGCATCGAGATTGATTACCCATTATTGGCCTCGACTAATCCCTTGATAGTGACCTCGGGGCATAAGGTGATGGTGTGGCAGCTCGTGCATTTCCTAGACCACCGGCTCGATTGAAATTTCTAGGCAAAGTTCAGCTTTGTGGCTCGGAGGAAGAGGCTCCGTGTCAAAATGATTGCCTCCTCCGTTAAACTTCTTTTGCGCTTTCTTTCGATCTTATCTCACAGACATTACTTTATCTACCATTTCTAAAAAGGTTTATCAAATAGGGAGTTGCATTCACTTCTTTCAATATTTCTTCCTTCACATCCTCCATCAAGGGAACACATAACCTCCCTTTAAATCTAATTACACCTCTATCATCCACCATAAAATTGGATTCCTTCTCTCGCCTATATGTTTTTCTTTAATTCATTCAGCTTTTTCATCCGTTTGTCGCCCCATTTGAATTCTTTCCTACAGAGTCGACTGGACTAATAAACCCGATAAAATGTTCTCATACCCCATCGAACCTATCTCTAAGTCTAGCTTTTGTAGATCTCTCACTATCGATGGTTGGATTACCCACATCATTGCTATCGATTTCTACTTAAGGCATCGATAACAATGTTAGCTTTGCTTGGGTGATAATTGATTATACATTCACAATCCTTCACCAACTCAACCATCTTTTTTGTCTCATGTTTAGCTCCTTTTGTGTGAAGATATATTGTAGGCTTTTATGATTCGTATATATCTCATACTTAGCCCCATATAAATAAGTGTCTCTAGATTTTTAGGGCAATTACTACCGTCGCTAGTTCTAGATTATACGTGGGATAATTTCATTCATATTCCTTCAATTTCATGATGCATAGGCAACTACCTTCCCATTCTCGCATCAACACCGCTCCCACCTCAGTCTTAGAAGCATCACTATAAACCACGAAATCTCCATCTTCGAATGGAATAGTTAGCATTGGGGTCGTGACTAACCTTTGGTTCAATTCTTGAAAGCTTTTCTCAAAGGCATCCATCCATTGGAACTTAATCTCTTTTTTTATCAAATTAGTAAGAGGCTTAGCTATCTTAGAGAAGCCCTCCATAAATCTCTAATAGTAACCAGCCTAGCCCCAAGAAACTACGTACCTCCATCACATTCTTTAAGGTAGGCTAGTTCGGATAGCCTCTATCTTCTTTTGATCTACCGTTATGCCTTCTTTTGTCACAACGTGACATAGGAAAGCTACTCGCTCTAGCCAAAATTCACATTTCTTGAATTTAGTGTGTAGCTACCGCTCCTTTAATGTTTGCAAGGTGGCTCTTAGATGTTCCCTATGCTCCTCCTTACTTCGAGAGTAAACTAGGATATCATCGATGAATATGATGATAAACTTGTCTAGGCATTCTTCAAAGACTCGATTCATCAAGTCCATGAAATCGACTAGGGTGTTAGTCAACCCAAACAACATTACTAGGAATTCATAGTGGTGATATCTCATCCCGAATGTCATCTTGTTAACATCTTCCGATTTTACCCTCAACTCGGTGGTATCCCGATTACGCATCTATTTTGGAGAGCATCGTCGCACCTTGTAATTGATCGAACAAATCATCAATCCGAGATAACGGGTACTTATTTTTAATTATCACCCGGTTCAATTCTCATTAGTCAATGCATAGTCACAGTCTACCGTCCTTCTTTTTCACGGACAATACTAGAGCCCCCTAAGGTGAGGAAATAGGGCGTATAAATCCCTTATCCAGTAAGTCCTATAGCTACACCTTCAATTCTTTCAATTTAACAGGGGTCATTCTATAGGGAGTCTTAGAAATCGAGTCGTGCTCGGCTCTAGCTCAATCTCAAATTCTATCTCCTTCTCCGATGGCAACGTAGTTAAATTTTTTAGAAACCCATCCGAGATACTCCCACATGACTTCTATATCGTCCGACTTTGACTTTCCCTCTACCCGACTATCCACCACGTATGCTAGATATCCCGTACACCCTTTTTCTAGCATTCTTCTAGCCTTTGGGCCAAAATGACCAGTATGGCTTGGAACTTTAATTAGCCTTAAACTCTAATGGTTGATCTCCAAGTAGATCAAAAACTACTCTCCTCCCTCGATAATCCATGGTGGCACCATACCTCGTTACCCAATCCATTCCCAAAATCAAATCTAAATTCTAGAGGTCCAATGTGATCAAATCAGCCTCCAAACTCCTACCCTCATTCTAGATTGGACACTCGCTTGACTACGCTCGTTAACTCCATAAATTCTCCAAAAGGGACTACTATCGGGTATCCTATTGCCAATGTCTAAAGTTTCATACCTAGGCTTTCTACTAATGTTTTTGATATGAATGAATGTGTGGCATCGAATCAATTAAAACACAAGCAATCAAGCCAAGGATGTAGACATTATCATATATTACCGTTGTGTCCCTCTTGTCAACCTCCTCCGGGTCATCGTATAAACTCGTATAGGTACTTTTTCTCGGCCTTGGTTTCGTGTCCGAGGCTAGTTAGAGGCTATGTGCCTTTGGTTCCGACAAACATAACGTACCCTTAAATCGGTCGACACTCCCGATGTGGAATCTTCCACATTTGTTACATCGAGATTGATTACCCATTGTTGGCCTCGGCTAATTCCCCGATAGTGGCCTCGAAGTATAAGGTGATGGTGTGGCAGCCCATGCATTTCCTAGACCACCGAGCTCCATTGAAATTTCTAGGCAAAGTTCATCTTTGTGGCCCGGAGGAAGAGGCTCCAAGTCAAAATGATTGCCTTTTCTCGCTAAACTTCTTTTGTAATTTCTTTCCGATCTTCGTCCGCAGACATTGCTTTATCTACCATTTCGAAAAAGTGTTGGTGGTAGACATTCATACCATGCTTCGCGAGCTCTTAAGCTCTATGTTGTTAAAAACCGATTCTTCTTCAAGTTGTCATCCCCCGTAATGAATGGGACAAATCGACATCCTTGCTCAAACCACCGTACATATTCACCTACGGACATTCCATCTTGCTTTAATTCGAGGAATTCTTAAATTTTCTTCACCCTCACGTCCGTTGTAAAGTATTTATTGTAGAAAACCTCCTTAAATTCCTCCTAATTTAAGGTAGGTAGGTCCACCGTCAATCGTGCGCTCTTCCACCTTGTGCGGGCATCCTTCATTAGCATAAAAATAGCACATGATACCGCTCATCATTGGTAAATTACAATATTCAAATATCGCTTCTAAGGACTTAACCCATTCCTCTCGCTATCATTGGGTTAACACCTCGGAGAATTCCTAAGGACTCATCTTATGAAACCTCTCCACCACGTCATTCTTATGCTCGGGGTGGCAGAGGTGGAGGTTATTGTTGCATAGCTAGGAGCTATCTCATTTGCTCGATATGGTCCTATTGATGTTGTCGCATTGCTTGTTATTATTGCTACATCATGTCCATCATGGGACTTAAAGTGTCCTGTTGATTTATGTTATTATCATTGGAGGTCCCTTCACCTGTTGCTCGTTCGGCTCCTTTCTTGGCATGCTTGGACTTTGTACGTGCCATGTTATGCCCATGTTAGTTTTGGTATGAAAAACAATATATATAATGTAAATCATCCACTTACGCATGAAATTATCGATATTTATATAAATGAAGCATTTCATACACAACGGTAATTACGGACACTTCTACCTTCTATATATTTATACTTTTTTTTACTCTTATTTACAATCAAAAGTGCACTTATTTACATCAAGAAATACACAACTAGTATTACATCACATGATGGTGTTACTATCTATCATATCCAACTAACATATCGGATGCATCATGGGAAGGAGTGCTAGACCCTCCACTAGTCAATAACATCATCCAATGTAATAAGTACTATCTCGCGAGTGAGGGGCAATGATAGACCCCAGCTATACATAAAATGGGTATGGGTTCGTCTAACCTTATCGAAGGAAGGTTCGAACCAAATCTCAATAACAAAATTGACCTATTAGCCCTTCCTCAACCTCATCGAGCAACAATCGATCTTTCGATAAAAGAGTTCGACGTAGAGTCGGTCATAGGAAATCGATACCGTGGTACTCGCTAGAATGAAGCGACAGCGAATGATATTCGCTAAATCAAGTCATGCACCCGAGTAATGTGAGCTACTATATCCCGATCGAGGGTCATAGTTAGGCTTTTTAGTTCAGCCTAATAGTCGACTAGGGTGGCTCGTTGTTGGCGTGTCTTAGCAACGCGAGGTGTGCAAAATAAATATGGCATCTACAACAACAATAATTACCGGTATTAATATTTCTAGAACACAATTATATACCGAGCATGAAAATCACATAATAATCATACACATTAAAAAAATTAGGAATTAAACTATTACTCGTCAAGTAGCACACTTGGTCCTCAAGCTTAGGTGACACTTAAGGTTCTACCCGGTTAACTAAACTATAGCTCGACACCACCCCGTGACGCTCCCTCCCCAACCCACTAGCCAATTACTCAAAAGATGTGGCTAGGCGAGGGGTGTCACACCGACACGACTCGGCTTCAATTTGACCTTAAGCACGTATGTGCTCATACATTAAGGACTTATTATACGATGAAATATGTACAATAT
Source organism: Dovyalis caffra (assembly GCA_963924115.1). Lineage (NCBI taxonomy): Eukaryota > Viridiplantae > Streptophyta > Magnoliopsida > Malpighiales > Salicaceae > Dovyalis > Dovyalis caffra. Next base: position 82,316 of record CAWUPB010000144.1, read on the forward strand.
AATTTACATAATATTAACAATACAAGTGCATGAAATTACAAAGTTTAGTTACAATACTATAAAACATTTTATCGACACCCCAACCTCAAAATTACAATCAAAAGAAATTTCGAGTACATTTATGTCACACGTGAGCCTTTTCGGAGGACCCGGTAGCATCCCGACTACTTTGACTCGTTCTTGTGATAACATGAAAACAACAATGGGATGAGCCAAAGCTTAGTAAGTAGGGTGATACATGTGATATGTAATGTAGTTACGTTTCCCATTCTAATCATCCATTTTAATTTGGGTATCCTAGGTATTAGCAAGATCGTGCGTTCCATCTCTTGGTGATCATATTATCACCTACTACTCTATTATTCTCTCTCGGTGATCCCATTATCACCTATTACTCACAACGGAATTACCCCTCGTTGTAGCACATGGTTATCAAAATTATCCCTCACTTAATGATGTTAGTAATGGAGTATGCACATGGTTTCATGCTATTACCCATTCCATTCGGTTCGATTACCAAACCGCATTATCTCATGACTCAACGATTTTTCTCGATTTCATATCCCCCGAATGCACGTGATGCACATGGTATTATGTTTAACACATTCAACTAATTATTCTGTCAAAATTTTCTTCTTAAACCATTCATGTGTCCGACGCACACTCAAGACTTCACGAGTGTTTCATGTACCATTCAAAGTATTCAAAACAAGAATGCGAATATCATTCCTTGGTAGCATGCATTGCATAAATCTACTTCGTACTTTCGAGTTTTCCCTTCTCGTGTACTTTGTAAGACTAGGCTTGGATTTTCAATGTATTACTTAGTTTACAAGACTCGGTTAATCCTAAGGATGGATTTATGGCATAATTAAGCTAAAATCATGTTTAATATGAACCTTTAATCTTAGTGGTCGAAGTGACTCATAAAGGGTCTAGGTCCCTTTTTTGGTTTTTCCTTAGGTCAACACCCCTTTAATATTTCATTGATTAAGGGGATTTAGGTGTACTAATTAATTGGTTAGAGTAACTAAACATCCTAAATAATCTAGCTCAAGTAACTAAAAACATTTCTTTCCATTAAATTTCTGAAATCTCTCTCCCTAAACTCGGACTTTTCTTCCCCCAAAATATTCCAGCAATGATGCTTCAAGACCATCCTATACTAAAATGGCCATAACTCTTTATTTATAGATCTAAACATCACAATATTTTATAAAGAGCTAGTATACACATAGATAAAAAACTGTTATGCTTTACGTTTTACCCAAAATGCAATCTAAAGTCCTTTTATAAATCACACATAGATAGAATACAATCCTCAAAACATCGATTTTGCATATTTAATTTCTTTTATAATTAACCATTAATCTCAAGCACAATAGCTTTAATTCAACATAAATCACACAGTTCAAGCATTAATTTCTCATTTTGTAATGAGAATTATACTCACTCTTAAATATTTGAATATTTGTCGCTTTAGGATTAAGTATTTTCATGGGAGTTACAGTCTCTCTCCCTCTTTCCCCTTCTCTCCCAATCTCAATCTCTCTCCCCTCCTCCGATCTCTCCCATGCTCCCTCTTTCTCTATATCTCTCTCCTTTTTCATCTCTCTTCCTTTCCATCTCCCTTCCTCCCCTTATTCGTATCTCTCTCCATCTCTCTTCTCTTCTCTTAGAATCCCTCCCTCTCTATCTCTCTCTCTCTCCCTCTCTCTTAGTGTCTCTCCCTCTCTCCCTCCCTCTCACTATCCCTCTCCCTCTCCCATTCTATCCCTCTCTCTTGCTCACTCTCCCTCTCCCTCTCCCTCTCTATCCCTCTCTTTTGCTCTCTCTCCCACTCCATCTCTCTCCTCTCTTTCTTTCTCCCTCTCTCCCTTTCCTCCCTCTCCTTCTCTTTCTCCCTCCCTTCCTCCCTCTCCTTCTCTTTCCCTTCCCTTCCTCCCTCTCCCTCTCCCTCTCCCTCTTCCTATCCATATCTTTCCCCCTTCCTCTCTTTATCTCCAACTATGTCCATCTATCTCTCTCACTCTATCTCCCTCTTCCTCCTCCCTCTCTCTCTCTCTCTCCCTCTATCCAACTCTCTCCCTCCCTCACTCTTTCTCTCTCCCCTATCTCTCTATCTCTCCCTCTTTTCCTCTCTTTATAATCCTTTCATCTCCCACTCTCTCCTTCTCACCCATTTTTTCTCTATCCCTTTCTCTCCACTCTGTTTCCCCACTCTTTTAGTCCCTCTTTCTCCCCCTCTCTATGTCTCCCTCATTATCTCTCCCTCTTACTAATTCTCCCTCTCCCTCTCACTCTCACTCGCCTTCTCTCTCCTCACCCCTCTCTTTCTCTCTCCTTATCTATATCTCTCTCCCTCTTTTTCCATCTATTCCTCCCTCTCACCCTTTCTTTCCTCCTCTCACACTCTCTCCCTCGTCTTTCCCTCTCTCCTAAGCTCTCCCTCTATTGCTCCCTCTCTCCCTTGCTCCTTTTTGCTCTTTCTCCCTCCATCTCCTTCTCTCTCCTTCTTCATTCACCTCTCTCTCTCTTGCTCCCTCTCTCTCCTTCTCTCTCCCTCTCTCTCCCTTTCTCTCCATCTCTCCCCCTCCCTCCCCCTCTATCTCTCTCTTATTATCTCTCTCCCTCCCTCTCTTCCTTCCTCTCTCTCCCTCTCTCTCCTCGCTCTCTTGCTCGCTCTTTCCCCCTCCCTCTATGCTTCCCTCCCTCCCTCTCCCTATGTCCCTCCCTGCTTCTCTCTATCTCTCTCTCCCTTTACTTTTCTCTCCCTTCCTCTCTCTTCCTTTCTTCTTTATCTACCTCTTTCTCCCTATCCCTCTCTCACCATCCCTCCCTCTTTCTCATTCTCTCCTCCTTTATCTCTCTCCCTCTCTCCTTATCAATCCCTCTCTCTCTTCCTTAATATTTCCCTTTCTCCCTTCATCTCTCTTTTCCTCTCACTCTCCCTCTCCCTCTCTTTTCTTCTCTATTCCTCTCCCTCTCTTCTTTCCTTCTCTCTCTCCCTCTCTCCCTCCTTTCTTTCTCTCTCTCCCTCTCTCCTAATCTCTTTCACTTTCCTACTCTCCCTCTCCCTATCCTTCTCTTCTACTCCTTTCTCCCTCCTTTCCTTATCTCTCCTTATCTCTCTCTTCTTTTCCCTCTATCTCTCCCATTTCTCTACTTTTTCTTCTCTCTCTCCAACTTTATTCTTTCTCCCTCTCTCTTTCTCTCCCTCCCTCTCTCTCGATCTCTCCCTTCCTCTCCTTCTCCCTTTGCATCTCCTTCTCGATCTCTCTCTCTATCTCCCTCTCCCTTTCTCTCTCTCACTATCTCCCTCTTTCTCCCTTTCTTTTTCCCCTTCTTCCTCTCTCCCCCTCCCTTTCCCACTCGCATCTCTTTCTTTCTTATTTTATCCCTCTTTCTCTCTATCTCTCTATCTCTCTCTCTCCTAGTTCCTTCCTCTCCCTTTCTCCATCCTTCTCCCTCCCTCTATCTCCCTCCCTCACTCTCTCCCTCTCTCTCTCCTTTTCTCTCTCCACCTCTCTCTTTTATTCTTTCTCTTTTTCCCTCTCTTTGTTCTCCTCTATCTCCCTCTCTATCCGTTTTCCCCTTCTAGCTCCCTTTCTCACCCTTTATCTCTCTCCCTCTCTCTCCCTCTCTCTCCAACCCGTCTCTCTTCCCCTTTCTTAATTTCTCCCTCTCTCTCACTCTTCCTCTCTACCCCTCTTAATTTGTCCCACTGTCCCTCCCTTTCTCCTTCTATCCCTCTCTCTCCCTCTCTCCCTCCCTCTCTCTATCTTGATCTCTCCCTCCACCTCTCTCCCTTATTCTCTCTCTTTTCTCGCTCTTTCCTTATCTCTCCCAAACCCTCTCCTCTCTCTCTTGCTCCCTCACTTTCCTTTTTTCTCCTTTCCACTCTCTCTCCCTCTCTATTTCTTTCCCTTTCCCTCTTACTCTCATCCATCTCCTCTTCCTCTCTATCCCTCTCTCTTTCTCTCTCCTTCTCCCTTTCTTCCTTTACATCTTCCTCTCTCTCGCTTTCTCCCTCTCTTTAAATCTCTCCCTCTCTCTTTGTCTACCTCTCTCCTTATCTCCCTTTCCCATTCTCTCCCTCTCTCTACCTCTAACTTTCTTTCTCTATTCCTCTCTCTCATAGACTTTCCCTCTATCTCCCACTCCCTCTCTCTCTCTCCTTCTTCTCTCCTCTTTCTCTCCTTAATCTCTCCATTTCTCTCTCTTTCCTTCTATCACTCTCTTTTCTCTCCCTCTCTGTCTCTCTCTTTCTCTCCATTCTTTTTTCCTTCTCTCCCTCTCTCTCCCTCCCTCTCCCAATCCTTCCCTCACTCTTTCTCTCTCCCATTCCATCTCCCTTTCCCTATATATCTGTCTCCCTCTCCCACTCTCTCGCTTTTTCCCCACTTTTTCCCCTCTCTCCCCCTATCTCATTCCCTCTCCTACTCCCCTATCCCTCTCTCTATCTTCCTCTCGCTCACCTTCTTGCTACTTCTCTTTCCTTCTCCTTTTCTCTCTCTTTCTTCTCCCTCCCACCCTCTCTCCCTCCTTATTTCTCTTCCTCTCTCTACCTCTCTCCTTCTCTCTCCCTTAATCTATCCCTCTCTTTCTAATCTCTCCCTCTCACACCCTCTCACTCTCTCTTTCTTTCTCTTTCTCTCCCTCTCTCTCTTTATCTTCCGGTATCCCTCTCTCTCCCTCTCTACCTCTCTCGCCCCTATCACTCTACCTATCCCTCTCTCTCCCTCTTTACCTCTCTCGTCCCCCTATCACTCTACCTATCCCTCTCTCTCCCACTTTATCTCTCCCTCTCCTTATCTATCGCCTTTCTAATTTCCATCTCTCTTTTTCGCCCTCAATATCTCACTCCTTCTGTAACCCCCATTAAAATCCTTAATATTATATATATATATGGGTCGAATATTCAAATAAGTGAAGGTGTGATTGTATATGTGTGCCATTTGAGTATTTTAGGATGATAACACACTAGATGTTTAGGTGAGAATTTATCGAATGACATTTTGGAAAATTACACCATGAGAAATTAATGCTTGAAATGTATGAGTTGGGTTAAATTAAAGCAATTTTACTTGAGATTGATGGTTAAATTATTAGAGGAATCAAGTATGCAAAATCGGTGTTCTTAAGAATTAGATTCCGTCTAAATTTTGTGCGGCTCTGTTCAAGGACCTTAGGTTGATTTATACATGAAGCTTAAGAATAAAATTTGTTGATATATATCTTAACTACCCCTCTGTAAAATATTTTTTCTTATTAGGCTTATATATAAAACGTTATGCTCATTTTAGTACATACTGTTTTGGATGAACTATTGCTAAACTGATTGAGTCAAAAATTCAAAATTATTTTATTACTTGTGTATTTTGTATTTTAGCCTAATCTTTGGATATGTTTTGAATTAATATATCTATTTTCTAATATAAAAATTCTAGGATTTAATTGTGTCCAAAAGTGGGACGTTGTCGCTTGATAAGAGGCTACCCCGTAATGAATCCTCTATAAACATGATTTGAGGTGTATGTGTATAATCGGAACTAAACTACTCGAAGGGGCTTTGTCACTGGAACCAAATTATTTTGAAGACTTAGTTAGCCTAATTATCTAGTTGGTTGACCATTAGACACCTAAGCACCTTAATTAAATGCTTGGAAGCCAACTCACACTTAAACCCAATCAAACCCGCCACTTGTTCCATGACTCACCCAATTGCTTTACACTTTGTTAAATTGATTTGAGACACTTGTAACCTTAATTTATGGGAAAGAAAAGCAAGTATATATGTTAGTAAAATGGGAAGATGGCTTAAAATTTTAGGCAAAACCCGTAGCCATCAAAAGAAGGAGAGAAAAACTAATTGAAAGAAAAGGGAGAGAAAGTCATGGCAACGAAAGAGAGGAAAAGAAAAGAAAGGAAAGGAAGGAAGGAAAAAAGGGAAAATCTAGGGAAAAATCCTAATCAAATCTATCTAATTAAGTGAGTTTCTTTAGTTCTTTATGCAATTCAATTAATTTTACTATAATTGGCTAAGCTTGTGTTTATGTGATGATGTGTTTTGTTGGCTTCATTGTGTTGGTTAGGTTGTTCCATGATTAGTAATTGCTATGGTTTGATTGTGATGGTTCTTTGTTAAAGTTTTGGAAGTTTCGTATCTAGCTAGATCCATGTATGGGTGGGTGTGGCTAATGGAACTTGGTTGACCGAAACTTGGTGGGTGAATTTGGGATTTGTATGGACTCGAATAAAATGGAGTAGGAAGGAAAGAAAAATGAAATTTTAGGGTTTTCATAGAGTCATATTCGGCTAATAATGGTGAAAATGGACTTCCTTTGGTACCTAATACTTTTGACCTTAATGGTAAACCAATTAGGTTTAGCTAGTTTTTCAAAAAGAAAGGAAAAGAAAAGTCATATAAAAACAAAGACAAATTCCTTACCAATTTAGGGACCATTCAACCAAGCTTGAAAAAAAGAAGGGGTTTTGGGTTTCACTAAATCAATTGGGCAATTACAAATTCAATTAGGCCCCAAATAAGGATGAAAATAACATTAGAAAGGTAAGATCGTGAAGAGAAATCAAAAATTCAACTTAACTTTATTAGGAGCCTAACTCGCCCAAAAAATGTTAAATTTGGGAGAAAAGGGTAAGTTACACCATAACATGTTTTAAATAATGTAAAATGTCAAAAACCACATACCTCAAATGTAGAATGAATTAATATCTAAACATACCAAATGAAGCACAAGAAAAATATCTTCGTGCGAATTAAATTCACGAGTTCAACAAATATCCATCGACGACGTTTAAACCTAATTAGGTGAACGTTGTGATGAAGTGAACGTATGACCTCGTGTTGGTTAGATATCAAGGATGGAATAATGGTGTAGGGTTTGGTACCCCAGTATCCTTAATATGGTAATCATAGCATCACGTGGATCACGTACATTTGTCGGGGATGGATTGGGAAAGAATCAATTGGTTGAAAGTGGGTTGTATGAATAGGTACCTAACAGTAATAAATGGGTATTAGTGGTCCATCTGTGCGTGTACTCTAAGTCGTGTGCTCGCATTGTTAGATGATGGACTCCCGCTAATGGTGGCTATAACGAGGGATAATTTTATTGTTAGCGAAGGTGATTCGTTAATCACCCGGATTAAAAATATAGTAGACTTGCTAATGCCTAGGGTACCCGAATTAAAATTGATGAGTATGGTGGGAAGTTAAAAAAGAATTGCATATCATGTGCATCACCCCACTTACTAAGCTTCGACTCACCTTGTTGTTATTTGCATGTTATGACGAGTAATGGTGGTCGTAGTACTAATAAGGATGTCGTCGGATCCTCCAAAAGGGCTCATATGTGACGTAAACCTAAGGGGATGTTGTTTTGATTATAATTTTGGTGTTTGGGTGTCCGTAGATATTTAAATAACACTCGTAAATAAATTATAATTTCTTTCGCTATGAATATTCTTGTCATGCAATTCGTATTGTACCTATTTCAATATGTAATATGTTGTTATGGTACCGGAATGTACCTAGTAGGGTTTAGGTTGGGTTGGACATATCAGCATGACACACTCCTCACTCGGCCACTCCTTTTTAGGTAGTTAGCAAATGGGTCGGGAAGGGGCGCTACACCTCTATCTCTTCTTTTTTAACTCCCTCTTTCCCACTCTCCCATCTTTATCCCCCTCTCCCTCTCGTCTTGCCTTCCCAATTTCCATCTCTTTTTTGCCCTTAATATGTCACTCTTATCTCTTCATTTTTTTCTCCCCCTTTCTCCCTCCTTCCCTTCTCTCCCCTTCTCTCCCTCCCTTTCTCCATCTCTCCCTCCCTCCCCCGCTCCGTCCTAATCTCTCCCCGACTTTCTCTCCCTATGTCTCCCTCTCTATCTCACTCCCCCTCCTTATTTCTCTCCCTCTCCCCCGTTCTCTATCCCTCTCTCTTTCTCCCCCTCTCTTCCTCTCTCTCTTATTCTCTATCTTTCTCTCTCTCCCTCTCTTCCTCCCTATCTCCCTCCCTCTCTCCCCCTCCTTCTCTCTTTTTCGCTCTCCCTCTCTTCCTATCTTTCTCTTAATCTCTCCTTCTCTCTCTCCTTTCCCTCTTTCTTTTTCTCTCTATCTCTCCCTCTCCCTTTCTTCATCTCTCTCTCTCATCATTCATTTATCTCACTTTACCTCTCTCTCCCCTATCTCTATCCCTCCCTCCCTCTTCGTCTTTTTCTCTCCCTCTTTTCCTCTCTCACCTCTCTCTCTCCCTCTCCCTTTATCCCTTTCTGCCTCCCTCTCTCTCACTCTCTCTCCCAAATATATATATCTCTCTCACTTGCCCTCTCCTACCCTATCTCAACCTCTCTCTCCCTCCCTTCCTCTCTCCTACTCTATCACTATCTTTTCCTCTCTCTTCCTCTCTCTCTCCCTCTCTCACACCTTCTATCTCCATCCCTCCCTCTCTCCCGCTATCTCTTCCCTCTCTTCCCTTTCTTCTTCTTCCTATTTTCATCTCTCTCATCTCTCGCCCTCTATATTTGTCTCCCCCTCTTTTTCTCTTATTCTCCCTTTCTTTTCTCTCCTTCTCTCCCATTCCCACTCTCTCCTTCTCTCTCCTTCTCTCTCCCTCACTCTCCCTCCCTCTTTTTCTCTCTCTCACACTTTCTCTCCCTCTCTCTTCCCCCTCTCCCTCCTCTTTCCCCTCTCTCCCTCTCTCTCCCTCTTTTTCTCTCTCACTCCCTCATTCTCTCCCTTTCTCTCTCTCCCTCTCTTCCCCCTCTCTCCCTCCTCCCTCTCCCTCTCTCTCTCCCTCTCTCTCCCTCTCTCCCTCTCTCCCTCTCTCTCTCCCTTACTCTCTCCCTCTTTCCCTCCCTCTATGTCTCCCTCACTTTCTCCCTCTCTTTCCCCCTCTTTTTCTCTCCCTTACTCTTACCCTCTCTCTCCCATTTCTCTCTCTTTCTCTCTCCCTCTCCCACTCTTTCCTTTTCTCTCTCCCTCACCATTTCTCTCTTCATCTCTCCCTCTTGCAATCTTTACCTCTTTCCCTCTCTCTCCCTCTTCCTCCTCTCCCATTATCCTTCTCTCTGTCCCTCTTTTTCTATGATCGTCGCTTTTCCCACTCTATCTCCCTCTCTCCCTTTCCTATACTCTTTCTCTCCTTTTCTTTTTCTCTCCCTCTCTTTCTTTGTTCCTCTCCTCCCTCTCTTTGCCACTTCCTCCATCTTCCTCTTCCTCTCCCTCCCTCTCTCTCTCTCCCTTTCTATCCTCTCTCTCACTCTTTCACTCTCCCTCCTTCTCTCCCTTTCTATCTCCCTCTATCTTTCTCTCTCTCCTTTCTCTCTTCTTGTCTCCATCTTTTTCTTTCCCTCTTTCTCTCTCTCTTTCTCTTTTTCTATCTTTCTCTCTCTCCCTCTCCCTTTATCTCCCCGACTCCCTCTCTCCTTATCTCTCTCCCACTCTCTATCTCCCTTTTCATCTTTATATATCCATCCCTTTCCCATGCTTCCTCTCTTTCCCCTTTTTCTCCTCTTCTCACTCCCTCTCCTTGTCCCTCCCTCTCTCCCTCTCTCTACCTTTCTCTCTCTCACCCTCTTGCTCTTTCTCTCCATTTCCCTCTCTCTCCCTTCCTTCCTTCCTCCCTCTCTCTTTCTTTCTCTTCCTCTCTCTCCATTTCTTTCCTAATCTCTCCCTCTCTCCCTACTCTCTCTCTCTCTCCCCTTCTCTCCCTCTCCCTTTCTCCTTCTCTCCCTTTCTCTATCTGCCTATAACTTCCTATATCATTCTCCCTTTTCCTCTCTTTCATCTCTCTATCTCTCTCCCTTTCTCTCTCCCTCTCTTACTCTCTCATTCTCTTTATCATTCCCTCTCTTCCTATACATCTCTCTCCATCTCTCCACCTTTTTCTCACCCTCCCTCTGCCTCTCTCTTGCTCTCTTTCCTAAGCTCTCTATCTCTCTCTCTCTCCACTCCATCTCCCTATCCTTTTCTCCCCCTCTATCTCTCTCCCTCTCTTCACCCTATCTCTGCTCTTATTCTGTTGCTCTACCTCTCTCTCTCCCTCTCTCTTGCCTTTCAATTTCCATTTCTTTTTTCCCTCAATATCTAAGTCCTTCCATCTCTTGATTTCTTTCTCTCCCTCTTTCCCACTTAATCTCTCTCTCCTTTTCTCCTACTCTATCCCTCTCTTTCACTCTTCGAATTTTCATCTCTCTCTTTCACCCTTAATATCCGAATCTTTCTATCTCTTCCTTTTTCCTCTCCCTCTCTCCTTCTCTCTCCCTCTCTCCCTCTCCACCCCCTCTCCCTCTCCCCTCTCTCACCCCTTCTCTCCCCTCTTCTCCCCTCTCTCTCACCCCTTCTCTCCCTCTCCCTCCCTCACTTTCTCTCCCTCTCTCCCTCTCCCTCCCTCCCTCCCTTTCTCACACTCTCTCCCTCTCTATCTCAATCTCACCCTCACTTTCCCTCCTCTCTTTCTCTCTCTATCTCCCTTCTTTCCCTTTCCCACTCTCTCTCCCCCTCTGTCCCTCTCTTTCTCTCTACCCCTCTCTCCCTCTCTTTCTCTCCCTCTCTTTATCTCTCTCTCTTCCCTTTCTTTCTCTCCACCTCCCATCTCTCCCTCTCTTTCTCCCAATCTCTCCCTCTCTCCCTATATCAATCCCTCTCTCTCACTCTATCTCTCTTTCTTGTTCTCTCACCCTCCCTTCCTCTCTAGCTCTTCCCCCCTCTCCCTCTCACTATTTCTTTCAAAATTTATATATATATATATATATATATCTTTCCCTCTCACCCTTGCTCATCCTCTCTCTCCATCCATCCCTTTCTCCCACTCTATCTCTTTCTTTTCCTCTCTCTACCTGTTTCTCTCCTTAACTATTTCCATCTCTCTCTATCTCTTTCTTGCCCTCCCTTTTTTTTCTCTCACTCTCCCTCTTTTTTCTCTCTCCCTCTCTCTTTCTTCTCTACCCCTCTCTTCCTCTCCTTCCCCATCTATTGCTCTCCCTCTCCCTCTTTCACTCTCTCCCTCTCTCTTGCTCTCTCTCTTCCAATATATATATCTCTCCCACTCTCCCTCTTTCACTCTCCATATCTCCCCTTCTCTCTCTCCCTCCCTATTTCTCTCCCACTCTATCTTTATCTCTTCCTCGTCCCTCCTTTTTGCTATCCTTCCGATTTGCATCCCCTTCTCTCACTTTACTCTCATTCCCGATTTCCATTTCCCTATCTCTCTTGCCCTCTCTATTTCTCTCTTTGTCTCTCCCCCTCTTTTCTCTCCCCTCTCAATCTTTTTCTCCCCCATCTCCCTCTTTCTCTCCCCTTCTCCCCCCGTCCCTCTCTCTCTCACCCTCTATACCTCTCTCTTTTTCCATCTTTCTCTCCCTCTCTCTCCTTCCCTCCCTCTTTCTTTCTCTCTCTCCCTCTTAATCTCTCCCTCACTCTCTACCTCTCACTCTCCCTCTCTCTCCCCCTTTCCCTCTCTCTCCCCTCTCTCTTCTCTCTTCTATTCTCTTTCTCCCTCTTTTTCTTCCCTCTTCTTCTCCCTCTCCCTCCCCTCTCCTTTTGCTACCTTTCTCTTTTTTCCTCTCTCCCTCTCCCTCCCTCATTCCCTCACTCTCTTTCTTTCTCTATCTCTCCCATTCTCTTCCTCTCTCTTTCTCTATCTTTTTCTCTATTCCTCTCTCCTTCTCCTTGTCTTTCCATTTCTCTTCCTCTCTCTCCCACTCTCTCCCTCCCTTTATCTTTCTCTCCCTTCCTCTCTCCTTCTTTCCCTTTCTCTTTCCCTCTCTTTTTCTCTACCCTCTCTCTCCTCTTCTTTTTCTCTCTCCCTCTCCCTCCTCTCTCCACCCTCTTTCTCACCCTCTTTCCTTATCTCTTTTTATCTCTCTCTCCATCTTACTATCTCGGTCTCCTCGTCTCTATCTTTTTACCTTTCTTCCTCTTTCTCTCTCCTTCTCTTCCTCCCTCTTTCTCTATCTCTCTCTCCCCTATCTCTATCCCATTCTTTATCTCCCTCTCCCTCTCTATCTCTCTTTCTCTCCCTCTCCTAGTCTACCTCTATGTCTCTTCTCCTCCCTCTCTCCTACTCCTTCTCACTCCCTCTCTCTATGTTCCTATCTCTCACCCTCTCGTTCTTTCTCTCTTTCTATCAGTCTTTCCCTCTCTCTAAATCTCTCTCTCCTTCTTTCCTAATATCTCTCTCTCCTATTTCTCTCTCCCTTTCACACCCTCCCATTCTCCCTCTCCCTCTCCTTCTTTCTCCTTGTTCCCTCTCTCCTTCTTTTCATGTCTCTTTCCCTCCCGGTCTCCCTCTCAACCTCTCTCTATCTCTCTCCCTCTCCTTTTCTCTCATCCCTCCCTTTTCCTCTCACTCCTCTTTTCTCTCCTAGTCTCTCAATCACTCTCTCTTCCTATGTATATCTCCCTTTTCTTTCTCCCTCTTTCTTTCTTGCTCTTCCTCTCTTCCTCTCTCTATCCTTTTCTCTCCTTAGCTCTCTTTCTCTCTCTCCCCTCTCTCCCATTCCATCTCTTTGTCTTTTTCTCCCACTCTATCTCTCTCCCTCGCTCCAATCCTATCTCTTTCTCCTTTTCTCTAACTCTCTCTCTCTCTCTCACCTTCCTAATTTCCATCACTCGATTTGCCCTCAATACCTCACTCCTTTTATCTCTTTCCTTTTTTTCTCTCTCTTCCACTCAATCTCTCTCTCCCTTTCTCCCATGCTATCTATCTCTCTCCCTCTCTCCCATTCTATCTTTTTATCTTTTCTCCCACTCTCTCTCTCTCCCTCCCTATCTCCCAATCTCTTCCTTTCTCAACTATCTCTCTCCTCCTCTCTTCCTTCTATCTCTCTTTCCCTCTTTCTCCCTCTCTTTTTCCCTCTCTCTTTTCCCTCTCCTCCTCTTTCTTCTTCTCTCCCTCTCCCTCTCCCTCTCCCTCTCTTCCCCTCTCCCACTCTTGATCCCTCTCTCACAATACCTCTCTCTCTCCCCCTATCTCTCTCCCTCCCTTCCTCTCTATCTTTGTCTCTCTCTCCCCCTCACCCTCTCTCACTCACTCTCTCCCTTTCTCTCACCTCTCTTCCTATATATATATATATATATCTCCTTCTCTCTCTTGCTCAATCTCTCTCCCTCTCTCACCCTTTCCCTTCTTCTCTCTCCCACTCTATCTTTATCTTGTTCTCTCTCCCTTTTTCCGTCTTTACCTATTTCCATCCCTACCTCTCTCTCTTTCCCTCTCTATTTCTCTTCCTCTTTCCCCTCTTTTTCTCTCACTTCCCCTCTTTTTCTCTCCCACTCTCCTTCTCTCTCTCCCTCTTTTTCTTTCCCCTCTTCCTCTTTCTCTCTCTCGCCCCACTCCCTCACTCTCGCTCCCTCTCTCTTTCCTCCTCTCTCAACTCTCTCTTGCTCTCTCTCTCCCTTTCTCTTCTAATCTCTCCCTCACTCTCTCTACCTCTCTCTCCCTCCCTCACACACTCTCTCCCTCTCTCCCTTTCTCTCCCCCTTTCTATCCTTACTCTCCTCCTCTCTCTCTCTCCATTTATCCCCCTCTTTCTTCTCGCTCCTTCTCTCTCCCTCTCTCCCTTCTCTCCTTACCTCTCCTTATCCCTCTCCCTCTCTCTCTCTCTCTCCTTCTCTCTCTCCCTCTCTATATTTCCCTCACTCTCTCCCTATCTCTCTCATCTTTCATTCTCTACCTCTTTCCCTTTCTCTCCCTCTCACTTTATCTACCTTTCTTTCGTATTCCTCTCTCCCTCTCCCTATCTTTCCATTTCTTTTCCTCTCTCTCTTTCTCTTCCTCTATATTTCTCTCCCTTTCTATCTCCCTTTCTTTCTTATCCCCCTATATCTCCCTCTACCCTTTCTCTCTTTCCCTCTCTTCCTCCGTTCCTCTCTCCCTATCTCTTTTTCTCTCTCCTTCTCTTTCTTACTCTCCCCCTCCCTTGTTTCTACCTCTCTTCCTCTTTGTCTCTCTTTCTTTATCTCTCTATCTCCCTCTCTATCCCTTTCTCACTTTCACTCTCTATCTCTTTCCCACTCTCTCTCCCTCTCCCTCTCTTTCTCTCCCTCTCCCTCTCTCTCCCCTTATTTCCCTCTCGCTCTATCTATCTTTACCTCTCTCTCCCTTTCCCTCTCCCTTTCTCCACCCTTTCTCTCCCTTTCTCTCTCCATCCCCCTTTAACTCTCCCCTCTCTCCCCCTCTCTTCCTTTATTTCTCTCTCGCTTTCTTGGTCTATCCCCATCTCCCTTTCTATCTATCTTTCCCTCTCTCTCTCTCCACTCTCTCCCTCTGTCTCCCCACCTCTATCTCCCATTTTTCTCTCTCTCTGTCCTCTCCCACTTTCACCCCCTCTCTCCATCTCTTCCCATCTATCTCTCCCTTTTCCTCTCTCTCCTTACTTCCTCTCTCTACCTCTCTCCCCTTTTCTTTGTCTTTCTCTCCCTCTCTTCCTCCCTCTATCTTTTTATCTATCTTTCTCGTTTCCCTTACTCCATCACTCTTACTCGTCCCGTTACTCCCACTCTCTCGCCCTCTCTCCCTCTCTCTTCCTATCTCTCTCCCTTTCTCTCCCTATCTCTCTCTCCCTCTCTCCCTTTTCTTTCCTAATCTCTCCTTCTCTCCTTATCTCTCTCTCACTCTCTCTCCCTATCTTTCTCTCCCCTCTCTCTCCATATCTCCCCCTCCCTCTTTCTACCTCCCTCTCTATCTCTCTCCCTCTTCCTCTCTTTCATTTTGTCTCACTCCCTTTTCCCTCTCTCTCTTTCCCTTTCCCCTTCTCTACCCCTCTCTCTCCTTCTCTCCTTCGTTCTCCCTCCCTCAATCTTTCTCTCTCCCACTCTCTCTTAAAATCTATCCTCTCTCTCCCTCTCTCCCATACTTTCTTCTTCTCTTTCTCTCTCTCTTGCTCTCCCTTCTTCCTCCTTCTCTCTTTATCTTTCTTTCCCCTTATCTCTCACCCTTTCTCTTTTTCTCTCTACCCTTATCTCTCCCTATCTTCCATCTATCTCTCTATTCTTCTCTCTCTCTCCCTCCCTCTCCCTCTATATCTCTCTCCTACTCTTTCTCTTTCCATCTCCCTCTCTCACTTTCTCCATATGTCTCTCTATCCCTCTCTCCCTCTCTCTCTCTTTCGCTTTCCCTCTCTATCTCTCTCTCCCCCAATCTCTCATCCTCTCTCTCTGTCCCTCTCCCTCTATTCCTCTCTCTCACTCTCTCTCTCTTCTCTTTCTCTCTCTCACTCTCCCTCTCCCTCTTTTTATATATATACATATACATATACATATACATATACATATACATATACATACATACATACATACATACATACATACATATATATATATATATACATATCCCTCTTTCTTGCTCACTCTTGATTTTTCTATTCCCCTACTCTCACCCTCTCTCCCTCTCTCTCTCCCCCTCCCTCTTTATAACTCTATCTTTCTCCTTTTCTCTGTTCTTCCTAATTTCCATCTCTCTCTCTTGCTCGGACTATTTCTCCCCCTCTCTCTCCCTTTTTTTCTCTTGATCTCTCCATCTCTTTATATCTTTCTTGTTCTCTCCCCCTCTCTCACCTTCTTTTCGTTTCTCCCTCTCTCTCTTATACTCGTCTCCCTCTCTCTCTCCCTTCCTACCTTCCCCATCTTGCTCCCTCTCTAACTATCTCCTTCTCTCTCTCCCTCTTTTTTTTTGTTCATCGATTTCTATTGTTCTCTCTCCCTATCTTTGTCATTCCCCATCTCTCCCTTTCTCTCTCTTTCTCTCCTCTAACTCTTTTACTCTCTCCTTCTCTCTATCTATGTTTATCTCTTTCTCCCTTCTCACCCCTCTATCTCCCTCTCTCTCTCTTTTCTTTTCTTTTTCTTACCCTCTCCCTCCCCTTCCCTTCTCTCCCTCTCTTTTCCCTTCTTTAGCCCTCTCCCTCTCTCTACCTGTCTCCCTCTTTCCTCTCTTTCTTTTCCTTTTTATCTCTTCCTCCCTCCCTTCCTCACCTTCCCTCTCCTTCTATCTCCCTCTCTTTCTCCCCATCTTTATCTCTCACCATCTCCCTCTCTCATTCTCCCCCTTTTTCCCTCTCTCTTTGCCCTTATCCCTTTATCTCTCTTTTCTTCTCCCTCTCTCTTTTTCTCTCTTTCTCTTTCCTCCTCTTTCCCTCCCTCTCGTTTTGCCCCTCTTTCCCTCTCCCTCACTCTCTCCCCCTCCCTCTCCCTCCCTCTTTCCCTCTCTATCTCTATCTTTTTCTCTCCCTCTCTCCCTTTCTTTATCTCTCTTCCTTTTTGTCTTTCTCTCTTCCCCTCTCTCTAGCTCTCTCCCTCTATCTCCCTCTCTTTTGTTTCTCCCTCCCTCTCTCTCGCTCACTCTCCTCCCTCATTCACCTCCCTCTCTCCCTCTTTATCTCTCCTTCTCCAACTCTCTCCCTCTCCCCCTCCATCCCTCCCTCCCCCTCTATCTCTACCTCTCCCTCTCCCTCTCATTCTCTCTCTCCCTCCCTTTGCATCTCCCCCTCTCCCTCCCTCTCTCTCTCTCTCTCCTTCCCTCTCTATATCTCTCCCCCTCACACTCTCCCTTTATCCCTCTCTCTTTCCCTATTTGCCCCTCTCTACATCCCTCCCTCCCATTCTATCTCTCTCTAACTCCTTCTCTATATTTTTCTCTCCATCTCTCCCTCCTTATCCCTCTCTCTTTCTCTCTCTTTCTCTCTCTTCCTCTCATGCTATCTCTTTATCTCTCTCTCTCTCTCCCTCTCCCTCTCTCACTCCTTTATTTCTCTCTCCCCGACTCTCTCTCATTCTCTCTTCTACACATTTTTCTTCTCTCTCTCTCTCCATCCTCTTTCTCTCTCTCTCTCTTTTCTCTCCCTCTCCCTCTTTTTACCTCTCTCTCTCCTTCTCTCTCTCCCTCTCCATCTCTCCCTCATCCCTCTATTTCTTGCTCCCTTACCCTCTCTTTCCCTCTACTCCCCTCATTCATACTCCTTTTATCCTTCTCTCCCTCTTTGCATTTCTACCTCCCCATCTCTCTCCCCTCATCTCTCTCTCTCTCTTACTCTAACATTCTCTCTCCCTCTCCACCCCTTACCCATTCCTTCTCTCTCCTTCTCTCTCCTTGTCTTCCTTTCTTTCTCTTTCTTTCTCCTTCTCTCCCTTTGTCTCTCTCCCTCTCTCTTCTCTCCCTCTCTCTCCTCTTCCTTTCCCTAACCCTTTCTCTCCCTCTTTTCCCTCCTTCTCTCCCTTTTTCCTTCTCTATCTCTTTCCCCTCCTCTATCTTCCTCTCTCCCTCCCTTCCTTCTCTCCCTCTCTCCCTCTCCCTCCCTCACTCTTTTTTTCCCCACTCTCCCTCTTCCTCCTTTCATCTCCCTCCCTCTCCCCCTCCCTCTCCCACCCTCTCTCTCTCTCTCTTTATCCATCTACCTCCCTCTCCATCTCTTTCCCTTTCCCTCTCCCTCTCCTAAGGGAGGGAGAGGTTGAGAGTGAAGGATAGAGAGAAAAGGAGAGAAAAAGGATAAAGAGGAAGAGATAGAGAGGGAGAGAAAAGGAGGGAGAGATGAAGGGAGAGAAAAGGGAGAGGGAGAGATAGGTAGTGAGAAGGAGAGAGGAGTGATGGAAGAGGGGAGAGAAAGAGAGGGAGAGAGGGAAAGGTAGAAAGGGAGATGAAGAGAGAGATAGAGAAGGAGAGGGAGAGGGAGAGAGAAAGAGAGAGAAGGGAGAGAGAGGGGAGAGTTTGGGAGAGGAGGAGAGAGAAGGAAGAGTTAGAGGTAGAGGGGGAAAACACGTAAGAGAGAGAAAGATAAAGGAAAAGGGGGAGGGAAAAGAGAGAGATAAGAGAGGGAGAGATCGAGAGAGAAGGACAAGGAGGGAGGTATAGAATGAGATGAAGAAGGTGGGAGAGAGTAAAGAGGAGAAAGAGAAAGGGAGAATAGGAGAGGGAGGGAGAAATGGGGAGATGAAGAGAGGGAGAAGGAAGGATGGAAGGAAAGAGGGTGGGAGATATTGAGGGAGGGATAAAGGGAGAGGGGGATAGAGGGAGGGAAAGGGAGAGAAAGGAAGAAAGGGAGATAAGAGAGGGAATAGGGAGGAGAGAGAAGGAGAGGAAGGGAGAGGAAGAGGGAGAGAAAGAGAAGAGAAAAGGGAAAAAGGGAGAGGGAGAAAAACAGGAAACATGGGAAGATAAAGAGAGGCGAGAAAGGAGAGGGAGAGAGGAAGATAGGGAGAGGCATAGAGAGGGAGATAGAGAGAGGCAGAGAGTGAGAGTGAGTTAGAGGTAAAGGGGAGATGAAGCTTTTCTCTCCCTCCACTACTCTTCCTCTCTCTCTGTGTCACTCTCTTTCTTCTCTTTTTCCTCTCTCATGCTCTCTTCCTCCCTCCCTCCTTCCCTCCCTCTTCCTCTATCTCCCATTCTCTCTCCCTCTCTTACTCTTCCTCACTCTCTAACTCTTCCTCTTTCTGTCTCACTCTCCCCTCTCTTCCCTACTAATCCCATTCCCTCTCCCTCACTCTGCCCCTTCTCCCCCTCCCCTCCCTCCCTCCCTCCTTCTCTTCCTCTCACTCCCTCCCTCTCTCCCTCCCTCTCCCTCTCCCTCTCTTTATCTCTATCTCCCTCTCCCATTCTCTCCCTATATCTCTCTCATTCTCTCTCTCCCCTCCCTCTCCTCCTCTCTCTCTCTTTCTCTCTCCTATCTCCCTCTCTTCCTCCTTCCCTCTCTCCCAATATCTCTCTCACCCACCCACTCCCTGTATCTCTCTCTCACTATCTCTTTTTCTCTCTTTCCCTCTCTATTTTCCCCTCCTCCCCCTCTCTTCCTCTCCCTTTCTCTCCCTCTCTCTTTCTATCTCTATCTCCCTTTCCCTCTCTCTTTCTCTCCCTTTCTTCCCTCTCTCTTCCTCTCTCCCAATCTCTCCTTCTCCCTCTCTCCCTTCTCCCCTCTCTCACTTTTCCTTTCTCTCTCTCCCTCTCCCTCTCCCTCTCCCTCTCTTACTTTTCCTTTTTCTCTCTCTCTATCTCTCTTCGTTTCTCCATCTCCCTCTCTCCCTCTCCCTCTTTGTCTCTCTCTCGATTCTTGCTCTTCCTTCCCTTTTCTCCTTTCACCCTCTCCTTCCCTCCCTTTTCTCCCTTTCTCCCTCCCTCTCTTGCCTCTCTCTCCCTCCTCTGTCTCCCTCTCTCAATCATGCTCTCTCCCTCTTAGCCTCTCTCTTCCCCTCTCCATCTTTATCTCTCTCTCCACTCTCCCTCTCTCTCTCCTCCCTCCCTATTTACTTGCCTCCCCATCCCTCTGTCCCTTTTCTTTCTCTCTCTTATCCTCTCTATTTCTTTCCCCTCACTCTCTCCCCCTTTCTCTCCCTCTCCTTCTCTCCCTCCCAACCTCTCTCTCCCTCTCTGTCTCGCTCTCCCCTTCTCCCTCTCTCCCTTTTCCTTCTCTCTCTCATTGTCTCTATTTCTCTCCCTCTCTCTCTTTCCCTCTCTATCCCTTACTCTCTCTATCTCTCTCCCCTCTCCATCAATATCTCTCTCTCGTTCTCTCTCTTTCTACTCTCTACCCCCTTCCTCTCTCTTTCTCTATTCTCCCCCTGTTTCCCTTTATCTCGCTCTCTCTCTCTCATCTTCTCTATTTGTCTCCCTTTCCCTCTCTTTCCCTCTATATCCCTTACTCTCTCTATCTCTCTCCACCTCTCTCTCAATATCCCTCTCTTTTTCTCTCTTTCTACTCTATCTCCCTTCCTCTCTCTTTCTCTATTCTACCCCTATTTCCCTTTCTCTCTCTCCCCTCTCTCTTCCTATCTCCCTCCCTCCCTCCCTCCCTCTACCTCCATCCCTTTTTCTCTCTCCCTCACTTTCTCCCTCTCCCCTACTCTCTCACTCCCTTCCTCTCTCCCTTCCCCTCTCTTCCCTCTCCCCTTTCTACCACTATCTCCCTCTCTCTCCCTCTCTCCCTCCCTCTCTTCCTCCCTCTCTCTTTCCCTCCCTTACTCTCTCCCTCTCTCTATCTCTATCTCCCTCTCCCATTCTCTCCCTCTATCTCTCTCATTCTCTCTCTCCCTTCCTCTCTCTCCCACTCCCTTCCTCCCTCCCCTCCTTCCTATCTCTCTCTCTCTCTCTTCTCTCTTCAATCTCCCTCTTTTCCTTCCTCTCTCTCTCCTAATATCTTTCGCCCTCCCTCCTATGTCTCCTTTCTCACTACCTCTCTTTTAGTCTCTCCCTCTCTCTCTTACCCTTTCTTCCTCTTCCTCTCTCTCCCTCTCCCTCTCCCTCTCCCCTTCTATCTCTATCTTCCTCTCTTCCCATCTCTCTTCCTCTATCCCAATCTTTTCCTCTCCCTCTCTCCATCTCCCTCCCCCTTTCTCCCTCTTCTCCCCTCCCCTTTCTCCCTCTCTCCCTTCCTCTCTTACCCTCTATCTCTCTCTCTCTCTCCCTCTCCCCCTTTATCACACTCTCTCAATCATGCTCTCTCCCTCTCTCTCCCTCTCTACCTCTATCTCTCTCTCCCCTTCACCCTCTCCCTCCCTTTGTCCCTCTCCTTCTCTTCCCTTTCCTTCTATCTCTCTTATCCTCTCTATCTCTCTCCCTCTCACCCTCTCTTTATCATGCGGTCTCCCTCTCCCGCTTTCCCTTCAGCCTCTCTCTCCCTTTCTCCCTCTTTATGTCTCTCTATCCCTTTCTCCCTCTCTATCCCTTACTCCCTATTTTCCTCCCTCCCCCTTCCCCATTCTCCCTTAATATCTCTCTCTTCTTCTCTCTCTTTCTACTCTCCATCCCCCTTCCTCTCTCTTTCTCTATTCTCTTCCTGTTTCCCTCCCTTTCTCTCCCTCCCTCTCTTCCTATCACCCTCCCTCCCTTCTTCCCTCTTTCTTGCTCTCTCTCACCTTATCTCCCTCACTATCTCTCTCTAAATCTCTCCTTCTCTCTTTCCCTCTCCCTCTCCCTCCCTTACACTCTCTCTTCCTCTCTCTACTCCTTTCCCCCTCAACCTCTCTCTTCCTCTCTCTACTCCTTTCCCCCTCAACCTCTCTCTCCCTCTCTTACTCTCCCTCCCTCTTTATTTCTCCTTCTCCCCCTCATTCCCTCTCTCCCTCTCTCCTTTTCCCTTTTTCTATCTATTTCCCTCTTTCTCCTTTACTTTTACCTCTCCCTTCATCTCTTTCTATTTCTCTCCCTCTCTCCCCTTATCTCTCCACCTCTCTTTATTCTATCTTTCTCTCTATGTCACTACCTCTATATCTCTCTTCATCTCTCTCACTCCCTCTCTATCTCTCCATCCCTCTTTCCCCCTCTCTATCCCTCCTTCTAGTTCTCTCCTCCCTTCTCACTCACACTCTCACTCCTCTATCCTCTTTCTCTATCCCCTCTCTCTCCCACTTTATCTCACCCTCCCTCTTTGCCACACTCTCTCTCCCTACCTCCCTTTTTCTCCCTCTCTCCCCCACTCTATCCCTCTTTCTCTCTCTCCCTCTCCCTCTCTTCCCCTATCTCTCCTACCCCATCTCCTCCCCTTCTCTCTCTCTCTCTCCTACCCTCTCTCTCCCTCTCTCCTTTGCTTACTCTTTCTTCCCTCTCTCTCCCTCTCTCCTTTCTTGCTCTTTCTTCCCTCTCTCTCTCTCACTCTCCCTCTCCCTCTCTCCTCATTCTCTCTCCTTTTCTCTACCTCTCCCTCTTTATCTCTCTTCCATAATCTCTCTTTACCAATCTCCTCCTCTCACTCTCTCTACCTCCCCCTCTCTCTTTTCCCCTTCCTCTTTGTCTTCCTCTCTCTATAATCATCCTTCGGCTCTCTCTCCCCATCCTTCTTTCTTTCTCTACTCTCTCTCTCCCTCTCTCACCCCTTTCCTCTTTCTCTATCTCCCTCTCTCTCACTCTCTCTACCTCTCTTCGCCTCTATCTCCCTCCTCTCACTCTCTCTCCCTCTCTTCACCTCCATCTCCCTCCTCTCACTCTCACTTTCTCGCTCTCTCTACCTATTTATCGTTCTCTATCTCTCCCCTCCCTTACTCTCTCTCTCTCCTTTTCTTTCTCTCCCTTCCTCTCTCTCCCTCCTTCCTCCTCTATGTCTCTTTCCCTTTCCCTTCTTCTCTCCCTCTCCCTTTCCCTCTTCCCTCTCCTTCTCTCTCTCCCCCTTTCCTCTATCTCTCCCTCTCTATATATATCTCCCTCTCTTTCTCTATTTTCCTCTCTATTTCTCACCCTCTCTTTCCCTTCTCACTCTTTCTCCCTCTCCCTCTCTCCCTCTCATCCTTTCCCTATCTCTCCCTTTCTATCCTCCTCTATCTCCCTCTCTCGCTCCCTCTCTCTCCCTCTCTCCCTTTCTACCTTTCTATCTCTCATGTTTCACTTCTCCACCTCCCTCTACCTCTCTCCCCCTCCCTCTTTCCTTCTCTTTTATGTCTCTCCATCTCTCTCTCCCTTCTCTCCCTCTCTTTCTCCCTCTCTTCCCTTCTCTCTCCCTCTTTCACTCTCTCCCTTTCTTTCTCCCTTCCTTTCCCTTCCTCTCCCCCACTCTCTCTTTTTCTCCTTTATCCTCTCTCCCTATGCCCATTGCTCCCTCTCTCCCTCTCCCTATCTCACGCTCTCTCCCCTCAATCTCTCTCTCCCTCTCTCTCTTTTCTCTTTCCCACTCTCACTTGCCCTCTCAATTCCTCTCCCTCTATCCCCCTCAATCTATCTCCTTATATCACCCTCTCAATTTCTCTACTTCTTTCCGTTTTCATCTCTCTCCCTCACTCTCTCTTCTTCTCTCTAAAGAGAAAGAGGGAGAGAGGGAGGGTAGGAGATAGGATAAGGGGAGATATATAGGGGAGAGGGAGACAAAGAAAGAGAGGCGAGAGGGGTGGGGAAGAGGGGAAGGGAAAATGAGAGAGAGGATGAGAGGGGGATAGGGAGAGAAAAGTAAAGGGAGAGATAAAGAGAGGGAGATAGAGAGAAAAATAGGGATAGAGAGATATAGAGAGGGAGAGAAAAAGGGAAGGAGAGATAAGGAGGTAGAGGGAGAGGGAGATAGAGAGAAAATAGGGATAGAGAGATAGAGAGAGGGAGAGAAAGAGTGAAGGAGAGATAAGGAGGTAGAGGGAGTGGGAGAAAGAGGGAGAAGGGAGAGGGTGAGATAGGGGAGAGAGAATGAAAGAAGGAGAAAGAAGGGGAGGGAGAGGGATATGAAGGGAGAAAGAAGAAGAAAGAGATAAAGGGGAGAGATTAGAAGAGAAAAGGGAGAGATGAAGAGAGAGTGGGAGAGAGTGGAAGATAGAGACAATGGAGGAGAGAGAGAGGAAGAGGGAGATAGAAGAGGAGAGAGACTAGGAGAGAAAGAGAGGAGGGAAAGGGAGAGAGGGCAAATGAGAGAAAGTTAGGAGAGAGAAAAACAAAAAGACAACAAAAGAGGGAGGGAGGGAGGGAGAGGGAGAGTGAGAGAGTAAGAGGGAAAGAGATGAGAGTGTGGTGGAGAGATAGGGGGAGAGAGTGAGGTAGATAGAGAGGGAGAGAGGAGGGATAAAAGGGAGAGGGAGGGAGAGGGAGAGATTAAGAGAGATAGGGAGAGAGGAAGAGAGAGGGAGAGACAGGGAGAGAGAGGGAGAGACAGGGAGAGAGTGGGAGAGGGAGAGATAGGAAAAGATAGATAGAGAGAGGAAGTGAAAAAGAGATGAAGAGAAAATAGAAAGAGCAAGAACAAAAGAGTGAGAGAGATGAAGAGAAAAATAGAAAGAGCAAGAACAAGAGAGTGAGAGAGAGGAAGAGAGAGAAATAGAGTGAAAGAGGGTGAGAGGTAGAGAGAGGGAGAGGTGAAGGGGGAGGGGAGAGGGGGAGGGAGGGGAGAGGGAGATAGAGTGAAGGGGAGAGAGGCTAAGAGTGGTAGAGGGAGAGAAGTGGAGAAAGGTAAGAAGAGAGAAGGAGAGAGAGTGGGAGGGGGAGATAGACAAAGGTAGAGAAAGAGAGGGAGAGGGATGGAAGGAGTGGGAGACAAAAAGAAGGAGAGTGAGAGAGGGAGAGAGAGGGAGAGAGTGCAAGCGATAGAAAGAGAGAGTGAGGGAGGAGAGGGAAAGAAAGAAAGAGAAAATAGGAGAGAGGTACAGAGATAAGGAAATGGGGGAGAAAGGGCGGAGAGATGGAAACAGAGATAGGGAGAGAGGTAGAGAGAGGGAAGGAGAGGGTAAGGGAGAGAATAAGAGAGAAGGAAAGAGAGAGAGAGAAAGGGAGATAGATGGAAATACCAAAAAATGGAGAGAGGAATAGAGAAAGAGAGGGAGAGAAAGAGAGGATGGAGAGAGTGGAAGAGAATGCTAGAGGGGAGAGAGAGGGAGAAGGAGAGGAGAAGATGGAAATTTTTTGATACTTAAGGACTTAAATTTCAATAGCGAACAAATTAGGTTTGATTAGTCATTTTGAAAAAAAGGAAAACTTCCTATAAAATCAAACAACATTTCTTGCAAAATTAAGAGACCTATTCGGCCCAAACTTAGGAAAAATGGGGTTTTGGGTTCCATTAAATTAGTTTGATAAGTAATGGTTCAATTAGGTCCTAATACAAGTAAAATTGAAATTAGAAACGTAAGCTTTCCAAAGAAACTGAGATTTTAACTTAAGAACTAAATTCGACCTAAAAGTGTTAAAATCGGGCAAGAAGTTAACATTATACCCTAACATGTTGAAAATTGATCCAAATGCTAATAACTATGTAATTCAAGTGTGGAACGATTTAATGACAACGATTACTAAAGGAAATAAAAGGGAAGTATTCACGTGCAAAATTAGATCCATAACTCAACCAATACCATTCGTTGATATTTAACTCTAATGAGGTGGACATTATGATAAGGGGTATGAAAACACCCAAAACCCCGTGTGGGTTGGACCTATGAAAATATATGAAATTGAACCATGTATAAGTTGGATATGTTTAATACGGTAAATATAACATTACATGCATCATGTGCATTGTAGGGTGGGTTGAGAAAAGTCAATTGATTGAGAATTGGTTTACATGATTAGGTTTGGTAACCTAGCTAGAATAAATGGGTATTAGTGATCTAACTGTGTGCATGCTCTAATCTGTGTGATCGCACTTGTTGGGCAATGATTTCCACTAACGAGTGGCTACAACGAGGATAATTTCATTGTTAGCATTAGGTGATTCAGTAATCACTAATAGAGGAGACTTGCAAATACCTAGGCTACCCGAAATTAAAATCCGAGTATGGGGGAAGTCCGAAAAGCATTGCATATCATGTGCATCACCCCACTTACTAAGCTTCGGCTTACCTCATTGTTATTTCCATGATTATGATAGGAAAGGGTCAAAGTAGCAAGGATGTTGTCGGTTTCTCCTAAAAAGGTGCTTATGCGTGACACAAACGTAACGAAGTTTATCTTGGTTGTAATTTTAGGTTGGGATGTCAATAGACATTTTAATGATATTGTAAATAATTTATAATTTCTTCTACTCGGATTTGTTAATGTTATGTAATTTGTACTATACATGTTTCATTATTTAATGTGCCTTTAATATATGAGCATGTATGAATTAGGGATTAAGTCGGGATTTGGTCGTGTCGGTGTGATGCGTTCTTTGCCCGGCCACTCCTTTTTGGGTAGTAAGTGAGTGGGCTAGAGAGGGAGCACCATAAGGTGGCATCAAAGCTTTGGTTTAGTAAACCGAGTAGAAACCTAAGTGTCACATGAGCTCGAGGATCGATGTGCTACTTAACAAGTAAAAATTTAATTATTCCTTTCCTTTGAATGTGTATGATCATTATATGAATTTATGTTAACATATAGTCCTATCCTGGAAATATTGATGACTATTCTTATTATTGTTATAGATGCCATGGTTATTCCGTGTACCTTGCACTACTAGGATGTGCCATCAGCGAGCCACCCTAGTTACATATTGAGCTGAACTAAATAGCCTCATTATGGCCCTGCACCGAGTTATGGTCACCTATGTTATTTGAATATACAATCCGATACAACAAATAGTGTTCGTTGATGCCACTTTCAAATAATATCGTAGTTTGGATTTCCTGCGATTGACTTTATGACGCGACTCTCCTATCAAAAGATCGGGAGTTACTAGATAAGGTTTGGGGGAGTCCGCTTGATTGATATTCTTATCGAACTCGATCCGAGCCTTCCTACTAGTATAGGTTAGGCGGACTCTTGCTTGATTAATGTATAATTGGGGTCTCCCTTTGCCGTTAGTGTTTAAAGTTGAAATGAAGTTTTGAGTCATATCGGTCATCTCGACCGTGAAAGCTTGAAGGATGCTAGGAAAAGGATGTATGGGGTACCTAGCCTATGTGGTAGATAGTCGAGTGGAACAAAAGTCAACATCGGGAGACATAAGGGTTGTACAAGGGTATTTAGACATATTTTTCAAAACGTTTGACTATGGTACCACTAGAGAGGGAAATAAAATTTGAGATTGACTTGAAGCCGGACACAACTCGGTTTCTAAGACTCCCTATAGAATGGCCCTATTTGAGTTGAAAGAGTTGAAGGTATAGCTACGGGGCTTACTCGGATGAAGGATTCATATGCCCTAGTTCTTCACCTTAGGGAGCCCCAATATTGTTCATGAAAAAGAAGGATGGTAGTTTATGACTATGCATTGATTATCGAGAATTGAATTGAGTGATGATTAAAAATAAATACCCGCTACCCCGGATTGATGATCTATTCGATCAATTGCAAGATGCGACTCGTGTTCTCCAAGATAGACCTATAATCGAGGTATCACCAACCGAGGGTAAGATCGGAGGATGTGGGAAAAATGATGTTCGTGATGAGATACGACCATTATGAGTTCCTAGTAATGCCATTTGGGTTGACTAATGCTCCAATCGCCTTTATGGACTTGATAAATCAAGTCTTTAAGGGATTCCTAGATAAATTTATCATCATATTCATCGATGATATTCCGGTTTATTCTTAAAGGTGGAATATAGAGAGCATCTAAGAGCTACTTTATAGATGCTAAGGAAGTAGCAACTATATGCCAAATTCAAGCAATGTGAATTTTGGCTGGAGCAGTAGCTTTTCTTGGTCACGTGATGACAAAGGAAGGTATAGCGAGTGGATCCGAAGAAAATAGAGGCCATCCAAAATTAGCCTACTTTAAACAACATGGCAGAGGTATAAAGTTTTTTAAGGGTGGCCGGTTATTATCGGAGATTTGTGGAGGACTTCTCTAAGATAGCCGAGCCTCTTACTAACTTGATGAAAAAGTGTGTTAAGTTCCAATGGATGGATGCTTGTGAGGAGAGCTTCTAAGAGCTGAAACGAGAGGTTAAACACGACCCTAGTACTAACCATTCTGTCCAAGGCTGGAAACTTCATGGTGTATAGTGACGTTTCTAAAAATAGGCTAGGAGTGGTATTGATGCAAAATGGAAAAGTAATATCCTATACTTTATGACAACTCGAAGGAATATGAACGGAACTATCAAATGCATGATTTGGAGTTAGCAGTAGTAGTCTTTGCTTTGGAAATCCGGAGACATTATTTATATGACACAAAATGTGAGATATACAAGGATCATAAGAGTTACGATATATTTTCACATAAAGGAGCTAAACATGAGGCAAAGAAGGTGGTTGGAGTTAGTGAAAGACTATGATTGCATAATCAACTACCACCCGAGAAAGGCCAATGTTGTTGTCGATGCTTTAAGTAGAAAATCGCTTGCAACGATGTAGGTAATCCAGCCATCGATAGTGAGAGATCTATAAAAGCTAGAACCGGAGATAATTTTAGTAGGTCATGCAAACATTTTATCGGCTTTATTAGTCAAACCGACTCTATAGGAAAGAATTTAAATGGAGCGAAGAAATGGATGAAAAGTTGAATGAATTGAAAAAAATATAAAGGCTGGGGAGGAATTTTATTTTGTGATAGATAACAAAGGTGTTAGTAGATTTAAAGGGAGGTTGTGTGTTCCCTCGATGGAGGATGTGAAGGAAGAAATACCGAAAGAAACACATGCAACTCCTTATTCAATACACCCGTGAAGCACAAAGATGTACCGGGACTTATGATAAAGTTATTGGTGGCCTAGAATAAAAAAAGACATAGCTAATTTTGTGGTAAGGTTTCAAGTTTATCAACAGGTAAAGATGGAACACCAAAGACCCTCGAGAATGTTAAAACCATAGGGAATTCCAAGATGGAATTGGGAGCATATAACTATGGATTTCATGATGGGATTGCCAAGATCGAAAAAGGGGTTGGATGCCATTTGGATGATCATAGATAGGTTGACCAAATCGGTGCACTTTCTTCGATCGAACCACCTATAATCCGAACCAAGTACACTCAGTTGTACCTTTATGAAATTGTAAGACTACATGGGATTTCGATCTCAATGGTGTCGGATCAAGATCCTAGATTCACCTCTACATTTTGAAAGAGTTTGCACAAAGCCATGAGCATGAAGCTAAACCTCGAGCATAGCTTATCATCTATAAACCGATGAAAAATCTAAACCAGTGATTAAGATACTTGAAGATATGTTGCAAGCATGCATTCTGGATCGGCCTAGAAAATGGGAGAAATATGTATGCTTAGCTGAATTTATGTATAACAATAGCTACCAAGCTTCAATTGGGATGGCTCCTTATGAAGCTTTGTATGGGAAACAATGCGGATCTCTTGTGCTTTGGCATGAAATAGAGAAAAGAAAGTTGCTAGGACTAGAGTTGGTGCAACAAACGGCCGAAGTGGTAGATAAGATCCGTCAACAAATGAAAACATCTCAAAGAAGGTAGAAAAGCTATGCTGATAAGAGGAGGAAGGATCTAGAGTTTCTAGTTGGGGACTATGTATTTCTAAAAGTTTCACCGATTAAGGGCATACTACAATTTGGGAGAAAGGAAAAGTTAAGTTCGTGATACATAGGACCATTTGAAATACTCGGATTGAGTAGGCGATAAGGCATATCACTTGTTGCTACCACCATCGTTAGCGAGAGTACATAATGTATTTCATGTATCCATGCTACGGAACTATATAGGAGAGCCGAGTCAAATTCTCGAGATAGAGCCACCAAATCTTACCCCGCATTTAACATATGAAGAAAGACCGATCTAGATTCTTAGCGAGCGGGTCAAACAATTAAGGAACAAGGAGATTGGTCTAGTTAAAGTCTTATGAAAAAAATCATAACCTCAAAGAGATGACTTGGGAATAGGAGGAAGAAATGAGAGATAAATACCCGAAATTATTCGAATGAGTTAATTTCAAGGATTAAATTCCTTTAAAGGGGAGAGAAATGTAACCCACGTAAAGTCCTTAACCATATAAATACATGTACAAGGATATTCGTATGTAAATACATTAAGCAAGGTTGTGATTCATATGCCATTTTAATGTTTTGGTGATTTTATTATGCTTGGTGTTTATGTGAGAAATTAGGGGATAAATTTTCGGGTGATTTAGCTAATTATCATTCATTTTCTCTAGTATATATATGGAACCTAGTATACAAGTAAGAAAGGTATATTAAAATGTGGAGAATGTTGTAAAAGTTTTGGGAAGGAAATTGTCGAATTAATTATTTAGGGAGGAATTGTTGAATTTTTCTAGGAAAGAAATGTCATGTTACTTGAACTAAACTAGCTTAAGGGACATAGGTAGCCTAACCATCATCTTTAGCAAATAATTAGACACATAAGCCTTAATTTAATACAATGAAAGCCAACTCATTTTTCCGACTAAGCCAAACCTCGCCACTTGTCCCTCTCGAGTCACCATTTACTTTACAATTGCTAAATTAAGTCAAGACATATGTAAACTAATTAAAATGCAAGGAAAATGGAGCATGTATATATATAAGGAATGAAAGTATATGGCTGCATTTTTTTCGATGAAACCCGTAACCTACCAACGAAAGAAAAGAGAGAAAATACCGAGTGAGAGGGAGAGAAACACAAAAAAAGAAAGAAAGAAAAAGAAAGGAAAGAAAGAAAGGAGAAAAAGAAGGAAAAGCTAGGGAAATCCTTAACAAACCTAAACTAAGTAAGTAGGTTTTTATCTATGCCACCTATTTGATTTTTAAATGTTAATTTATATAATTGATTAAGCTTTTGATTATGTTGTCTTGTGTTGTTGTGTTGGAATTGTGTCGGATGGCTTGGCATATAATTGTTGGTTGTTATCGAATATGTAAGGCATGGTTGCTATGTTGCTTATTAAGTTTGGAAAACCTTATGCATGGCTATTTTTGTGTATTGATCGATTTGATTGAAAGAATTGGGGCTTGACCAAAACTTGTTGGACTAAACTAGGATTGATATGAACTTGGACAAAGTAGAATAGGAAGGAAGAAAAATTGAATTTTAGGGTTTTTCCTAAGGTGACTTTCGGCCAAAATGGGAAAGATGAACCTTTTTGATACTTAAGGACTTAAATTTCATTGGTGAACAAATTAGGTTTGATTAGTCATTTTGAACAAAAAGGAAAATTTCATATAAAATCAAACAACATTTCTTGCAAAATTAAGAGACCATTCGGCCAAAACTTAGGAAAAAATGGGGTTTTGGGTTCCATTAAATTAATTTGATAAGTAATGGTTCAATGAGGTCCAAATAGGAATAAAATTGAAATTAGAAAGGTAAGCTTGCCAAAGAAATCGAGATTTTGACTTAAGAACCAAATTCGGCCTAAAAGTGTTAAAATCAAGCTAGAAGGTAACATTATACCCTAACATGTTGAAAATCGGTCCAAATGCTAATAACTAAGCAACTTAAGTGTAGAACGATTTAATGATGAGATTTAGTAAAGGAAATAAAAGGAAAGTATTCACATGAACAATTAGAACCATGACTCGACCAATACCATTTATCGATATTTAACTCTAACAAGGTGAACATTACGATAAGGTGTATGAGAATACCCAAAACCCTATATGGGTTGGACCTATAAAAATATATGAAACCGAACCCCATATAGGTTAGATATGTTTAATATGATAAATGTAACATCACGTGCATCATGTTCGTTATGGGGAGGGTTGACAAAAGTTAATTGATTGAGAATTGGTTTACATGGTTAAGTTTGGTAACGTAGCTGGAATAAATTGGTATTAGCAATCTAACTATGTGTGGGCTCTAATCTATGTGACTAGACTGTTGGATGATGGATTTTAGCTAGCAGTAACTACAATGAGGGATAATTTCATTGTTAGCATTAGGTGATTCAATAATCACCAATAAAGGAGACTTGCTAATACCTAGAGTACTGGAAATTATAATCTATGAGTATGGTGGGGAAGTCCAAAAAGCATTGCATATCACGCACATCACCCTATTTACTAAGCTTTGGCTCACCTCGTTGTATTTCCATGATTATGACAGAAAAGGGTCAAAGTAGCAAGGAAACCGCCAGTTCCTCCTAAAAAGGGCTCATACGTGACACAAACATAATGAAGTTTACCTTAATTGTAATTTTAGGTTGGGATGTCGGTAGACATTTTAATGGTATTGTAAATAATTTGTAATTTCTTTTGCTGGATTTGTTAATGTTATGTAATTTGTATTGTACGCGTTTCATTATATAATGTGCCCTTAATATATGAGCATGCACGAATTAGGGATTAAGTCAAGATTTGGTCGTGTCGGCGTGATGTGTTCTTCGCCCGGCCACTCCTTTTTGGGTAATAAACGAGTGGATCGAGGAGGGGGCGCCACATACTCTCTCTCTCACTCCCTTTCCTTCTCTTCTTCTCTCTCATCCCTCTCTCCCTTTCTCTCACTCCCTCTAGCTCTCCATCCCCCTCTCTCTCCATCTATTTCTCTCCCTCTCCCTATCCCTCTCCTTTTTCTACCTCTCTCCTCTCCCTCCCTCCCTTCATCCCTCTCTCTCCCTCTCACCATCTCTCTCTTGCACTCTCCCTCTTACTCTCTCTCTCACTCTCTCTACCTCTCACTCCCTTTCTCTTCTCCTCCCTCTTTTGCTCTCTCCTCTCCCACTATTTCTCTCTATCTACCTCTCTCTCCATATGTCTCTTCCACTTTCTATTCTTGTCATTCTCCCTCTCTCCCTCCCTTTCCCATTCCCTCTTTCTTTCTTTCCCACTCCCTATCTTTCTTTCTCTCTCCCTCCCTCTAGCTCCCTCTCCTTTTCCCTTTCTCCCTCGTTCTCACTCTCACTCTTTCTTCCCCTCCCACTCTCCCACTCTCTCCCACTCTATCTCTCTCACTCTCTCCTCCTCTCTTCTTCTCCCTCTCCCTTTCTCTCTTCATCTCCCTCTCCCTCAATCTCACTCCCCCTCTTCATCTCCTTTTACTTCAATTTCACTCTCCATCTCTCTCTTCATCTCCCTCTCTCTCCTACCCCTAATCCCTCCCTCTCTCACTCTCTATTTCTCTCTATACCCCTCTCTCCCTCTCTCACTCTTTCACTCTCATTTTCTCCCTCTTCCTCTCTCTCCATCTTACTATCTCTCTCTCCCTTTCTCTTTTATTCCCTCTCCCCCTTTCTCCTTCTCCCTCCCTCTCCCTCTTCCCCTCTCTCCCTATCCCTTTCTCTCCCTCTCTCCCTCTCCCTCTCTATATTTCTCTCTCATTTTCCCCCTCCCTCCCTCTCTCTAACTCTACCCTATCTCCCTCTCCATCTCTACCTCTATCTCACAACCCTCTCTAACTCCCTATCTATCCCCCTATCCTTTTCTCCCCGTTTCTCTATCCCTCCCTCTAGCTCTCTCTCCCTAAGCCTCTTTCTCTCTCTTCCACTCTCTCTTTCATTCTCTCTCCTTTTCTCACTTCCTCTCTCACTCTCCCACTTTCTCTCCCTCTCCCTCCCCTCTTCCTCTGTCTCCCTATCCTTCTCTCTCCCTCTCTCTCTCTTCCACTCCCTCTCTCTTTATCTCCCTCTTCCCCTCTCTCTCCCCATCTCACTCTCTCTCCTTCTCCCCTCCCTCTCTCACTCTTTTTCTCTCTCTCTTCTTTTCTCCCTTTCTAATTTCTCTCCCTTCTCCTTTTCTCTCCCTCTCCCCGACTCTCTTTCCTTTCCTTCTCTCACCCTATCTCCCTCTCTCTCCCTCTCTCCTTATCCCTCTCTCTCCCTCTCTATGTCTCTACCACTCCCTCTCCCTCTCTCCTCCTTTTTATGTCTCTCCTACTCCCTCTCCCCTTCTCATTCTCCCTCTCGTCAACCTCTCCTTCCCTCTCTCCCTCTTCCTCTGTCTCCATTCCTTTATATCTCTTTTTCCCTCTCTTACCATGCCTTTATATCTCCCTCTTTCTCCTAATTTCTCTCTCTTGTTATCCACCCATTCTCCCTATTTTCTCTCTTTGTCCCTCATGCTCTCCCGACTTATCTCACTCTTTATTACTCTATATCCCTCTCTCATTCCCTCCCTCCCTCCCTCGCTCTCTCTCTCGCCTCACTTCTCCTCTCCCCCTCACTCTTTCTCTTCCTCTCCCCTCTCTTTCCCTTTCTCTTTCACACTCTTACTCTTTCTCTCTCCCCCACTCTCCCTTCTTCTCTCTCCCTCTCTCTCTCTCACTCTTTCCCTCCTTCTCTCTTCCTCCATCCCTCTCTCCCTCTCTTTCTCTTTTTGTCTCTCTCCCTCTCAAACCCTCTTCCTTTCTCTCTTTACCTCTCTCCCTTTCTCTCACATTCTATTTCTCCATTTATCTCCATCTCTCTCACCCTCTCTCTCTCCCATTATCTATTTTCATCTCCCTCTCTTTCTTTCTTTCACTTTATCTCTTCTTCTCCCTCTCTCTTTCTCCCTCTCCCCATCTCCCTCTCCCTCTCCATATCTCTCTCCCTCTCTCTCTCCCTCTTCCTCTCTCTCACCTTTATCCCTCTTCCTCTCTCTCTCACTTGCTCTCTCCCCCTCTCTTTCCCCCTCTCTACCTCTCTCCTCTATCCTTCTCATACTCTCCATCCCTTCCTCTCTCTCTCACTTGCTCTCTCCCCCTCTCTCCCTCTCTCCTCTACCTTCTCATACTTTCCATCCCTTCCTCTCTCTAGCTCTTTATCTCTCTCTCTCACTACCACTCACTCTCCCTCTTCCTCTCTCTCCCTCTCTCTTCTTATCCCCTTCTCTCCCTTTCCCTCTCTTCCCCTTCTCTATCACTCTCTCTCTGCCTCTATCCCTTCCCTCTCTCCCACTCTCACTCTCACCCATTCCTTCTCTCTCCATCCTTCTCTCCCTTCCTCTCCCTCTCTTTCTTTCCCTCCCCTCTCTTTCTCTCCTTATCTCCCTTTCTACCTCTCTCTCTCTCATGCTATCTCCATCTCCTTTCCCCTCTCTTCCTCTCCCTCTCTCCATCCCTCTCTCCCTCTCCCTTCTTCTCTCTCCCTTTATTTCTCATGCTTTCTCCCTCCCTCTCCCTTCTTCTCTCTCCCATTATTTCTCATGCTTTCTCCCTCCCCTACCTCTTCCATGCTCTCCCTCTTCTCTCTTTCTACCTCTGCCTCTCTTTCTTTCTTCCTCTCTCCTTCCCTCTTCCTCTCCTTCTCCCCCTCTCTCTTTATCATTCCTCATCTCTCCCTCCTTTTCTCTCCCTCTCCCTCTTATTGTCTCTCTCCTCACACTCTCTTGCTTCAATCTCTCTCTTCTTCTCTCTTTCCTCTCTTTCTTTCTCTTTCCCTCTCTCCCCCTCAATCTCTCTCCCTTTCCCTCTCACCCCTTCATCTCTCTTCCTCTATCTCCTTCTCTCTACTTTTGTCCTTCTTTTTCTCTCACCATCTTTGTTTCTCTACTTCTCTCTCCCTTTCTCTCCCTAACTCTCTCTTCATCTCTCTAGGGATAGAGATGGAAAGATTGAGAGTGACAAAGAGGGTGAGAAAGATATATATATAGAGGGAGAGAGATAGGCAAAGAAAGTGTGATAGAAAGGGAGAAGGAGATAGAGAGAAAGCGAGGGGAGGGAGGAAAAGGGAGAGGAAGGGAGAGAGAGAAGAAGGGGGAGAGAGGGAAAGAGAGGGAGAAATAGAGAGAAAGTAGGGATAGAGAGAGATAGAGAGATGGAGAGAAAGAGAGGGATAATGAGAGTGGGAGAGAGAGGGAGAGGGAAAGAAAGGGAATTAGAGAAGGAGAGAGAGATAGAGAGGTAGATAGTGGGAGAAAGGAAGAGGGAGAGGGAGAGAGGGAGAAATAGAAAAGAGGAGAGATAGGAAAAGAGAAGGAGAGAAAGGGAGAGAGAGGGAGGAAGAGAGGAAAAGAGAGAGGGAAAGATAGATAAGGGAGGGATCGAGATAGAGAAGAGAGGGAGAGAGAAAGAGATGAAGAAAGATGGATATATATATATATATATATATATATATATGGAAGGGAGTGAGAGACAAATGGATGGAGAGAGAAAGAGAGAGGGAGCAAGAGGGAGAGAAAGAGAGTGGGAGAGAGAGGGATAGGGAAAGTAAGGGAAGAAGATATGGGTAGAGAGTGGGACAGAGAGGGAGAGAGAGTGAGAATGGTAGTAAGAGGGAGAGAGAGAGAGCAAGGGAGAGAGTGAGAATGGTAGTAAGAGGGAGAGAGAAGAGCAAGGGAGAGAGTGAGAATGGTAGTAAGAGGGAGAGAGAGAGAGAGCAAGGGAGAGAGAGCGAAGGGTATTGTAAACCCCATGAAAATCCTTAACCATATAGCTATACATACTGGAATATTTATATATGTATATACTAAGTATAGGTGTGATTTATTTGTCATTTTAATATTTTATGATGTTAACATGCTTAGTGTTTATGTGAGGATTTATGGGATGAACTTCGAGCAACCTAGCTAGTTACCATTTATTTCCTTTACCATATATTTAGAATGTACCATAAAGTAAGAAAAATTATCTAAAGGTGTGGAGAGTGATGAAATTTGGGGAATTAACTAAAAAATAAATGAATGTCAAAATTTTCGGAAGAGAAACGTAACTCTTATGAAAATTCTTAACCTTATAATTATATATCCTGGAATATCTATAAATATATATTGGATGTGAGTGTAATATATGTGAAATTTTTTTTAATATTTTATGGTATTAAAATACCTAATGCCCATGAGAGTGTTTATGGGAATAAACTTTTGGGTATTTAGCTAACCATTATACATTTTCCCGTAACATATATCTAAAAATGCCATGCAAGTGAAAGAATCAGCTAAATATGGTGAAAATGCCGAATTATTGGAACCAAACTACCTTAGAAATTTGTTTAATTTTGTTACCCTTTAGTTACCCATTTAATCCAGTTAGGTTACCAAACCCTTCATTTTCATACCACACTCGGAATCCAATCCACGCTTAGGATTCGGTTACCTAACTCGGATTAAATGGGTATGAGCAATGAAGTCGTATGTGTGCTCTACTAATTGATTACACCGTTAAGCCATGGCTAATTTTGCTAATCATGTGCTGCAATGAGGGATAATTTTGTTGCTAGTAGTAGGTGATTCGACAATCACCAAGAGATGAGAATAGAGCGAGACTTAGTAATACCTAGGGTACCCAAATTAAAATCAATACGGAAAGACTAAGTGATAGGATAACACTACATCTCAAATGCATCACTCTACTTATTGAGCTTTGGCTCACCCGAGTTGTTATTTCATGTCATGATAGGTAAAGGTGATGGTAGTGCTGATAAAGAAGCCATCGGTTCCTCCAAAAAAAAAAGGTCATGTTTGACATGAAAAACATAGAAATCTATTTTGATTGTAACAAAGGGTACGGTGTCTAGCGATGGGTAAATAACACCTTAAATATTTTATGACTTATATAACAAGTACTCATTAAAGTTGTGTAAATTTTATTACACATACTTCTATACTTAATATGTTATTATTTATTGGTCACGTATTATGGGAGTAAATCGAGACTTTAGTCTCTAAACCGTAATGCACCTAGCCACCCTTCTTAGATAATTGGTAAGGGAGTCTGGGGGTCACACAGGTGGTATCAAAGCTTTGGTTAGAAACGTAAGTGTCACATGAGCCTAAGAACCGATGCGCTACTCAATAAGTAAAATCTACTTCTTGGTCTCTAATAAATGTGAGTGTTTAATGTGTGTTTTATGTCATATATAGCCATTTCTTGGAAATATGATTAATGATAAATATTATCATTGTAGATGTTGTACCTATTCCATGTTCCCCACGTCGTTAGGACTCGTCGACAATGGGCCACCCTAGCTACATATTAGATCGAGCTAAATAGTATTACTATGGCCCTAGACCAAGATTTGATATTGCGTACATGATTTGATGGCCCATGCTATTTGCATACATGATTTGATTAGTGAATAGTGTTCGCCGAAGCCTCCTTTGACTAGTACCGTAGTGTGGATTTTCTAAGGATGACCATATATCGGACTCTTCTACCGAGAGACCAGCAGTTACTAGACAATGTTTGGCGAGTGAGATAGATCAATATTCTTATCAAAATATAATTCGAGCCTTCTTGTCGACACAGAGTTAGGCATACCCTTACTAGGTTAATGTATAAAGTCCGCCTTTGCACCTAGCTTGTAAGATTGCACATACCATGTCGGTTAACACTATTGATCGGTGGAGAGTAGAGTACTCTTTTCCATGATGCATTCGATATGTTAACTCGATAGAATAGATGTGTTACTAGGAAATGTGTTGCATGGTATAGTACCTATCGTGCACCTTTTGATATCAATAGGAATGCTTTTTGGTTATAAATATGGCATGAAATTTTTTTGATGTAAACATGTTTGTTAATATGGATGCTTATTTGTGTGATATATGTGGAATACTTTATATATGTACATGAATGCGTTGTCATGTGTTGTACATCATAAGAGAGGGATTTTGAGATTAAAACTAACTCTGAATGTAACATAACATGTACAAAGACAAATCATGCCAATAAAGAATCTCATACGAGTAGGAGGAGAAGGAAACTCCAACAATAGAAATCAATAAGATGTTTTAAATCATATGATGGAAATGATGCAACGAACAATAACAAACCCACACGTAGCAAATGAGGCAGCTCCTAGCTATGCAACGAGCAGCCTTCGCCTCGGTATAGAAATGACGTAATGAAAGATTTAAAAAAATGAATCCCTAGGAGTTTGCCATGAGTGTTAATTCAATGATAGCTGGAAATGGATTAAGTCTTCGGAGGCAATATTTGAGTACTTACAATTTACCAATAATGAGTGGGTGTCGTGTGCTACCTTTATGCCGACCAAGGACACCCACACATGGTGGGAAAATGCATGATTAACGATAAACATGCCTATTTTAACATGGGAAGGGTTTAAGGAGATCTTTTACAATAAGTACTTTACCGCATATGTGAGGGCTAGGAAAATTCAGGGATTTTTGAAATTGAAACGGGATGGTATGTCCGTGGTTGAGTATGTGCGAACGTTCGAACAGGGGTGTAGATTTTTCCATTCATTATAGGGGACAAAAATTTGAAAAAGAATCGATTCGTAGTATGGTTAAACCCAAGAGTTCGAGTATGGTACAAATGTCAACCACCCACACATTTCCAAAAATGGTAGACAAGGCAATGTTGGCGAGCAAGGATTAGAACGAGATCGTAAAGGAGGTAGAGCAGAAGAGGAAAGCATTTAAATCCAAAGCATTTTCATTTGGACTAGTGAGGCGAGTCCCACCTGGGAAGTTTAATCGAAGTGGTGGTCTAGAAAATATAAGAGATGCCAAACCATACCATACATCTCTAGATCGCTACTAGGTAATCGACTGGGATCGACAATGAGTAATCAACCTCGGTTCAATAAGTGTGGGAGGTTCTATACCGAGGAGCATCGACTAGTCATGAGAACTTGCTGTGTATGTTATAACCTAGGGCATGTATCCTATAACTACCCTCGGGTGCAAAAACTAGGATCGGGAAGGGTACCGACTCGGGTTTATACAGAGTGACGCCGGAGGAGGCCGATCGAAGAGATGCGATAGTAATTTACGATAATGGCTCAATCCTTGACTTGATTACTTATGTTTTGATTGATTCATGTGCTATACATTCATTCATATCAAAAACATTAGTAAAAAACCAAGGTGCCAAACTTGAGATATTAGTCGTAGGGTATCTTATAGTTTTCCCTTCTAGAGAATTTATGGAGTCAACGAGCATAGTTAAAGAGTGTCTAGTGTAGATTAAGGATAGAAGTCTAGAGGTTAAACTGATAGTGTTGGATCTTCAAGATTTTGATTTGATCTTGGGAATGGATTGGCCGATAAGGCATGGTGCCACTATAGACTATCAAGGTAGAAGGGTAATTTTTGAACTACTTGGGATTCAACGAGTTAGAATTTAAGGTCGCTTCGAAGTTTTAAGCCTACCAACCATCTTAACTTTAAAGGCTTAAAAAATTCTAGAAAAAGGATGTATGGGATACCTACCGCACGTGTTAGATAACTAGGTAGAACGAAAGTCGAAATTGGAAGATATAGAGGTAGTGTAGGAGTACCTAGATGTATTTCCGTAAAACTTAACTAAGTTACCACCGCAAAGGGAGATCGAATTTGAGATTGATCTAGAACTAAGCACGACCCCGATTTCTAAGACTCCCTATAGAATGACCCCAGTTGAGTTTAAAGAATTGAAGATGTAGTTACATGACTTATTGGATAAGAGCTTCATAGGCCCTAGTTCCTCACCCTATGGAGCTCTAGTATTGTTTGTAAAGAAGAAGGATGGTAGTCCGAGGCTACGTATTGACTATCGGGAGTTGAATCGAGTGAAAGTAAAAAATAAGTATTCGCTACCTCGTATTGATGATTTATTTGATCAATTGCAAGGCTTGATAGTATTCTCCAAAATCGATTTGCAATCGGGGTATCACTAGCCGAGGGTAAGGTTGGAAGATGTAAAGAAAATGACATTCGGAACAAGATACGATCACTATGAGTTCTTAGTAATGCTCGTTTAGGTTAACTAACGCCCTAGTCACTTTTATGGACTCGATGAATCATGTCCGTAAGGAGTTTCGGATAAATTTATCATCGTGTTTATTGATGACATCCTAGTTTATTCTAGAAGTTAAAAGGAGAATAAGAGCCATTTAAGAGCTACTTTACAAATGCTAAGGGGACAACGAGTTGTATGCAAAATTCAAGAAGTGTGAGTTTTGGCTAGAACAAGTAGATTTTCTAGGCCACATGGCGATGAAGGAAGGCATAGCGAGTGTACCCAAAGAAGGTAGAAGCTATTCAAAATTAGCCTACATTGAAGAATGTGTCGAGGTATAAAGTTTCTTAGGTTTAGTTGGTTATTATCAAAGATTTGTTGAGGGCTTCTCTAAGATAGCAATGCCTCTTACTAATCCGATGAGAAATAATTTCAAGTTTTAGTGGACGGATGGTTGTGAGGAGAGCTTTCAAGAATTGAAGCGAAGGTTAGTCAAGGCCCCAATACTAACCATTTCGTCCAATGTCGAAAACTTCGTGGTATATAGTGACGCCTCTAAAATTTGACTAGGAGCGGTGTTAATGCAGAATGGAAAGTAGTAGCCTATGTGTCGTGACAACTAAAGGAATAGGAATGAAATTATTCAACGCATGATCCGGAGTTAACGACAGTAGTCTTTGCCTTGAAAATTTAAAGGCATTATTTATATGGAGCAAAATGTGACATATACATAGACCATAAGACTTTATGGTATATTTTCACGCAGAAGGAGCTAAATATGAGGCAAAGGAGGTGGTTAGAGTTGGTGAAAGACTACGATTGCATAATCAACTACCATCCGGAAAGGCCAATGTCATTACCGATGCTTTAAGTAAAAAATCAATAGCCACAATGCAAGTAATCCAAGTTGGTGATAGTGAGGGATTTACAAAAGCTAAAATTAGAGATAATCCCTATAGGCCATGGGAGTGTCATGTTAGCTTTGTTAGTATAGTCGATACTACAAGAAAGAATTCAAGGAGGCAATAAATGGACGAAAGGATGAAGGAATGGAAGAAGAGTGTAGAGGCTAGGAATGAGTCTAACCTTGTTGTTGATGATAAGGGAGTGGTCAAATTTAGGGAAAGATTATGTGTTCCTTCGATAGCAGATTTGAAGGAAGAAATATTGAGAGAGGCACACACATCTCCATACTCGATACATCTAGGAAGTACTAAAATGTATCGGGATTTGAAACAATGTTATTGGTGGCCATGAATAAAGAAGGACGTGGCGAGTTATATGGTGAGGTGTCGACCTATTAACAAGTGAGGTGGAGCATCAAAGGCCCATCGGAGTATTAAAACCATTGGCAATTCTAGAATGGAAATGGGAGAATATCACCATGGATTTTCTCATAAGATTACCAAGATCGAAAAAAGGGTCGGATGCCATTTGGGTGATCATGGATAGGTTGATCAAATCGGCACACTTCCTTCCAGCTTAAGACCACTTATAGCTCGAGCCAGTACGCTCGGTTGTATATTGATGAAATTACAAGGCTATATGGAGTCTCGGTCTCAATCATGTCGGATCAAGATCCTAGATTCAACTCAACATTCTAGAAGAGTTTACATAGGGCCATGAGGACAAGGCTAAACTTTAGCATGGCTTACGATCCATAGACCGATGGACAATTTGAATGGGTCATTCGGATTCTCGAAGACATGTTGTGAGCATACATTCTAGATTTGTTTGGGAAATGAGAAAAATATGTACGATCAGCTGAGTTTGTATATAACAATAGTTATCAAGCTTTAATCGGGATGGCTCCTTATAAAGCTTTGTATGGATGATGGTGTAAATCCCTAATACACTAGGATGAGGTAGGGGAAAGAAAGTTACTAGGGCTAGAATTGGTGCAACAAATAACTAAGGTGGTGGATAAGATTCACCAATAGATGAAGATAGCCCAAAGTAGACGGAAAAGCTACGTTGACAAGAGAGAAAGGATCCGGAGTTTGCGATTGGTGACTATTTTTTCTTAAGGGTTTCACCGATTAAAGGCATATTACGATTTGGAACGAAAGGAAAATTGAGTCCGTAATATATTAGATCATTAGAGATACTTGATCGAGTAGGCAATAAAGCGTAACGTCCGTTGCTATCATCATCTTTAGTGAGAGTTCATAATGTGTTTCATGTATCTATGTTACAAAAATGTATTGGAGAACCTAGCCGGATTCTAGAGATAGCACCGCCGAACCCGACCTCGGACTTAACTTATGAGGAAAGGCCAATCCAAATTCTAGATAGGCAAGTCAAACGACGAAGGAATAAAGAAACTGCCTTAGTTAAAGTTTTATGCGAGAATCACAACCTTGAAGAAATGACTTGCGAACAGGAGAAAGAAATAAAAGATAAATACCCAAAGTTATTTGAGTGAGCCAATTTCGAGGATGAAATTTCTTTTAAGGAGAGGAGAAATGTAACCCCCATGAAAATCCTTAACCACATAACTATACGTACTCGAATATTTATATATGTATATACTAAGTATAGGTGTGATTTATGTGGCATTTTAATATTTTGTGATGTTAACATGATTAGTGTGATGTTAACATGCTTAGTGTTTATGTGAGGATTTATAGGATGAACGTTGAGCAACCTAGCCAGTTACCATTTATTTCCTTTAAAATTTATTTAGAATGTACCATGAAGTGAGAAAAATTATCCAAAGGTGTAGAGAGTACTAAAATTTGGGAAATTGCCTAAAAATTAAATGAATGTCAAAATTTTAGGGAGAGAAATTGTAACTCCTGTGAAAATTCTTAACCTTATAAATATATATCCTAGAACACTATAAATATATATTGGATGTGGGTGTAATTTATGTGACATTTTCTTTAATATTTTTTTGTATTAAAATACCTAATGTTCATGAGAGTGTTTATGGGAATAAACTTTTGGGTAGTTAGCTAGCCATTATATATTTTCCCATAACATATATCTAAAA
Source organism: Dovyalis caffra (assembly GCA_963924115.1). Lineage (NCBI taxonomy): Eukaryota > Viridiplantae > Streptophyta > Magnoliopsida > Malpighiales > Salicaceae > Dovyalis > Dovyalis caffra. The sequence continues at coordinate 125,143 of CAWUPB010000144.1, forward strand.
ATGCCATCCAAGTGAAAGAATCAGCTAAATATGATGAAAATACCAAATTATCGAAACCAAACTACCTTAGAAATTTGGTTAGTTTAGTTACCCTTTAGTTATCCATTTTTAGTTACTAATTGGGCACCTAAGCTTCTCCATTATTTTATTTGGTGACACCTAGCAAGCTTTGACCATTGAACCTGCCACCTTGCTTCCACTTTGTCTTCATCACTTTACACATTATAACTATAAAATTTAGACACATGTTATACTAATTAATGAGAAGGAAAAAAAGGTGGAGTATATAAGTGTGAGAGAGAGTTAGACTTAGCTTTTTTTTTTAGGAAAAACCGTAGCTCACTAAAGAAAGAAAGGAAACGAAATTGAGAGGGGAGGAAAACAAAAAAAGAAAGAAAAAGAAAGAAAGAAGAAAGGAAAAAGGAAAAAGCTAGAAAATCTTTAGGAAAGCTTAAATCAAAGTAAGTAGGTTTTATGTTGCATTATGTTATGCCATAAATTTCATTTATATGTGCTTAAATTAGGTGGTGGTTTAAAGATTTCTATTATGTTGTTATGGGTTATTCATTTTAGTATTTTGTGTTTGATGGCTGGATGTGAGATTAATGGTTGGATTGTATATGTGATGATGTATATTTATGTATCCATGTGTTGTGTATGCCTAAATATGTGTTTATGGATTTGGTTAAAATAAATCGGCTTGGACTAAAGTTTGAATGGATTCAACCATGATGGACATGGACTTGGAGGAATAAATTAGCAAGAAAGAGGAAAGAATTGTTAGAGTATCCTTAAGGAAATCATTCATCCTAGGTACTAAAATGGCCAAAGTTTGGATTTTTTTTTATGTAACTAAAGATCTAGAACTCAATGGTAACCTAGTTAAGTATAGATTAGTAAGTTAGGATGAAAAGAAATTACATAGAAACAAAAGAGAATCTCTTGCTACTTTTAGAACCCATTCGGCCAATTACACTCGAATAAGTATAAAATGAAGTGTTGGAAGGTAAGATTTCATAAAAAATTGAAATTGAAACCTAGACCTATTAGAAGCTAAATTCAGCTAGTAAGGCTAAATTTTGGCTTAGGAATAAAATCCCACTTCAAATGTGCTCAAACGTTTTCCTAGGACTAAAATATAGGAATTGATTAACCCTAATTGGTGGGTCTTGTATTCTTTGCATGACTACTATGAAAAATATATGAAATCCCAAGTGTGGATTGGATTCCAAGTGTGGTATGGAAATGAGGGGTTTGGTACCCATGAATGTCGTAAACAAAACGTCACATGCATCATATGCATTTGAGGGTGGATCGACTTGAGAAAAAAATTGACTAGAGAAATGATGAGGTTTGGTAACCGAATTGGTTTGAAATTGGATAGGTTTGGTAACCTAACTAGATTAAATGGGTATTAGGAATGAAGCTATGTATGAGCTTTACTAATTGATTACATCATTAAGCGATGGATAATTTCGCTAATCATGTGTCGTAATGAGGGATAATTTTGTTGCTAGTAGTAGGTGATTCAACAATCACCAAGAGATGAGATAGAGTAGACTTGCTAATAGCTAGGATACCCAAATTAAAATCAATGAGGAAAGGCTATGTGATAGGATAGCACCGAATCTCACGTGCATCACCCTACTTACCGAGCTTCGACTTACCTCGTTATCATTTCATGTCATTACATGTAAAGGTGATGGTAGTGTTGATAAAGAAGTCACCGATTCCTCCTATAAAAAGGGCTCATGTTTGACATGAAAAACATAGAAATCTCTTTCGATTTTAACAAAGGGTACAATGTCTAGCAATGAGTAAATAACACCTTAAATATTTTATGACTTTTGTAACGAGTATTCATTAAAGTTGTGTAAATTTTATTATACGTACTTCTATACTTAATATGTTATTATTTATTGGCCACGTATTATGGGAGTAAATCGGGACTTTAGTCTCTAAACCGTAACGCACCTAGCCATGCCTCTTAGGTAATTGGTAAAGGAGCTGAGGTGCATCATAGGTATAGAGAGAAAGAAAGAGAGAGAGAGGTGGGAGAGGGAGAGGGAGATAGAGAATGGGGTCAAGAGTGAGAGAGAGGGGGTAGGAGAGAGGAAGAAAGGGAGAGAGAAATAGAGGGAGGAAGGGAGAGAATTAGAGAAGGAGAGAGGAGGATGGAGAGAAATGAGTAGGGAAAGAGAAAGAGGGAGAGGAAGAGAGAGGGAGAGAGAGAGATAGAAGAGGAAGGAAAAGTAAGAGGGAGATAGAGTGAGAGAGAGACAAGAAGATAGATAGAGAAGGAGAGGGAGAGGGAGCGTGAGAGTGAGAGGGAGATAGAGAGGGAGAATGACATAGAGAAGGGAGAGAGAGAGAAGAGGGGAGAGAGGTGGGAGACAAAGAGAGGGGTAGAGTGTAGAAGAGAAAGAGAGATGGAGAGAGAGTGGAAAAGAAAGAGAGAGGGAGAGAGAGGGAGAGGGAGAGAGGTAGAGGTCGAAGATTGAGAGAGAGGGCCAAAGAGAGACAGAGACGAGAGAAAGGGAGGTTAAGAGCGAGAGGAGGGAGTGGGAGAGAGGAAGAGAGGGAGAGAGAAAGAGAGGGAGGAAAGGAGAGACAACGAAGGAGAGAGGAGGATGGAAAGAAGTGAGTGGGAAAGAGAAAGAGGGAAAGCAAGAGAGAGAGGGAGAGAGATAGAAAGTGAAAAGGAGACTAAGAGAGAGATAGAGGAAGAGAGATGAACAAGGAGAAGCAGAGGGAGAGGGAGAGTAAGAAGCAGATAGAGAGGGAGAAGAAGATAGAGAGGGGGAAAAAGAGAGAAAAGGGGCAGAGGTGGAGAGGAAGAGAGGGTTAGAAAGTGGGAGAGAACGAGAAAGGGAGAGAGAGTGGGAGAGAGAGGGGGAGAAAATGGGAGAGAGTGGGTGGAGGAAAGAGAGGGAGGTAGAGAGGGAGAGAGATTGAGAGAGGGGGAGAGAAAAAGGAGGGAGAGGGAGGGAGAGAGAGAGATAAAAAGATGGAGAGAGGGTGAGGGAGGGAGGGAGGGAGGGAAGGTAAGGGAGAGAGAGAAAGAGAGTGAGAGGAATAGAGGGAGAAAGGTAAAGAGGAGGGGGAGAGAGGAGAGTGGAGAGAGAGAAAGGGCAAGAGGGTGAGAGAGAGAGAGAGATATGGAGAGGGGGAGGGAGAGAGAGGGTTGAGACAGATATGAAGAGGGAGAGAATGAGAGAGGGTGAGAGAGGGGAAAGAGGGAAGAGAGAAGAGGAAAGAGGGAGAGAGACGGGGAGAGAGATACGGAGAGAGGAAGAAAAGAGGGATATATATATATATATATAGAAGAGAGAGAGAGAGAAAGAGGGAGAAGAAGAGAGTGGTAGAGAGGGAGGGGGAGAGTGGAAGAGAGAGAGTTTGAGAGGCAATGTGGGCGAGAGGTGGAGAAAGAGTTGGGAAGGGAAAGGGAAAAAGTGGTAGAGAGAGAATGAAAGAGAAAAGAGAGGGAGAGGGAGATGAAGAGGGAAAGAGAGGGGGAAAGAGAGAAAAATAGAGCAAGGGAGAGAAAGAGGGTGGATAGAAAGAGAAGGAGAGAGGGTAGGAGAGATAGGGAGAGGGAAAGAGAGGGAGAGTGAGTGAGATAGCGAGGGAAACAAAAAGAGAGAGAAATAGGGAGAGAATGAGAGAAAGAAAGAGGGAGAGAGGAGGAGAGAGGAGGGGACATAATGAGAGGGGGAAAGAGAAAGAGATGAAAAAAGGAGAGAGGGTAAGGGAGAGAGGGAGGAAAGAGGGAGGGAGAGAGAAGGGGAGGGTGAGGGAGAAAGAGCAAGAGAGTGAGAGAAAGATAGGGAGTAAGGTAGAGAGGAGGAGGGAGAGAGCAAAGTGGGGGAGAGAGAGAGCAATAGGGTGAGGGAGGCAGAGATAGAGATATATGGAGAGAGGAAGGGAGAGAGAGGGAAAGAGAGCTATGAAAAGGGAGGAGAAAGGGAGATATAAAGAGGGAGAGAGTGCGAGAGGGAGAGAGAGGTAGAGAGGGAGAGGGAGGGGGAAAGAAGGAGAGAAATAGAGAGGGAAAAAGAGATAGAGGGGAAGAGAGAGGGGGAGAGAGAGAGGGTGAGAGAGATTAAGAGGGAGTGACAGTGAAGGAGCTAGAAGGAGAGAGGGAGATAAAGAAAGGGAGCTAAAGAAGAGAGAGAGAAAGAGGGAGAGGTAAAAATAGGTAGAGAGAGATATGAAGAGAGAGAGGGATAGAGATTCAAAAAGAGGGAGAAAGTAGGAAGAATGAGTGATAAAGAAAGGAAGGGAGGGAATGGAGAGGTTGGGAGAGAGGGAGGGAGTTGTTGGGAGAGAGGTAAAGGGGAGAGGGAGTGATGGAATGGGAGAGAGGGAGGGAGGTATAGAAGGATGGGGATAGGTAGAGAAAGAGAAAAAAGGAAGAGAGAAAGAGGCATAGATATAGAGGGTGAGAGGAAGAGGGAGAAAGGAAGTGTGAGAGAGAGGGGTATATAAAGGAGGTAAAGGGAGAGAGAGGGAGAGGGAGGGCGAGAGGGAAAGAAAGAAAGGGAGAGTAATAGAGAGAGGGAGATGGGGGAGAGAGAGGGACAATAAGAGAGAGAGGGAGAATAAGAGGGGGAGAGAGAGGGAGAGGTAGAGATATATTAAGCGAGAGAAAGGGAGAGAAAGGGAGGGAAAGAGAGAAGGAGAGAGGGAAAGAAAGAGGGGGAATTGAAAAGAGAGAAGGGGATGAAGAGAGAGGGAGAATAAGAGAGAGGAAGAGAAAGAGAGGGAGAAAGAGGGAGAGATAGAGAGATATATTAGGGGAGAGAGGGAGAAAGTTAGAAAGGGAGAGAAGAAGGGGGAGGGGGTGGGGAGAGGAAAGGGTGAAAAGTGAGGGAAAGAGAGGGAGAGTAAGAAAAAGGGAGAGATTGAGAAATATATTAGCAACGAGAAAAAGAGAGGTAGAGAGGGAGAGAGTGAGGAAGGGAGAGAGAAGGAGAGAAAGATGGGAGTAAGGGGAGAGATAAAGGGAGAGAGGGAAAGGGAGAGAGAGGAAGAGAGAAAGGGAGAGAGGGGTGAGAAAGAGGGGAGAAATAAAGTGAGCAAGAGAGAGAGAGAGGGAGGGAGAGAGGGTGAGAGAGGAAGGAGAGAGAGTGAGATGGAGATAGATATATAAAAGGAGAGATAGGTAAAAGGAGGGGGCGAAAGAGGGGGAGGGTTAGGGAGAGAGGGAGAGGGAGGGAGAGACAAGGAAAGAGATAAAAAAGAGAGGGAGAGAATGAGAGGGAGAGAGGGAGAGGTAGAGTGAGGGAGAGAGAGGTAGAGAAAAGGAGATAGAGAGGGAAAGTAAGAGGGATGGGGAGAGAGATGGAGGGAGATAATAGGAGAGAGAGGCAGGAGGAGAGAAAGAATGAAGGGGGAGAAAAAGAGAGGGAGATGTTATAGGAGAGAGAGGGATAGGGAAAGAGAGGGAGGGAGAGAGGATGGGAGAGAGGGAAAGATTAAGAGAGATAAAGAGGGAGTGAAGGAGCGAGAGAAAGAGAGGGGGAGAGAGAGATAGACATAGAGAAGGGAGGGAGAAAGGGGGAGAGATGGTGAGGGAGATAGAAGGAACATAGAGACAGTTGGAGAGAGGTAGAGAGAGGGAGAGATAGGAAGAGAGAGGGAGAGGGAAAGGTAGAGAGGGGCAAGAGAGATAAAGAGAGGGGAGAGGGAGAGTTGTAAAGAGAGGGAGAGAGAAAGGTAAGCGAGAGGGAGTGAGAGAGGACCAAGAGAGAGAGAGTAATAAAAAAAGGATAGAGGGATAGAGAACGAGAAAGAGAGAGGAAGAGAGGGAGAGAGAGGGAGAGGGTGAGGTGGGAGAGGAGAGAGGGTGAGAGAGGGAGAGGGAGAGGGGAGAGAGAGAGAGAGAGGTGTTAGTGTATAGTTTCACTCATTTTAATAGTATAATAATAAGAAGTCTTTGTTTTAATTCTTATTGTTTATATTTTAAAAAGAATTACATAGAAGTCCATATGATATGCATTGCATTAATGATTGATCAAAATATATGAGACAAACATTAAAGCTTGTAAATGATATCATTAAATTTTCTAACTCATAAAATTGTCAAGAATGGACATTGACTATATACGATAAGATTTGAGAGTGCTATGCTTATGCTATAAGATAGAAGTAGGAGATCTCACACCTATTAGTATGGTGATGCCAAAGTAGGCACTTAGGTGATTAATATTAGAGAACATATCACTGGACTTTACTCACCATAAAAACCCATTTTGTTTAGTCTATGGGAATCTCATGCAAATAGGTACAATTGATCCTTTGACTTGAAGTCATCATGGTTATCGCACTAGAGGATTTATGTACTTTCATACTCATTTTGATGGGCTCGATCAAGAGCTATATGTGATTGATTCATTGGGTCCACTAGGACATGTGATTCTTTGTCTGCTAAAGACACTTTCACATTACACTTCAATAAATTTCTACTCACCATGAGAACTTATTTAGTTTAGTTTACGGGAATCTCATACGGATAGGTACAATTGATCTTTTGACTTAAAGTCATCATGGTTATCTCACTAGAGAATTTATTTACTTTCTCACTCATTTTGATGGGCTCGATCAAGAGCCGTATGTGGTTGATTCGTTGGGAGCACTGGGACATGTCATTCTTTGTATGCTAAAGGAGTTTTCACATTGCACTTCGATAAATGGCTATTCAAGGAATCTCGTAGTCATAGTAGGAGTACACCAATAGAGTATAGTTGGTTTACTCTAGAGCTAAGACATATGAGAATCAAAGAAAACTTGTATGATCATAATTGAATAGACTATGAACCATATTCAATATCACACTATGATAAATTGATATGATAACTAAATTGTATGATAACCATAGTTATGAAAGAAAATTATTTTCCAAAGAGAGGCAAACCATTAGTGGCATATATGGCATGAGAAAGATAAGGAGAGAAATAGTTTTCTCTCCCTATAATCATGCCAACTCTCTCCCTCTCTCTTATGGTTGTTGCAAAATATCCCAAATAGATTTCTAAAGAGAAAAATTATATAAGTCAAAAAAGGTGGACCTAGCATTCAACAATTTCTAATTGCTTCACGTATGGGTGCTTGGACTACATAGATTATCAATATAGGTTGAACACTTGGATGGCTCTTTATTGCAAAGGCTAAGAAAGTGTGGAATGGAGAGGGAGAGAGTGAGACATAGAGGAGAGAAAGAGAGAGAAAAAGGAAGGGAGGTCAAGAGAGAGAAAGGGATAGAGGGAGGAAAGGAGGGAAAGGGAAAGGTTAAGAAAGATAAGGAAAGGAGAAAATGGCGGAATGGGAGAGAGAGGAGGGAGAGAGATAAAGAGGGAGGAAGGGAGAGAGGGAGAGAGAGGGAGAGAGGGGGAAAGAGGGATGGAGGGAGAAAGGAAAAGATAGAAAGAGAAAGCAAGAAGAGAAGAAAAGATAGAGAGAAAGAAAGAGGAGAGAGAGTGAGAGGAAGTAAAAAGGAGAAAGAGTGAGGGAGGGAGAGGGAGAGAGATATAGGGAGGGGGAGGGAGAGGGAGAGGGAGAGAGTGAGGAAGAGATTAGGAGAAAGATGGGAGAGAAAGAGGGAGGAGAGAGGGAGAGAAAGAGGGGTAAAAAGTAGAGAGAGAAAGGTAAGGAAGGGAAGAGGGAGTGAAATAGAGGGAGAGAAATAGAGAGAGATAGAGATAGGGTAGGATTGAGAGGGCGAGACTTGGGGAGATAAAGATAGAGTTAAAGATGAGGGAGAGATAGAGAAAGAGAGGGTGAGAGGGTGAGAGAGGAAGGGAGAGGAAAAGCAAGAGAGGGGAGCATATATATATATATACAGAGAGAGAGAGAGAGTGAGAGAGAAAGGGAGAGAGAAATAGAGGGAAAGAGAGAGCGAGAGGGGGAGTGGGAGAGAGAGAGAGTGGAAGGGTAAGTGAGGGAGAGAGGGAGAAGGAGAGAGTGATGGACAGAGGGAGAGACTAGAAGAGGGAGGAGAGATTGGGAGAGAGAGATAAAAGGAGAAGGAGAGGGGGAGGGAGAGAAACGAGAGGGAGTAATGAAGGGGCGAGAGAGAGAGAAAGAGAGGGAGAAAGATAAAGGGAAGGAGAAAGATAGAGGGAGGGATAGAGAGGGTGGGAAATAGAGGGAGAGGGAGAGAAAAAGGGAGAAAGAGAGAGGGAAAAGGAGAGAGTAGGGGAGAGATAGGGAGAGAGAGGGTGGGAGAGAGAAGGAGAGGGAGAAAGGGTGGGAGAGAGGGATATATATATATATATATATGAAGAGAGAGAGAGTTACGTAAAGGCAGTATACAAACGAGAGGGAGGAGAGGGAGAGAGGGAAAGAGGGAGAGGGAGATAAGGAATATGTGGCAATAATCAAAGTAACCAATAGAGCATAGTTGGTTTACTCTAGAGCTAAGGCATTTGGGAATCAAAGAAAACTTGTGTGATCATAATCAAACAGATTGTAAACAAAGTTTGAGATTACACTATGATAAATTCATATGAGGATTATATGATAACCATGCTCGTGAAAGGTAATTATAGATTAATTAATGCTCTTAGAGAATTAGGTAGTCATACCGCCTTACTAGAGGCAAATCTTGATTTATGTATCAATAGATAAAAGAGGTGTCTTTTATTCTTGATAAATTACCACCATATCTAGAAGTCCATTAAGTTATATGTATGAGTCTAAATATTCATGTAATAAAAGAGAAACAAAGATTTTGGAAGAGGTTTCTAGTTTTGAAAGTTTCCTAAAATAAAAAGTTTTTTTATTTTAGAAACCAATTTCCTACTTTAGAAGTCGGCTCCAAATTTTGAAGTAAGTTACCTAAAAACAAAATTACTTTCCTAATTTAGGTTTGAGGGTATTTTTGAAATTTTTTCCTAATGTGAGCTTTCTAAAAAATATATAACCCAATTTATTTGAATAGTCTAAATTAATTAGGCCAATAGGCTTAATTTAAAGCCTTTGAGATATTTTACTAGGAGGATAAACTTGAGCCGTTTTGGATAAGGCTCGGGGTTTACAAGGATAAGATCAAATAAGCCTACTCATGTTACAATTCCTTACCCATAGAAGACAAAGATGCCACCCCTTATATAAATAAAGGGGAGAGAGGCAACAAAGAGGAGAAAAACATACATGCTAAGTAAGATAAAAAAAGTGGGAAAATGTTTCTCTCCCCAAAAAGGCTAAGTTGTTGTATTCGTCCTTAATGACCTCGGTTGTCATAAAAAGCCAAATCTGTGCTACAAAAGGTAATCTTTTACTTATGCTTTTAATTCATGTATGTATGATTAGTTGATTCAATGGCTTGATCTTGGATAGATAGAGAAAAATTTATGTTTTATTATACACTTCCATAGGATGCGTTATCATTCAAGAGAGGAAGAGAGAGGGTGAGAGGGAGAGAAAAAAAGGTAGAGAGGGAGAGAGAGAGTAAGGGAAGAGAGAAAGGAGGAGAGAGAGGGGGAGGGAGAGAGAAGAGGAGATAGAGAGGAGAGGGAGAGGGAGAGTGAGAGAGGGAAAGGGAGGAGAGAGAGAGGGAGAAGGAGAGAGGGAAAGAGAGAAAGAAAGGGAGAGAGTACAATAAAGAGAGGGTGAGGAAGAGAGAGGGAAAGTGATAGAGTCGTAAAGAGAGGGTGAGGGAGAGAGAGTAGGAGAGAGAGGGAGAGGTGAAGGAAGGCTGAGGTAGAGAGAGTAGGGCAGAGAGAGAGGGAGAGAGAGTAGGGGAGAGAGGGAGAGGTAAAGGAAGGGTGAGGCAGAGAGAGTAGGGGAGAGAGAGAGGGAGAGAGAGTAGGAGAGAGAATGAGAGGTAAAGGAAGGGTGAGGCAGAGAGAGTAGAGGAGAGAGAGAGGGAGAGAGAGATAGATTGGTAAAAAAAAGGAGAGGAAGAGAGAGAGAGAAAAAGGGGAGAGGGGGAGAGAGAAAAGGGAGAGAGAGAGTTAGAGAGTGAGAGGGAGAGGGAGAGAAACCGAAGGCGGGAGAAAGGAGAGCGAGGGAGAGAAAGAGAGGGAGAGGGAGGGAAAAGAGAGAGAGAGAAAAGAGAGAGGGAGGGAGATAGGGAACGGGATAGAGAAAGGATAGAGAAATAGGGAGAGAGGGAAGAGAGCTTAAAAGAGAGGGGAAGAGATAGGGAGAGAGAGGGAGAGGGAGAAAAGAGGAGATAGACTGAGAGCGAGAGGGAGGAAAGTGAGGGAGGGAGAGAGGGAGAGAAAAAGGAAGAGGGTGAGAGAGAGGGAGAGAGAAAGGAAGAGAGAGAAAAGGAGAGAGAGATAGGGAGAGAGGGTGAAAGAAAGAGAAAGAGAGAGATAAAGAGAGGGAGAGGGAGAGTGAGAGAGGGAGAGGAAGGGAGTGAGAGGGAGAGAAAGAAGGAGAGAGATAAAGGGAGAGAGAGTGAGAGAGATATAGGGAGAGAAAGAGGGAGAGAGGGAAAGAAAGGTAGAGGGAGAAAATGAAGAGGGTAGATATATAAAGAAAGAGAGAGACATAAAGAGTGAGAAGGGGAGTGAGAGACATAGGGAGAGAAAGGTGAGCGAAGACAAGGGAAAGGGAGTGGGAGAGAGGGAGAGAGAAGCAGAGGGATGAAGGGATTCAAAGCAACATAAACAGGAATTGATGTAGCAAAAATAATATCATATATAAAAATCTTACTTCGAAACACCATAAGATCCATGTGAAAATGACAAAGTCAAAGGATAGGATCATTACCTCTTATAGTAAGATCACATATCTCATGTGAGGGATACCTAAATCACGAGCACAAATGTACGAACCGCATCTCTCTTGTAATGCAAATCACATCTCGTTCATGAGGGATGCCTAAATCATAAGCATAGATCTATGTTCTACACCTTTATCAATATCCATATGAATATCTCGAACACCAAAACAATTTTAAAATAGAAAGTCACCTCAAGTCGAAGTGCTAGCTATGATTTATGGTGTTTAAAGGATGGATCGCTCTTCTAGTCAAGCTAGCCAGGGCTTCTATCTTCGTAGTTATTAGGATTGCTATCTCATAGTTACATTTATATATATAAATAATATGTGCTGGTTATATTTTACAACGACTAGAATATGTGTGAGCCATAGTCCCACTAGGAAGCTAATTTCCTAACCCTAAGGAGAGAGAAAAATATGGGTCGCTTATTTTGACAAATTAATATCCAACAACCTTGGACTTGGACTTCATTAAGCCTATTTTATATGTCTTAATCAAACCAGCCCACTAGTGTAGATAACTACTATAATCTAGATTATATCTCACTAGGAATCTTAACTCGACTAAGAATCTTAATCCAATTAGGACTTCTAGTTATACTCCAATTTTGAGTCGCTCTTTGAGTGTGACCCTATAGGTTCTTACATTAGTAGTGATCTTAAAATCATAATTTAGAATCACAAATAGTTAGTGGCATCTAACAATACATCACTATTACCCAAGTAATAAGAATGTTAGTGATTTGACATAACCTTGTCCATGACATAAGTTACCATGTAGTCTAGTCCCTTTGTCCTAGATGTCTAGATTTAAACATGAGCAATGGAATGTGCTACCCTCATATAGTTTAATCTTAGTGTTTCTTGATCTATGAGTTGACTACTTCAAACAAATGAGATTGGTAACTCATATCGATTCATTTGAGCTTGGCCATTCATTTCAAAATCTCACTCAATTAAGGGGCCCATAAACATCATTTTGATTATATAGGAGGGAAAAATCGTATCTACATCACTCACATCCCTCTACATGATTCATGGTATATCCAACAACCAACTTTATAGACCAACTTATGACACTCATATAATGATCCACATAGTGATCTCATGGTAGGTCAATGTAGTACATGTTCTCCAATATGTAACCATGTGCCAACTTAATATCTCATATCCATAACACATTTTTATCAGTCATTACATATACCAATCTCAATGCTTTATTGTTGCCCTTTTAATATATCCATAATAAAACACTTAACTAGGGACATTTAAGAATAATAATATTCTTAGGACTTTAGCATGTTCATTTAATAAAGTGTAGGAATAAATAAGCATAATAAATGGAATGCCTTATATATATAAAATACGATAAGTGTATGCTAGTACATTCAAACTATGATTGGCTTCTAGTGGCATACACTAATAACAACTAAAAGGGAGGGAGAGAAAGGGAGAAAGAGAGAGAGGGGAGAGAGAGAGAGAGAGAAAGAGAGGGAGAGAGGGAGAGAAAGAGGGAGAGGGGGAGTGGGATAGAGAAGGGAGAGATTGGAAGAGCGAGAGAGGGAAAGAAATAGAGAGGGTAAAAGAGAGAGAGATAAAAATAAAGAGGGAGAGAGAGTGGGAGAGAGAGGGAGAGAGATAGAGGGGGATAGATAAGGAGGGACGGATGATGAGAGAGAGGAGGAGAGAGGACGAGAAAGAGAGGGAGAGGAAGAGAAAGAAAAGAAGAAGGAGAGATTTATAAGGAGAGGGGGAGGCAGAGAGAGGAAGAAAGAGAGGGAGAGAGATGAAGAGGGAGATGGAGGTAAAAAGGTAGAGGGAGAGAGAAAAAGATGGAGAGAGAGGGAGGGAGGGGAAAAAGGAGCGCTAGAAATAGAGAGAGTGAGAGAGAGGGAGAAGGGAAAGGAAAGGAAGGGAGAGAGGGAGAGAGAAAGAAAAGGAGAGAAAGGGATAAAGAGATAGGGGAGGATGAGAGAGACGGGGAGAGGGAAAGAGAAAGAGAGGCATAGAGATGAAGAGGGAGAGAGAGAGAAGGAGAGGAAAGGAGAGGATAAAGAGATAGAGGAAGGGAGATGGAGAAGGGGAGAGAAAGAGAAAGAGAGATAAAGAAGGGGAGAGAGAGGTAGAGGGAGAAAGAGGGTGAGAGAGAGAGGGAGAGAAAAAGAAGGGGAGAAAGTGAGAGATAGAGGGAAAGAGATAAAAGGAGAGAAAGAGAGAGAGGCCATAGAGAGATGGAACGAGAGAAAGAGAGAGGAAGAAGGAAGAGAGAGACAGAGAGGGAGAAGGGGGAAGGAAGGAGGGAAAAGAGAGAAAGAGAGTGAGAGAGAGGGACGATAGAGGGAGTGAAAGATAAAGGGAGATAGAGAGATGAAGAGAAGGGAGAAGAGATAGAGAAGAGAGGGATAAAGGGAGAGAGATTTAGAGAGAGAGATAGAGAAAGGGAGAGAGTGAGGGAAAGAGAAGAAAGGGAGAGAGGGAAAGAGTAGGGGAGAGAGGGAGAGGGAGGGAGGGAGGGAGTGAGAGTGATATAAAGTGGGAGAGAGAGATAAAAATAGAGAGGGAAGGTAAGAAAAAGAGAGGTAGAGGAGGAGAGAAGGAGAGAGATAGAAGGGAGAGAGGGGTTGAGAGAGAGAAAGAGATGGAGAGAGGGTGAGAGAAGGAGAAAGAGGAAAAGTAAGAGAGAAAGAAGAGAAGAGAGGGAGAGGGAGAGAGTGAGTGAGAGAGAACAAGAAAAAGAAAAAGAAAAAGAAAGGGAGAGAGAGAGGGAGGAGGGAGAGGTAAAGGGAGGGAGAGGGAGTGAAAGAGAACGAGAAAGAGCATAAGAGGGAGGGAGAACGAGGAAAAGGGAGAGAGGGGGAGAGAGGTAGAGGAGAGGGAGAGAAAGAGGGAGTAACAAAGTGGGAGAAAGAAAAGGGAAGAAGGAAAGAGAAAGAGGGAGAGGGATAAGGAGGGAGAAATAAAGGAGAGATAAAAAGAGAGAGAGAGAAAGTGAGATGGAGAGAAAGAGAGGGATAGAGAGGGTAGGAAAAAGAGAGAGGGAGAGAGGGAAAGAGAGGAAGAGAGAGAGAGAGGGAAAGGGATAGATGAAGATAGAAGTTGAGAGAGAGGGAGTGGAGAGAGGGAGAGAGAGAGAGATAGGGGAAAATAGGGAGAAAGAGAGAGGGAGAGAATGAGGGAGAGAAGGAGGGAGAGATATAGAGAGATAAGGAGAGAGGAAAAGATAAAGAGAGGGAGAGCAAAAGAAAGAGTGCAGAGAAAGGGAGACAGAGGGAGAGAGTAGATGAGTAAGAGAAGGAAAGAGAGGGAGTGAGAGAGTGAGAGAGAGTGAGAAAGAAAGAGAGAAAGAGAGAGGAAGAGGGAGAGAGGGAGAGATAAGAAGAGAAGAAGAGAGAGGGAGAGAGAGAAGGAGAGAGCAAGGAAAGAGGGAGGAGGGAGAGGGTAAGAGAGAGATAGAGAGAGTGGGAGGGTGAGGGAGAGAGGGAGAGGGAGAGGGAGAGAGAGGGTGAAGGAGAGAGAGGGAGACCAAGAGTAGGATAGATTAGGAGAGAAAGATAAAAAGGGAGAGCGTGATGGAGAGAAAGAGGTAGACGAAGGGAGAGAGGGAAAGGGAGGGAGGGAAAGAGGAAAGGAGAGGTAGGGAGGGAGGGAGAGGGAAAAGTAGGGAGAGAGAGAGGGAGAGAAGGATGGGGAGAGTTGGAGAGAGATAGGAAGGTAAATAGAGGGAGGGAGAGAGGGCGAGGGAGAGAGCATGAGAAAGGGAGGGAGAAAGGGTGGTAGAGAGAAGGAGAGAGAGACCGAGAGGGAGAGAGGGTGAGGGAGAGGGAAGGGAGATGGAGGGGGAGAGTAGGATAGATTAGGAGAGATAGATAAAGAGGAAAGAGAGGGAGAGAAAAAGGGAGAGAAGGAGAGAAAGAGAGAGATAGAGAGGGAGGGAGAGGGAGAGAAGGAGAGAGATAGAGGGGGAGGAAAGAGGGAGAGGGAGAGAGTAAGAGAGGGAGAAAGAGAGAGAGAAGGAAAGGGAGCATGAAAGAGGGGAGAGAGAGGGAGAAAGGGTGATGAAAAGAGAGAGTGGGAGAGCAAGAGAGAGAAAGAGTGAGAGAAAGGTAGTGAAAAGGAGAGAGGAAGAGAGTGAGGGAGAGAGAGGGGAGAGAGAGGGGGAGAGGTAGAGGGAGAGAGAGGAAGAGATGGAGTAGGAGAGAGGGAGATTAAGAGAGAGGGTGAGAAAAGAGAGGGAAAGTGAAAAGGAGAGAGGGAGAAAGAGGAGGGAGAGAATAGAGGAGCAAAAGAGAGAGAGAAGGAAAGGAAAGGAGAAAGGAAATGAGAGAGAGGGAGAGGGAGAGATAGAGAAGGATGAAGTGAGAAAGGGAGGGAATGGGAAAGAGTGAGGGGAGAAAAAAGGGAGAGAGATATAGCGAAGGGAGGGAGAGGGGGTGAGAGAAGGAGAGAGTATAGGAGAGGATGAGAGAGGGAGAGGGAGAGGGAGAGGGAGGAGAGAAAGAGGAGGAGAAGGAGAGAAAGAGAGGGACCGAGGGAGAAGGGAGATGGGGAGAAAGAGAGGGAGAAAGGGAGAAAAGAGGGAGATCGAGAGAGAGAGAGAGGAAAAGGAGAGAGATAGGGATATGGTGGAGAGGGAGGGAGAGAGGAGAGAGGGAGAGAAAGGGAGGGAGAAAGAAAAAGAGAGGGAGAGGGAGAAAGTTAAAGAGGGAGATAGACATGAAGGGAGATGGAGAAGGAAGGAATGAAAGAGGGATATAAAGAGAGGAAGAAAGAGGGAGAGGGAGGAAGGGAGAGGCGAATAAGAGAGAAAAAGGAAGAGAGAGGGAGAGAAAAAGAGAAAGAGAGAGGGGAGAGGTGAGGGAGAGTTAGAGAGAGGGAGAGGGGAGAGAGAAGAAAATAGGGATAAAAAGGGAAAGAGAGGGATAGAGAGAGGGAGAGAGAAAGGAAAAGGAAATGGGAGATAGGGAGATGTTTGGAGAGAAAAGGAAAGGGAGTAAGGGAAAAGAAGAAGGGAGAGAGGGAGAAGGATAGAGAGGGAAGGGAGATAGAGGGAGAGGTAAAGGGAGAGGAAGATGAAGGGGGATGGAGAGGAAGGGAGAGGGAGTGAGAGAGGAAGGGAGAGAGAGGGAGATAGGGAGAGAGAAAGGAAGTGGGAGGGAGAGTAGTAGGAAGAAGAAGGGAAGGAAAGGATGCGAAGAGGGAGAGTGATAGAGAGAGAAAGGAAGGGAGAGGGAGAGGGGATAGAGAGGGAGGGGAGAGGGGGAAGAGAGAGGGAGAAGGGAGCGATAGAGATATAGGGAAAGGTTTAGAGAGAGAGGGGAGTGAGGAAGAAGGAGAGGGGAGTGAGAGAGAGGGAGAGAGGGAGAGGGAAAAGAGAGAGAAAGATAGGGAGAGAGTTAAAGAGAAAGAGAGATGGAGGGAGATAGAGGAGGAAGGAGTGAGAGAGGGATAAAAAGAGAAAGAAAGGGGGAAAAGAGAGTAAGACAGAAAAGAGGGAGAGTAGGAGAGGGGAAAGGGGGAGAAGTAGGGAAAGGGAGAGATAGAGAGTGAGGGAGAGAAAGAGAGAGGGGTAGGAAGGGAGGGGAGAGGGTTAGAGGGAGAGTTAGACAGAGGAAGAGGGGTAGAGAGGGAGAAAAGGAGAGAGGGGTAGAGAAAAAGAAAGAAATAGAGAGATAGAAATGGAGGGAGAGAGGGAGTGGAGAGGGGGAGAGAGTGAGGGAGAAGAAGAATGGAAGAGGAATAGAGAGATTAAGAGATATTTGGGCAGAGAGAGGTAAAGATGAATGAGGGAGGGGGAGAGCGAGGAGGAGAGAGAGGGAGAGGTAGAGGTTGAGGGAGAGAGAGTCGTAGGAGATAGAGAGAGGGACAGGTAGTGAGAGAAGGAGAGGGAGAGAGAGAAAAGAAGTGGGAGGGAGAGCATTAAGGATAGAGAGGAAAGAGAGAAAGAGAGAGGGAAATCGATAGAGAGGGAGAGAGCTAGAGAGGAAAAGAGAGAGAGAAGGAAGAGAGGGAAAGCAGAGAGAGAGAGAGGGAGGAGGGGGTGAGAGAGGGAGAGGAAGAGGGATGGGGCTATAGGGAGAGATTTAGAGATAGAAGGAAATGGGAGTGAGGAAGAAGAAAAGAGAGGGAGAGAGCAAAAAGGAGAGTGAGGGAGAGGGAGATGGGGAAATAGGTAGGAAGGGAGAGAGAAACAAAGGGAGATTAAGAAGGATAGAGAAAGAGAGGGAGAGGGTGAGAGAGAAAGGAAGGGGGAGGAAAAGCGATAGGCAAAGAGAGAGGGAGAGAGAGAAAGATAAAGAGAGATAGAGAGTAGGGGAGAGATAGAGAGAAGGGAGATGGATAAACAGAGAGAGAGAGGGAAAGAGAGGTGGAGAAAAGCATGGAGAGAGAAAGAGGGAGACCGAGGAAGGGAGGTGGATGAAGAGAGGGAGCAAATGAGAGAGGAAGACTGGGACAAATAGGGAGGGAGAGGAAAAAGGGAGAGAGATGGAGAAGGAGAGATGGGAGAGAGAGAGAGGAAGGGACATAAGGACGGATAGAATGGAAGAGAGGGCAAAAGAGAGAGGGAGAGAGGGAAAGAGAGAGGGAGAGAATGTTAGAGAGGTTGAGAGGGAGATAAAGAGAGAGCATGAGGGGAAGGGACAGGGACAGGGGAAAGGGAAAGATAGTGAGAGGAAGAGAGAGATAGAGAGGGAGAGATGAAGAAATAGAGAGGTAGAAGAGAGGTAGATGGGGAGAGAAGGGAGAGAGGAAGAAAGGAAAGAAAGTGAGAGGGAGAGGGAGAGAGGGAAAGGGGAGAGGGAGAGAGGAAGAGTAGGAGAGAGAGGGACGGGGAGGGAGAGGGGGAGAGGGAGAGAGGAAGAGTAGGAGAGAGAGGACAGGGAGGGAGAGGGAGAGAGAGGGAGAGGAAGAGGGGGAGAAAGGGAAGGGGGAGTGAGAGGAAAAGGGAGGGAGAGGGGGAAAGGGTTGAAGGGAGAGGGAAAAAGGAGAGAGATAAAGATATAAAGAGAGGGAGAGAGAGATAAAGAGATAAGGAGAGGGAGAGAGAAAGGGAGAGAGGGAGAGAAAAGGAGGAAGGGAGAGCATGAGCAAAATCAAGTAAGGGGGAAAGAGGGAGAATGTGGGAGAGAGAGAGATAAGGATAAAGGGAAGGAGAGTGAGGGATGGAGAGAGAAAGGGAGGGAAGAAGAGAGAGAGTGATGAAGGGAGAGAAGGGAGAAAAGGATATACAAAGATGGATAGAGGGAGAAAAAACAGAGAGAAAATGAGAGACGGGGAGATGGATCGAGAGAGTGGGAGAGAGAGGGAGAATATGAGAGGGAGAGATGGAGAGGGAGGGAGATAGATAGGGGGAGAGAGAGATAGAGAGGGAGAGGGAGCAAGAGTGGGATGGAGAGGGAAGGAGAAAAAATGAGAGAGAGGGAGAGAGGAAGATAGGAAGAGAGAGAAAGGAGGGATAAGTGAGAAAGAGAGGGAGAGGGAAGGAGAGAAAGAGAAGGATAAAGGGAGTAGGAAGAGGGAGAGGGAGAGGGAGAGGGAGAGAGA
Source organism: Dovyalis caffra (assembly GCA_963924115.1). NCBI lineage: Eukaryota > Viridiplantae > Streptophyta > Magnoliopsida > Malpighiales > Salicaceae > Dovyalis > Dovyalis caffra. Next base: position 143,419 of record CAWUPB010000144.1, read on the forward strand.
GAAAGAGAGTGAGATGGAGAGGAGATGGAGGGATAAGGGGAGGGAGAGGGAGAGAAAGAGGGGAGAGAGGGAGAGAGTGAGCAAGAAAGGGTGAAGGATAGATGGGGAGAGGGAGAGGAAGAAAGGAGGAGAGAGGGATGGAGGGAGAGAGAGTGGGAAACAGGGAGGCGGAGGGGTAGAGAGAGGGAGAGGGAAAGGGATAGAGAGGGAGGGAGGGAAAAGTGAGTCGAGAGGTAGAGGGAGAGGCGAGGGAGAAGGAGATAGGAAGAGGGAGAGAGGGAGAGGGAGAGAAAGAAGGAGTGAGAGGGAGGGAGGGAAAAGAGGGGTGAGAGAGAAAATGTAGAGAAAAGGAGAGAAAGGGAGGGAAAGAGAGCAAGGGAGGGAAAGAAGGGAGAGATGGATGGTGAGGGAGAGCAAGAAAGGAAGTAATATAGGGAGGAAGTGAGGGAGAGTCAAGGATAAAGGGAAAGGGAGATAAGGATAGAGAAAAGATAGGGGTAGAAAGGGAATGAGAGAGAGAGTGAGAGATAAGAAGAGGGAGAGAGAGCTAGAGGGGTAAAGGGAAGGAGAGGGAGAGAGGGAGAGGGCAGGGGGAGAGAGAGGGTAGGGGGACAAGAAGAGAGGGAGATAGAAGAAGGGTGGCATAGAGGGGGAGAGTGAGGGAGGTAATGAAAGGGAGAGTAAGAGAGGTAGAGAGAGATGGTGAGAGAGGGAGGAAAAGGGAGAGAGAGAAGAAGGGATAGAGGAAGAGAGGTAGAGAGAGGATGAGAGGATGAGAGAGAGATAAAGAGGGGGAGAGAGGTATAGAGTGAAAGAGGGATGGAGAGAGGAGGGAGATGAAGTGAGGTAGAGAGGGAAAGAGAGGGAAAGAAAATGTTAGAGAGGTAGAGCGAGAGAGGGATAGAGAAACAAAGAGGGGGAAGGAGAGGGCGAGGGTGAGGGAGAGAGAAGGGGAGAGAGGAAGAGATGGAGAGAGGGAGAGAGATAGAGAGGGAAGGGAGGGATAATGAGTCGGAGGGAGAGGAGGAGATGGGGACAGGGAGAGGGAGGAAGAGGGAAAGAGATGAAGATAGAGAGAGATGGAGAGGGAAAGAGAGGGAAAGAGGGGGAGGAAGAAAGGGAGAGAGAGGGGGAGAGAGTAAGAGAGAGGAAAGGAGGGAGAGTGGGTGAGAGGGAAGGAGGGAGGGAGTTAGAGAAAGGAAGGGAGGGAGAGGGAGAGAGTGTGAGAGAGTAAAAGGGAGGAAGAGGGAGGGAGAGGAAGAGTGTGATGGAGAGAGGAAGAGGGAAGATAAGGAGAGAGAGGAGTGATAGAGTGTGAGAAAAGGAGAGAGGAGGGAGAGGGGGAGAGAGAAAGAACAAGGGAGAGAGAAAAGAAGTGAGAGGGAGAAAAAAGAGAGAGATCGAGAGAGAGTTAGGGAGAGGGATCGAGGGAAAGACGGAGAGAAGAGGGAGAAAGAGAGGCTGGGAGGGAGAGAGGGAGATTGAGAAAGAGAGAGGCCGGGAGGGAGAGAGGGAGATAGAGAAAGAGAGAGGGAAGGAGAGAAGGAGAGGGATAAAGGAATAGAATAGGGAGAGAGAGGAAGGATGGGAGAAAGAGGGAGAGATAGTGAGGAAGGGAGAGGGACAGATTGGGAGAGTAGGCAGAGAGGAGAGATAAAGGAGGGAGAGAGGAGGGATAGAGAGAGGGAGAGGGAGAGATAGAATGAGAGAGAGGTAGAGAGAAAGAGAGAGATGAGGGAGACACAAAGGAGGGGAAGGGAGAGGGAAGGTGAGAGAGGAAGGCAAGAGAGAAGGTGAGAGAGGGGGAGAGAGAGGGAGAGCAAGAGAGGGAGTAAGAGAGGAAGAGAAAGATAAGGAAGAAAAGGAAAAGAGTTAGAAGGACAGAAAGAGAATGAGAGAGCGGGAGGAGGAGAGAGGGAGAGAGAAAGAGGAAGAGAGAGTGAAAGAGATAAGGAGGGAGAGAGAGGGATAGAGAGCTAGAGAATTAGAGACAAAGTGAGGGAGAGATATGGAGAGAGAAGGAGAGAAAGAGAGAAAAGGATAGGAAGCTAGATGAAGAGAGTGAGAGAGAGAGAAAAAAGAGAGGGAGAGGGAGAGAGGGAGAGAGAGGAAGGGAAAGTAGGGATAAAGGATAGAGCGAGGAAGAGTAGGGAGAGAAAAGGAAAAGAGGGAAAGGATTAGAGAGAAGGAGGGTGAGGAAAAGAGAAATAGAGAGATTATAGGAGTAGGGAGCGAGAGAGGGAGAGAGAAGGAGAGGGAGAGAGGAAGAGAATGGAAGGGTGAGAGAGGGGAAAGGAGGAGAGAGAGAAACAAAAAGAGGATGCTAGAGAGAAAGGGAAAGTAGGAAAGGAGAGAGGGAGAGAGAGAGAGAGAGGAGAGTGAGGGAGATATAAGGAGAGTAGGACGGAGAAACAGAGTGAGAGAGTTATGGAGAGAGGGAGAGGGAGGGAGAGATGGAGAGAGGAAAGAGGGAGGAAGAGGGAGAGAGAGTGTGTGGATAGAGAAAGAGAAGGAGAGGGAGAGAGAAGGAAAGAGATGAGAGTGAAAAAAGAAAAGGGAGAGAGTGTGTGGGAGGAAGGGAGTAAGAGAGGGAGAGAGAGGGAGGAAGAGATAGAGAGAAAGGAGGGAGGAGGAGAGAGATAAAGAGAGAGGGAGAGAAAGAGAGGGAGAGAGAGGAGGGAAGAGTGAGGGAGAGAGAAAGAAAGAAATAGAGGGAGAGAGGGAGAGAGAGAGGAGGATGAGAGAGGGAGAGAGAGAGGGAGGATGAGAGAGAGGGAAAGGGAGAGAGAGAGGGAGAGAATGGAAGAAATAGAAGGAGAGGGAGAGAGAACAAGTGAGAGGGGGAGAAAAAGTGAGGGAAAGAGTGAGAGAGATAGGAAGAGAGAAGAGAAGAGAGGGAGAAAGGGGGAGAGAGAAAGGGAGATGAAAAGAATAGGAGAGAGAGGGAGAGAGCGATATATACATATATTAGAAAGAAAATATTGAGAAATAGAGAGATAAATAAAGAGAGAGAAGGGGGAAGGGAGGGAGAAGGCGAGAGAAAGAGAGAGGGAGAAAGAGGGAGAGGGAGAAGGAAAGTGGAGAGAGAGAGGAAAAGCAATATAGAGAGGAGAGAGGGAGAGATAATGGGAGAGATAGTATAGGAGATACTCGGGAGAGAGGGTGAGCATAGGGGAAGAGAGATAAAGTGAGAGAAAGAGAAGCAGAGGGGGAGAGATAAAGAGAAAGAGGGGGAAAGAATGGGAGAGAGAGGAATATGGAAAGAGTGGGAGGAAGAGAGGGAGAGAGAGAGAGGGAGAGATAGTGAGAAAGGTAGAAAGGGGAGAGAAAGAGAGGAGAGAGACAAGTGAGAAACGTAAAAAGGGGAGAGAGAAAGAGAGGGGGAGAGAGAGGGAGAGGGAGAGGGATAAAGATAGGGAGAGAGGAGAAAGAGAGGGTATGGGAGAGAGGAGGGCGAGAGTTAAAAAGAGAGAGAGGTAGGTAGAGAGGAGAAAGAGAAAAGGGAAGAAGGGGATAAGGAGAGAGAGAGAGGGAGGTAAAGAGAGGGGAAGAGGGAGACAGGGAGAAAGGGAGGGATAGAGAGGTAGAGAGAGGGAAAGGGAGAGAGTGAGGGAGATAGAGGGGGAGAGAGGACGAAAGGGTGAGTGATTAAGAGAAAGAGAGGTAGAGAGAAAGGGAGAGAGAGAAGGGAGAGGCTAGGAGAAGATGGGAAGCAAGGGAGAGATTAGGCAAGAAACAAGGAGAGATAGAGAGATAAGGAGAGAAAAGAAGAGAGAGAAAGGGATAGAAGGATTGTAGAATACGAGGAAAAAGCAAAGGAGAGAGAGGGAGGAAGAGAGAGGGAGAGAGGGGGAGAGAGGGAGAGAGTGGAAGGGAGAGAGGGAGAGAAAGAAATGAAGTTGGGAAGAGAGAATAGGAGTAAAAGAGGGAGTCGAATGATAGAGAGAATGAGGGAGAGGGAGGGACAGGGAGAGAGAGTAAGAGAAAGAGAGAAAGAGGGTCGAGAGAGATAGAGACTAAGAGAGAGAGAGAGAAAAGGAGAGGGAACAGAAAGTGATATTGAAATTAGGAAGGGAAGAGAGAGGGAGAGAGATAAAGATTATAAGAGATAGCAAGGGAGGAAGAGAGAAGGAGAGGAAGGGAGACAAAGAGAGAGAAAGTGAGGGAGGAAGAGAGAGTGAGAGAAAAAGAGAGGGAGAGTAAAGGATGGAGGGGGAGAGAGAGAAAGGAAGAGAAGGGAGGGGAGAGAGGGAAAGAACAAGAGGTAAGGAGTAAGAGATGGGGAGAGAGTTAGAGAGGAAATGGGTGAGAGGGAAAGTATGAAATAGAAAGAAAAGAGAGAGAGGGGGAAGAGAGAGAGAGAGAGGGAGTGGTGAAAGAAGGAGGGTAAGAGAGGGAGAGGTAGAGTGAGATAAGTGAGTGAGAGGGAGGGAGATTGGGAGGGGGAGAGAGTAAGGGAGAGGGTCAAAGAAGGAGAGGGAGGGAAAGATAAAGAGAAGGAAAGGGAGAGAGAGAGAGGGAGAGAGATATGGGAAGAGAGAAAAAAGAAAGGTAAAGAGAGGGACATAAGGAGAGGCAGGGAGATAGAGAAACAGGAAGAGAAAGAGAGAGGGAGAAAGATAGAGATGAAGAGAAAAAGAGGAAGAGAAAGGTAGTGGGAGAGAGAAGGAGAGGAAAGGTGAGGGAGGGAAAGTAGTGAAAGATAAATAGAGAGAGATAGATAGAGGAAGGGTAGAAAAAGGGAGAGAGAGGGACAAAGGGACGGAGGAAATAGGAGACACTAAGAAAGAGAGAGGATAGAAAAGGGAGAGAGAAGAAGGGAGAGAGGGATAGAGATACACAGGGAGAGAGAAGAAAAGAGTAAAAGAGTTAGAGGGTAGAGAAAGAGAGAGCAGAGAATGGGACAGAGTCGAGAGGGAGGAGGAAGAGAGGGATAGAGAGAGGAACAGAGGAGGATAGAAAGTGACAAAAAGAAAAAAGAGGAAGAGAGAGAGGGAGAGAGATAGAGAGAAAATAAAGGAGAGAGCAAAGGAGAGAAATAGTGAGGGAGAGAGGGAGAGATGGAAATTAGGAAGAAGAGAGAGATAGAGAGAGGAAGAGAGAGATAGAGTCAAAGAGATGGAAAAGGAGAAAGAGAGAAGGAGAAAGGGTGTGAGAGATAGGGAGAGAGGAAAAGCGAGAGAGAGGGAGAGAGACTAGGAGAGAGAAAGGTAGATAGAGAGGGAAAAGGAGAGGGAGAGAGGGAAAAGGAGAGGGAGAGAGGGAGAGAGAATGAGATAGGGAAAGGGAAAAGGAGAGAGAGATGGATAGAGAGATAGAGGGAGAGATGGAGAGATAGGGATACAAAGGGAGAAAGGTGAAAGAGGGAGAGCTGAGGGAAAGGGGTGAGCAAGAGAGAGAGAGGAGAGTGGTAGAGAGAGAGGGAAATTGAGGGAGGGAGAGATATAGATAGAGAGATAGAGAGGGAGAGAAGGAGAGAGAGAAATGAAAGAGGAAGGATAGAGAAGGAGAGATGAACAACTAGAGAGAGGGAGAGAGGGGGTAGAGAGAGGAAAGGGTATCGAAAGGGAGAAGAAGAAAGTGAGAGGGAGGTAGAGAGATGAGGGAGATGGAATATGGAGAGAGAGGTAGAGAGATCAAGAAAGGGATAGAGCGAGAGAGTGAGAGTGATGAGAGAGAAAAAGGAAGAGAGACATAGAAAGAGAGGGAGGAAGGGAAAGAGATGGGGAGAAGGGAGAGAAAGAAAGGAGGCAGGAAGAGAGAGATAGAAGGAGGGTGAGAGAGAGATGGGGAGAAGAGAGGGAGGGAGAGGGATAGAGGAAGATAGAGAAGGAAAGGCAAGAGGGAAAGGGGGAGAGTGAGATAGAGAGGGAGAGAGGAAGGGATAGAGAAAAAGAGAGAATGGGAGAGAAAAAGAGGAGGAAGAGAGCAAGAGAGGGAAAGGGAAAGAGAAACAGAGAGAAAAAGAGAGATCGTGGGGGCAGGGAAGGGAGAGAGGGAGATATAAGGAGAGAGTGAGAGGGAGAGAATAGGAGGGGGAGAGAGGGCAAGATGGGGAGAGAGAAACAAAGAGAGGATGTAGGAGACAAAGGGAGAGTAGGAGAGGGGGAAAGACAGGGAAAGGGAGAGTAAGGAAGATATGGGAAGAGAAAGGAAGAGAAATAAAGTGACAGGGTGTGAGAAAAAAGCAAAGGGAGGGAGAGATGAAGAAAGAGGAAAAGAGGTAGAAAGTGGGAGAACGAGGGAGAGAGGGAGAGAGAGTGGGAAAGAGAGGAAGAGGGAGAGAGAGAAGGAAAGAGAGTAAAGAGAAAAAGAGAAAGAGGGAGAGAAAGTGTGAGAAAGGGAGAGGGAGGGAGGAAGAGAGGGAGAGAGAGAGGAAGTGAGGGAGAGAGGGGGATAGGGAGGCAGAGGAGGGGGAGAGGGAGCGAAAGGGAGAGGAAGGAAGGAGAGGGAGAGAGCGAGAGGGGAAGGGAAGTGGGAAGAGAGAGAAATAGGAGAGAGGGAGAGAGGGAGGGAGGGTAAGAGAGAGGGAAAAGGAAAAAAAGGAAAGAGAGGAGAGAGAAAAGGTGAGAGAAAGAAAGTGGAGAAAAATAGAGGGGGAGAGAGTGGGACGGATAGGGAGAGAGAGGGGGAGAGAAGGAGAGAGATAAAAAGGGAGAGAGAGAGAGGGATAGAGGGAGATGAAAAGAATGGGAGAGAAAGGGATAGAGGGATAAATAGATATATTAGAAAGAAGAGATTGAGAAAGGGAGAGAGAAAATTTAGGAGAGAGTGGGAGGAAGGGAGAGAGAAAGAAAGAGAAGGAGAGAGGGGGAGACAGTAAAGATAGAGGAGAGGAGGAAGAGCGATATAGAGGGGAGAGAGGGAGAGATATGTAGAGAGAGAAAGAGATAAGTGGGAGAATGAGAGGGAGAGGGAGAGAGATAAAGTGAGAGAAAGGGAGGTAAAAGGGGGAGAGCTAGAGAAAAAGAGGGAGAAAGAGTGGGAGAGAAAGGAAGATGGAAAAAGTGGGAAGAAGAGAGGGAGAGATAGCGAGAGAGGGAGAGAGAAAGAGAGGGAGAGAGAGGGAGAGGGAGAGGGGTAAAGATAGGGCGAGAGAGTAGAGAAAGGGTAAGGGAGAGAGAGGGAGGGAGGGAGAGGGAGAAAGAAAGAGGGAGAGAGTGAGAGGAGAGAGATAGAGAGGTAGGTTGAGAAAGGGAAGAAATAGATGAGAGAGAGAGGGAGGTAGAGAGGGAAAAGGGAGATAGGGAGGGGAAGAGGGAGATAGGGAGAAAGAGAGGGAGAGAGGGAGATAAAGTGGGGGAAAGGGAGACAGTGAGGGAGATTAAGAGGGGAAGAGGTTGAAGGGGTAAGAGATTAGGAGAAAGAGAGATAGAGAGAAAGAGAGAGAGGGAGAGGTAGAGATCGGGGGAGAGAGGGGAAGAGATGGAGAGATTAGGTAAGAGAGAGGGAGAGAGGGGGATAGGAAGGAGGCAAGGCAGAGAGAGAGGGGCGGGAGAGAGGGGTGAGATAGGAAGAAAGTGGAAGGGAGAGAGGGAGAGAGAAATAGAGTTAGGAAGAGAGAGTGGGAGTGAGAGAGGGACTAAAAGTGATAGAGAGAATGACAAAGAGGGAGGTAGAGAGAGGGAAGGGAGAGGGAAGGGGAGAAAGGTACAAGGAGAGGGAAAAAGGGTGAGAGAGAAAGTGAGAAAGCAACAGAGAAAGAGAATAGGGAGACAAAAGGGATATTAAAATTGGGAAGGGAGAGAGAGGGAGAGAGGGGGAGAGGGAGAGGAAGGGAGAAAGAGAGAGTGAGAGAAAAAGAGAGCAAGAGCAATGGATGGAGGGGGAGAGAGAGAAAGAGAGGGAGAGAAAGAGAGAGAAAGATATATAGAGGTATAGAGAGAAAGGGAGAGGGGGAGAAGGGGAGACCTAGAGAGAAGAAGAGCGAGGTAGTAAGAGATAGGGAGAGAGTTAGAGAGGAAATGGGTAAGAGGGAGAGAGTATGAAAAAGAAGAAAAGGAAAGAGAGGAAGAGAGAAGGAAAGAGAGGGAGGGAGTGGAGATAGAGGGAAGGTAAGAGAGGGAGAGGTAGAGAGAGATAAAGAGTGAGAGGAAGGGAGATTAGGAGGGAAAGAGGGAGTTAGAGTAAGGGAGAGGGTGGAGAGGGAGAGGGAGGGAAAGATAGGGAGAAGGAGAGAGGGGAGAGAAAGAGAGGAAGAGAGAGAAAAATAAAGGTAGCAGGAGAGGGACATAGGGAGAGGAAGGGAGAGGGTGAAAGATAGAGATGGAGAGAAAAGAGGGAGAGCAAGGTAGTGGGAGAGAGAGAAGGAGAGGGATGTGAGAGAGGGAGAGTGGACAAGAGAAAGAAAGAAAGAGATAGAGAGACGGAGAGGGAAAAAAGGGGAGAGAAAGGAAGAGAGATAGAGAGGGAGAGGGTAGAAAAAGGGGAGAGAGGGAGAGAGTAAGAAAGTGAAAGGATATGGAAGGGGATACAGAGGAACGGAAAGAGGGAGAGAGTAAGAAAGTGAGAGGATAGGGAAGGGGAGATAGAGGAAAGGAAAGAGGGAGAGAAATAGAAAGGGAGAGAGATGGAGAGAGTAGGAGAGTTAGAGGGGTAGAAAAAGAGATAGGGAGAGAATGGGAAAAAGTAGGGGAGGGACGAGGAAGAGAGGGATAGAGAGAGAGAGGAAGACAAGAGGAGAGAAAATGACAAAGAGAAAAAAGAGGGAGAGAAATAGAGAGAGTTAGAGAGGGGGAGAGAAGGGAAAGGGAGAACGAGGGAGAGAAAGGGGAGAGAGAGAGAGGTAAAGGTAGAGGGAGAAAAGGAGAGGGGGAGAGAGAGGAAGGGAAGAGGGGAGAGAGAGAAAGAGAGAAATAGGAGAGAGGGAGAGAGAGGGAAAAGGAAGAGAGGGAGAGAGGAGAGAGAAAGTTTGAGAGGAGGAGAGTGGAGAAAAATGGAGAAGGAGAGTGGGAGAGATAGAGAGAGAGGGAAGAGGGAGATGAAAAGAATGGGAGAGAGAGGGAGAGAGAAAAATTAGGAGAGATTGGGAGGAAGGGAGAGAGAAAGAAAGAGATGGAGAGAGGGGGAGATAGAGGTAGAGATAGAGGGAGAGACAGGAAGAGCAATATAAAGGGGAGAGAGATAGAGAGTTAGAGGGAGAGAGGGAGATATAAGGGGAGAGAGAGAGAGAGGGTGAGGGAGAGGGGGAGAGGGATAAAGTGAGAGAAAGGAAGGTAGAAGGGGGAGAGATAGAGAGAAAGAGGAAGAAGAGTAGGAGGAAGAGAGGGAGAGAGAGATAGAGAGGGAGAGATAGTGAGAGAGGAAGAGAGGAGGGAGAGGAGAGAGAGAGAAAGAGAGGAGAGAGAGAGGGAGAAGGAGAGGGGCACATATAGGGAGAGAGGAGAGAGAGGGAGGGAGGGAGGGAGGGTGGGAAAGAGAGAGGGAGTGAGAGATAGAGAGGTAAGAAAGAAAGGGAAGAAAGAGATACGAAGAGAGTGGGAGGTGGAGAGAGGGAAAGAGGGAGATAGAGAGAAAGAGAGATTGAGAGAGAGGTAGAGTGAGGGAAAGGGAGAGAGTGAGGCTGAAAGGGTGAGGGATTAAGAGAAAGAGAGATAGAAAGAGAAGGAGAAATTGGGGGAGAGAGGAGAAAAGATGGAGAGATTAGGTAAGAGAGAGGGAGAGATTAGGAGAGAGAGGGAGGGAGGGAGGGAGACAGAAGGAAACAAGAAAGAGAGGGGAATGGGAGAGGGGTGAAGGGCGAGGGAGGAAGAAAGTGGAAGCGAGAGAGGGAGAGAGAGAAATAGAATTAGGGGAGTGAGTGGGAGTGAGGCGGGGACTAAGAGGGATAGAGAGAATGAGGGAGAGGGAGGTAAAGAGAGGGAAGGGAAAGAGTGAGAAAAGGAGAGGGAGTGGGAGAGAGGGAGAGGGAGAGAGAGAGGGAAAAAGTGGGAGAGAGAGGGGGAGAGAGCAAGAGAGAGATAGAAGAGCGAGATAGAAAGTGATATTAAAATTAGGAAGGGGAGAGAGAGAAGGGGAAAGGGGGAGAGAATAAGAACGAGAGAGTAAGAGATGGGGAGATAGTTAGAGACGAAATGGCCGAGATGGGGAGATAGTTAGAGATGAAATGGCTGAGATGGAGAGAGTATGAAATAGGAGGAAAGGTAAGAGAAGGAGAGAGAAGTAGAGAGAGGGAGGTAGTAGAGATAGAGGGAGGGTAAGAGAGAGAGAGAGTAAGGGAAAGGGCAAAAGAGGGACAGGGAGGAAAAGATAAGGAGAAGGAGAGGGAGGGAGAGAGGGAGGGAGAGAGAGGAAGAGAGAGAAAAATAAAGGTAGAGGGAGAGGGACATAGAAAAAGGGAGAGAGAGAGAGAAACAAAAAGAGAGGGAGAGGGAGAGGGTGAAAGATGGAGATGGAGAGAAAAATAGGGAGAGAAAGGTAGTAGGACGGATAAGGAGAGCGAAGGTGAGAGAGGGAGGGAGAAAAAGAGAAAAAAGAGAGAGATAGAGATAAGGAGAGGGCAAAAAGGGGAGAGAAAGTGTGAGATAGAGAGGGAGAGGGTAGAAAAAGGGGTGGAGAGGGAGAGAGTAAGAGAGTGAGAGAATAGAGAAGGGAGACGAGAGGAAGGGAGAGAGATAGAAAGGGAGAGAGATGGAAAGAGTAAGAGAGTTAGAGGGGTAGAGAAAGAGATAGGGAGAGAATGGGAAAGAGTAGGAGAGGGAGGAGGAAGAGAGGTTGAGAGGAGCGAGAGAAAGTGAAAAGGAGAAAAAAAGGGAGAGAGACGAAGGAGTTAGAAAGGGGAGAGAGAGGAAGGGAGAGGGGGAGAAAGGGAGAGGGAGAGGGGGATAGAGAAAGATAGAAAGAGTTAGGAAGAGATTGGAAGGAGGAGGAAGAGGGAGATAGAGAGAGGGTAAGAAAGGTAGAGAAAGGGGAGGAGGGTGAGAGAGAAGTGGAGAGAGCGATAGTGAGAAAGAGAGGGAGAGATAGAGAGAAAATCGAGGGGGCAAGGGAGAGAAATAGTGAGGGTGAGAGAGAGAGATGAAAATTAGGAAAGAGGGAGAGCCAAAAAAAGGGATAGAGAGAGATTGAGTCACGGAGAGGGAGAGGGAGAGTGGGAGAAGGAGAGGCAGAGAGGTTGTGAGAGCGAGAGTCATAATGATTAAAACATATGTTTGAATTGCTAATTTCCCCTACATTTTACTATTTTGAGATGTCTAAATGATAAAACTTAAGTGCTTTTTGTATTCTATGTGCTAGGTGTGGAACCGATTGAAAAATGGTGTTAAAAGAGTTATATAAAGAGACTTTACGATCGAGCCAATTCAGCTACTGAAAAACACAAGAAGCGTGGGCACGTTAAGTTTATTAGCGTGGCCACGCTAATACAGACAGACATAGAAGCACAAGGACTCGAAGGCGCGGGCACGTTGTAACTTGACGCGGGCACGCTGAAATCTACGAAACAGACAACGGACCGCAAAAAGAAACAAAACTTGCGTGATTTGCCGAAAAAAGATGCGAGTACACACCGGAGGAGAGAATATTATGTACCCTTTTTGGGAAATAGACGCCTTGTACAAATAGAAACCTAGCAGACTAGGGCAAAAACGTTTTAGGTATTATTCTCATAGGAGGCGACCTTATTTTCTCTCTCTCTCTCTAGCTATGGTGGTCTGCCATGAGCAGCTAGACTCTTCTCCTTGGTAAAGGTAATCGAAGCTTTTGGAAATCAAAGATTTTGAGGTGCTTAAACATTAATGTAAATCGGTTTATTTATTTCAAGTATTGAACTTCTATGCTTATTTTCATGATTATTTGGGTTAATTTCTAATGTGTATAGTTAGTTTATTAGCTTAAATAATCTATAGCTAGATCGAATATTGAATCCGTAATTGTTCAATCCCTTTGATTTGTGTAGCAACTAGGAGTGTATGGTTTGTCTGCGTCGAAACTAATGACTTTTAGGAGGTTTGTTTAACTAGATTAAATGTAACTACATGTGTTGTGTTATCTTGCTTTGTTGATCTTTTTAATACATAAAGCCATTATTTGATTAAATCTTAGATCGTATTTAAGGTTGTTAAATAATGAGGGTTGATTAGAATATATGTTTCGAGTTGGCTAATCGTAAGAAAAGATTGATTTCAATATCACAATAAATATTTGAATGGAAATCGATATTTTATGCACCAAGGATAAATCTCAAGTTCCAAAAGTGGATGTTACCCGAACCAAGGTTTGTTTACTTGAATATTTACTCTAAACTCATTTTCTGAATTTAATTTGTTTAGTTTCAGTTATATCTCAATCAAATCAAAACCCCCTTTTTATTTATTTCATGTTTCTCTAGACTTGTGACGACTAACACGATTGAATTCCTCGTGGGATCGATCCCTACTCTCCCTTACTACATTTATGTTATAGGAGCTTAGGAGTTTAATTTGGGTACACAGGACAACATAAGCAAAACTCACACCAAATTTTAGAGCCATTGCGGGGAGTTCACGATTGTTTATGTACGTTACAAGGTCTAGCAGATGCTTGAAAACTTGCTATTTGACCCGAAATAGAACACACGATAAAAAGTCTTAGGAAGGCCACGCGATAGCAGGTGTGCCCATGCCATTACTCAGCGAGACGAACAGCAAACGAGAGGAACAAACAGAGCGATCGAGCACCTACCGCAATCATGGAGAACAAACCCGCAAACAGAACACTTAGAGAGCTTGCCGCCCCGACTTGGATCAGTAACCTCATTGCATCAAATTTCCTAACTTTGCTGCCAACACTACATGTGAATTGAAGTCCGGGCTGATACATCTTTTACCTAGCTTTCGAGGATCAGCGGGTGAAGATCCTCACAAACACTTGAAAGAGTTCCATATGGTATGCTTAGGTATGAAACCGAATAGAGTCACTAAAGAGCAAATCAAACCGAGGGCATTTCTTTTCCCTTTGAAGGATGATGCCCAAGATTGGCTCTATTACTTACTCGCTGGAAGTATAACTACTTAGCATGAAATGAAGAGGTTGTTCTTGGAAAAATTCTTTCCAGCCTCAAGAGCGACCAAGCATAAGAAAAGAGATTTGTGGCATTAGGCAACACAATGGAGAGTCATTATATGAATATTGGGAGTGCTTTAAAAAGCTTTATGCAAGCCGCCCACACCACCAAATCACAAATCAGCTAGCTCATCCAATATTTTTATGAAGGACTTTTGCCATTCGACCGAAACATGATTGATGCAGCAAGTGGTGGTGCTTTATCTAAAAAAACACTCGAAGAAGCTAAAACTTTGATAGCAAACATGGCATCAAACACACAAGCAATTTGGAACCGGATCCGACTATGCCACTCGATGAGTAAATGAGGTAAGTACTTATTCCCTTGAAAAATGTTTTGATGACCTTACTCGCTCTTGTGCGTCAATTGGCGTAGGAAAAACAGAAATGGCAAAGGCTTGTGGAATTTGTTCAGCGGTGGGACATGCAACGGGCATGTGTCCGACTCTCCAAGATGATAACCATGAACAAGCAAATGCCGCTGGAGGGTTCCCGGGACTACCATAGCGAAATTATAACCCTTTTTCCAACACATACAACTCGAGTTAGAGGGATCACCCCAACTTTCGCTATGGCAATGCCCCAATAAATCAGCCCACCAATAATTTTCAGCCATTCAAGCAGCATTACCCTCCTAAACAGCGACCACATGCTCAAACTTCGATTCGGGTATGTCTCTTGAAGATATTGTCAAAACCTTAGCTACTAATACTCGTGAAATTTCAGCAAGAGGCAAAGAATAGCATTCAAAACTTGGAACATCAAGTGGGCCAATTGGCCAATGTTGTTAGCGGAATTGATCAAAATTTGAGCAAGCTACCCTCGGAAACGAGTGGTAAATCCAAAAGAAAATACGAGTGCGATAGTCTTGCGAAGTGGAAAAGAATTGGAACTACCAAAGGAGGCACCAATTGAACCAATACAAGCAGCACATTGAAATAGAAGAAGAGGTGACGAATAAACCTCTCCAAAGAAGGAAGAGACGATAGGTAAGTCTTCACCACCACGAAAAGGTAGAGTCCCCCCTCCTTTTCCGGATGCTTTAGTTTGCACTTGCAATTTTAAAAGCAATACCGATTTGTATGAAACCTTTCAAAATTACATGGTGAACATTCCATTATTGGATGCAATCAAGCAAGTCCCTCGCTATGCCAAATTCTTGAAAGAACTATGCATAGTGAAGAGGAAGCAAAGGCTTACAAAAGGGGAGAAAATTAAGGTAGGTGAAAATGTTTCAACAATCATACAAAGAAACCTTCTCGAGAAGTGCAAGGATCCGGGTATGTTTTGCATTCCATGCACAATAGGTGATGCTGACATTAAAAAGGCCATGCTAGACTTAGGAGCTTCCATCAATGTTATGCCATACTCCATATACATCACTCTTAACCTTGGACCCTTGGAAGAAACAAATATTATCATTCAATTAGTCGATAGGTCCACTGTTCATCCTAAGGGAATAGTTGAGGATGTGCTTGTGCAAGTTAATGAAAAAATGACTTTTCCTGCTGATTTTTATGTCCTTGATATGGAAAATGATGATAATGCAGCACCAATCTTGTTAGGTAGGCCTTTCTTGAAAACTCGTTCGAACAAAAATTGATGTCTACAATGGTACCTTGACCATGGAGTTTAATGGTGAAATCATGAGATTTAATATCTATGATGTCATGAAATATCTTGATGTTGATTATCCTTTGTATTCGGTTGATGTAATTGATTCTCTAGCACATGATATGTTCGAAATTGATGGCAAAGATGCATTAGAGATAGTCAATCGTGAGCACCTTTTCAAAGTAAGTAGTAAGTTGCGACTTAAGTCCGAAACACAAGAGGTCATTACCGAGATGAACAAATTTGAGGAGCCGAAAGGCTCCAACAACTTGTTTTAGAAAGAGATATAAGAGAGAGAGGGATAGATGTAGAAAGGGTGGGAAAGGAAGATAAGAAGAAAGAAAGAGTGGGAGATAAAGGATAGATGGAGAAAGAAGGAGAGAGTGCGAGGGAGAAAGAGGGAGGGAGAGAGGGAGGTAGTGGGAGAGAGATATAAGGAAGAGAGTATGGGAAAAGGGGAGAGTAGGGAAGAGTTTGAGGGTGAGAGGGAGAGAGAGGGGAGCGAAAGAGAGGTAGAGAGAGAGATATAGAGAGAGAAAGAAAGAGAGGGAGAGAGAGCATGAAGAAGGGAAAGAAGAGAGAGGGGGAGAAAGAGAGGAGACAAAGATGGAGAGAGAGGGAGAGAGGGAAGGAAATAGTGCAAGAAAGAGAAAGAGAGACATAGAGAGAGGAATAAAAAGGGGGAGAGAGAGGGAGAGAGTGGGAGAGCAGGGAGAGATGTAAGAGGGAGAGAAGGGGATGAAGGGAGAGGGAGAGAGAAAGTGTGAGAGAGGCATGAAGGGATAGGAAAAAGAGGGAGAGAGGGAGAATAGAGAAGGAGGAGAGACGGAGAGTGGGAGGTAGAGGGAGAGAAATAGATTTAGATAAAGGGTGAGAGAGTGAGAGAGAGATAGGGATAGAGGGAGAGAGAATGGGACATTGAGAGAGGGAGAGAAACAAATAGCAAGAGGGAGAAAGAGAGAGAAAAGGAGTAAGACTAAGGGGAGAGAGGGAGGCAATGAGAGAGATAAGGAGGTAGTGAGAGGGAGAAAGGGACAAAGAGTGAGGGAGAGAGAAAGGTAGATAAGGAGAAGGTGAGGGAAAGAGAGAGGGAGATGAAAGGAGAAAGAGTGGATGAGGGAGAGGGAGAGAATAATATATAGGAGAAGAGAGGGATGGTGGGAGAAAAGGAGAGAAGGAGAGGGGAAAGAGAAGGAGAGAGGTAGAAAAGGAGGGAGTTGAAGAGAGAGAGAGGGAGAGGGGGAGAGAGTGGGGAGAGTCAAAGGGAAAGAGTGGGAGAGGGAGGAGGGAGAGGGAAAGAAGGAGAGAGAGGGAAATAGTAAAATAGGGAGAGAGAGGAAGATAAAGAAGAGAGAGAGGTAGCGAAGGAGACATAGAATGAGAGGGAAAGAAAAAGAGAAATGGACGAGGGAGAGATGGAGAGAGAGAGGAAAAGTGATGGATATAGGGGAGAGAGAGAGAGAGAGAGGAAAAAGGGGAGAGAGAGAGGAAGATTGGGAGAGGGAGGGAGAGAGGAAGATTGGGAGAGAGAGGGAATAGAATGAGGGAGGGAGACATGGAGTAAGAGCAAAAGGGAGGGGAAGAGAGAGGGGGAGAGGGAGGGAGGGGGGAGGGATCGTTGGAAGGAGAGAAAGTAAGAGAGTGAGAAGGAGAGGGAGAGAGTGGGAGGAAAATAGAAGGAGAGAGAGAGGAAGAGAAGGAGTGGGAGAGAGAAACAAAGAACAAGAGGGAGGGAGGGAGAGGGGTAAAGAGAGAGGTAGAGAGGGAGAGAGAGGAACCAAGAGAGGGAGGGAGAAAGAGAGAGGGAGATAGGGGTAGAGAGCAAGAGGGAGAGAGGTAGAGATAGATAGACATAGAGAGAAGGAAGGAGATAGAGGAAGGGAGAGAGAAATGAAGAGAGTGGGCGGGAGAGATGAAAAGAGAGGGAGAAAGGATGAGGGAGAGAGGGAGATGGAAAGGGAGGTAGAGGGAGAGAGAAGGGGAGGAAGGGAAATGTAGAGGGAGAGAGAAGGGGAGGAAGGGAAATGTAGAGGGAGAGAGGCAGAGAAGAATGGAGAAAGTGAGAGAGAGAGTGAGGGGAAAAGAGAGAGGGAGAGAGGGAAAGATAAAGAGAGGGAGAGAGAAAGAAAAGAGAGGGAGAGAAAGAGAGATAGAAAGAGAGGGAGGTGGAGGGGAAGATAGAGAAGGAGGAGAGAGAGGAGAGAGAGTATGGGAAAGAGAGGGAGGAGGGAGAGGGAGGGAGAGGGAGAGAGGGAGAGGGAGAGAGAGATTGAGAGAGAGGATGATATAAGGAAGATGAAGAGAGAGCAAGAGGCGAAAAGTAGGGGGAAGAGATGAAGAGAGGGAGAGGGAAAGAGCGAAAGAGAGAGGGAGAGAGAGAAAGAGAGAGAGGGAGGGATAGGGGGAGGGAGGGAGGGAGAGAGAGAGAGGAGAAAAGGAATAAAAGAAGATACAAAAGGGAGAGAGGGATGAGGGAGGGAGAGAGAGGGGAGAGAAGGAGAGAGAAAGATAGAGAGGGGTGGTGAGAGAGAAAGGGGATAGAGAGAAGGAGAGGGGGAGAGAGGGAGAGATAAGGAGAGCAAGAGGGATAGATGGGTGAGAGAGGGAGATAGAGAGAAATAGAGGGAAGGGGTGAGAGAGAGATGAAGGGGGAGAGAGAGTGAGAGAGGGGAAGATAGATGAGAAGGGAGAGAGAACGAGGGAGAGAGAGAAAGAGAGAGAGGGAGAGAGGGTGACTAAGAGAGAGAAAAGGTGAGAACGAGAGGGGGAGAGAAAGGGATGAAGGAGAAAGAGAGACGAGAGAGAGAGGGAGAGGGAGGGAGAGAGGGATTGAGGGACGAAGGAGGGAGCGAGAGATAGATAAAGGGAGAGGATAAGAGAAAGAGGGGGATAGTTAGAGCAACAAAGGGAGAGAGAGGGAGAGGTGGAAGTGCAAGAGAAAGGGAAGGTAGAAAAGTGAGAGGGAGTTAGGGAGAGAGAAGGAGAGAGGAGAAATGAGAAAGAGAGTGGGACGGACAGGGGGAAAGAGAGTGAGAGAGAAGGAGAGGGGGATATAGTACGAGAGGGGCGAGAGAGAGACATAAAGAGGGAAAAGGCGGGAGAGAGAGGGAAGGGGAGAATGACGTATAAAGCTAGAGGGAGATAGAGAGAGGGGTGAGAGAGAGGCAAAGGGATAGAAAGGGAGAGGTGGAGATAGGGAATGAATTAGAGGAAGAGAGTAGAAGGGAAAGAGAGAAAAAGAGTGGAAAGGTGAGAGGAAGAGAAAAGGGGAAAGAGGAAGAGAGAGGAATTGGGATACGGACATTGGGAGAGAGAGAGGGAGGAGAGGAAGGGAGGGAGGGAGAAAGGGTAAGGGAGAGAGAGAGGGAGGGAGAAAGAGGGAATAGGAGAGGGAAAAAGGGAGAGGAGAGATAGAACGAGAGGGGGAGAGATGGAGAGAGAGATGGAGATGGAGGGAGGGAGAGAGCAAAGAGAAAGGGAGCTAGGAAGGGGAAAAGATAGGGGTAGAAAGAAGGAGAGAGGTAGAAAGAGAGGGAAAGAGAGAGGAAAGAGAGAAAGAGGAGGGAGAGAGGGAGGGGGAGGAATAGAGAAAATGAGAAAAAGAGTAAGAGAGAGAGAGAGGGTGAGAGGTAGGGAGAGGGAAAGGGAGGGATAGAGGGAAAACGAGAGATAAGTAGGAGAGAGAAAGAGAGGAAGGGAAAGAAGAGAGTGAGAGAGGAAGGGAGAGAGAGGGGGAGATAGAGAGGAGAGAAGAATATATATATATATATAGGGAGACTAGAGGAGAGAAAAAGTGAGAATGAGAGGGGTAAACAGAGGGAGAGAGAGCTAAATAGAGGGATGGAGGGAGAAAGCGAGAGATAGAGAGAGAGAAAGGGAGAGAGGATCATAAAAAGAGGGAGAGAGGGATGGAGTAGGAGACAGATAGAGGGAGAGAGAGGGAGAGGATGAGAGAAGAGGAGGAGAGTTAGTGGGAGAGGGGGAGGGGGAGAGAAAGAGGGAGAG
The DNA here is from genome assembly GCA_963924115.1 of Dovyalis caffra. Classification (NCBI taxonomy): domain Eukaryota; kingdom Viridiplantae; phylum Streptophyta; class Magnoliopsida; order Malpighiales; family Salicaceae; genus Dovyalis; species Dovyalis caffra. The sequence goes on from CAWUPB010000144.1 coordinate 162,079, forward strand.
AGAAAGGTTAGAGAGTAGGAGAGGGTGAAGGTAAGAGAGCAAGAGAGAGAGAAGTACAGAGTAAAAGGGAGAATGAAATAGGGAGAGGAAGCAAAAAGAACGAGAGAGATATAGAGAAGGAAAGAGAGGGGAGAGAGAGGGAGAGTGAGGGATAAAAGAAGAGGGGGAAGATGGAGCAAGTGTGAGAGAGAGGTAGAGAGAGGGAGATAGAGAAAGAATGAGAGGAAGAAAGTAGAAAGAATGAAGAGGAAGGGAGGGAGAGAGAGAGAAAAAGAGAGCGGTAGGGATAGCGAAAGAGATAGGGGAAAGCGAGAGAGAAGGGGAGGGGGAGAGAGGGAGAAAGAGGAAAAGGAAAAGAGAGAGGGAAAGATAGGTAGGAGAGAGGAAAAGAGGGAGAGAGAGGGTGAGAGAGAAGCGAGAGATGAAGGGAGGGACAAGGAATCGGAGATGGAGAGATTTAGAGAGGAAGAGAGTATAGAGGGATTATGACATAGGGATTGAGAGAAAGGGAGAGAGGGAAGGGAAGAGAGAGGGAGAGGAGGGAAAGAGAGATGAAGATAGGGGTTCAAGAGATAAAGAAAGTAGGAGAGATTGGAAGAGAGAGAGGGAGAGAGAGGGAGGGATAGATTGAGCGAAAGAGAGAGAAAAGGAGAGGGGAAGAGGAAAGGAGAGGAAAGAGATAGAGAGGGAGAAGGGGAGATGGATTTAGGGATTGATGGGCAGAGAGAGGCTAATAGGGAGAGGGAGAGAGAGCAAAAGGGAGAGAGGGTGAAAGGTAGAGAGAAAGAGAGAGGGAGGAAGTGGGAGGGAGGGGGAGAAAGGGATAGGAGGAGAGGGGGAAAGGGAAAAGGAGGGAGGGAGAGAATGGGAAGAGAGGGGGAGGAAGGGAGGGGGAAGGGAAAGGGAGAGAGGGTGAGGGAAAGAAAGGGAGATGGAGAGAGGTAAAGGGAGAAAAGGAGAGAGGGAGAGGGAGAGAAGGGAGATGGAGAGATGGAGAGAGATAGAGGGATTGAGAGAGATAGAGAGGGAGAGGATGGAAGGAGAGAGATAGGGAGAGAGGGAGTAAGAGTGAGGGATAGAAAGTGAAAGAGGAAAAGGAAAGGAGGGAGAGAGAGGGTAGAGGGGGAAAGAGAGAAGCAGATCAATAGAGAGGTTGAGAGAGAGTGAAAGAGAGAGGGAAAGAAAGGAAAAGAGAGGGAGAGAGAGATAGACAGGGTAAAGAGAGGGAGAGAGGGTGAAAGGGAGAGAGATGGAGAGATGGAGTAGGAGAGGGAGAGGGAGAGAGAGAGAGTGGGAGAAGGAAAGGATAGGAGGGAGAGAGGGAATGTAATCCCCATAAAGTCCTTAACCATATCAATATACATACAAGGATATTCGTACATATATACATTAAGCAAGGGTGTGATTTATGTGCCATTTTAATGTTTTGGTAATATTATTATGCTTGGTGTTTACGTGAGGAATCAGGGGATGAATTTTCAAGTAATTTAGCTGATTATCATTCATTTTCTCTAGTATATATGTGGAACCTATTATATAAGTAAGAAAGGTATTTTAAAATGTGGGGAATGTTGGAAAATTTTTGGGAAGGAAATTACTGAATTATTGGGAAGGAAATTGCGGAATTAATTATTTAGGGAGGAATTGTTGAATTTTTCTAGGAAAGGAACGTCATGTTACTTGAACTAAACTAGCTTAAGGGACTTAGTTAGCCTAATCACCATCTTTAGCAAATAATTTGACACCTAAGCCTTCATTTAATGCAATGGAAGCCAACTCATTCCTTTGACTAAGCCAAACCCGCCACTTGTCCCTCTTGGTCACCATTTACTTTACAATTGATAAATTAAATCAAGAAACATGTAAACTAATTAAAATGCAAGGAAAATGGAGCATGTATATATATAAGGAAAGAGATTACATGGTCGCTTTTTTGGTGAAATCCATAGCTCACCCAAAAGAAGAAGAAAAACGTCATTGAGAGGGAGAGAAACATAGAAAAGAAAGAGAGAAAAAGAAAGGAAAAAAATAGAGGATAAAAAGAAGGAAAAACCTAGGGAAATCCGTAACCAACCTAAACTAAGTAAGTGGGTTTTTATCTATGCCATCCGTTTGATTCTTAAATGTTAATTTATGTAATTGATCATGTTGTGTTGTGTTGTTGTGTTGGTATTGTGTTGGATGGCTTGGCATATAATTTTTGGTTGTTATGGAATATGTAAGGAATGGTTGATATGTTGCTTATTAAATGTGGAAAGCCTTGTGCATGGCTATTTTTGTGTATTGATAGGTTTGATTGAAAAAATTGGGGCTTGATCGAAACTTGGTGGACCAAACAAGGATTGATACGAACTTGGACAAAGTAAAATAGGAAGGAAGAAAAATTAAATTTTAAGGTTTTTCCTAAGGTGACTTTCGACCAAAATGGGAAAGATGGAACCTTTTGATACTTAAGGACTTAAATTTTAATGTGAACAAATTAGGTTTGACTAGTCATTTTGAACAAAAAGGAAAACTTTATATAAAATCAAAGAACATTTCTTGCAAAATTAAGAGACCCATTTGGCCCAAACTTAGGAAAAATGGAGTTTTAGGTTCCATTAAATTTATTTGATAAGTAATGGTTCAATTAGGTCCAAATAGGAATAAAATTGAAATTAGAAAGGCAAGCTTGCCAAAGAAACTAAGATTTTGACTTAAGAACTAAATTAGGCCTAAAAGTGTTAAAATCGAGCTAGAAGGTAACATTATACCCTAACATGTTGAAAATCGATCAAAATGCTAATAACTATGCAATTCAAGTGTGGAATGATTTAATGACGAGATTTACTAAAGGAAATAAAAAGGAAGTATTCATGTGTACAATTACATCCATGACTCGACCAATACCATTTGTCAATATATAACTCTAACGAGGTGAACATTATGATAAGGGGTATGAGAATACCCGAAACCTTGTATGGGTTGAACCTATAAAAATATATGAAACTAAACCCCGTATAAGTTGGATATGTTTAATACGATAAGTGTAACATCACGTGCATCATCTACATTGTGGGGTGGGTTGAGAAAAGTCAATTGATTGAGAATTGGTTTACATGGTTAGGGTTGGTAACCTAGTTGGAATAAATGGGCATTAATGGTTCAGATTGTGTGTGTGCTCTAATTTGTGTGATTGTATTGTTGGGTGATAGATTCTCGCTAATAGTGGCTATAACAAGGGATAATTCTATTATTAGCATTAGGTGTTTCAATAATCACCAATAGAGGAGACTTGCTAATACCTAGGGTATCCAAAATCAAAATCTATGAGTATGGTGGGGAAGTCCGAAAAGCATTGCATATCACATACATCACCCCACTTACCGAGCTTTAGCTCACCTCGTTGTTATTTCCATGATTATGACAGGATAGGGTCAAAGTAGCAAGAATGCAGCCAGTTCCTCCTAAAAGGGGCTCATCCATGACACAAACGTAATGAAGTTTATCTTGATTATAATTTTGGGTTGGGATGTCAATGGACATTTCAATAACATTATAAATAATTTATAATTTCTTTCGTTGGATTTGTTAATGTTATGTAATTTGTACTATATGTGTTTCATTATGTAATATGCCCTTAATATATGAGCATGTACGAATTAGGGATTAAGTCGGGATTTGGTCGTCTCGGCGTGACACGTTCTTCGCTTGGCCGATCCTTTTTGGGTAATAAGCGAGTGAGATGGGGAGGGGGTGCCACATTAGAGACTAAAGTCCCGATTTACTCTTATAATACATGGCTAGTAAATAATAACATATTAAGTATAGAAGTACGTACAATAAAATTTATACCACTTGAATGAATACTCGTTGTAGAAGTAATAAAATATTTAAGGTGTCATTTACCCACTACTAGACACCATACCCTTTGTTACAATCAAAAGAGATTTTTATATTTTTTGTGTCACATATGAGCTCTTTTTAGGAGGAACTAAAGGCTTCTTTATCGGTACTACCATCACCTTTACCTATCATGGCATGAAATAACAACGGGGTTAGCCGAAGCTTAGTAAGTAGGGTGATGCACGTGAGATGCGATGCTATCCTATCACTTAGCCTTTCCCCATTGATTTTAATTTAGGTATCCTAGGTATTAGCAAGTCACGCTCTATTCTCATTCCTTAGTGATTACTCGAATCACTTGTCGCTAGCAATAAAATTATCCCTCATTGTAGCATACGGTTAGTAGAATTATCCATCGCTTAACGAGTGTAATCAATTAATAAAGCGTTCATATAGGTTCATTGCTAATACCCATTTAATCCAATTTGGTTACCAAACCTATCCAATTTCAAACCAATTCGATTACCAAACCTCATCATTTCTCGACTCAATCGTTTTCTCAAGTCAATCCACCTCCAAATGCATACGATGCACATGATGTTTCATTTACCACATTCCACCAATCATGGGTACCAAATCCTTCATTTTCACACCACAATCGGAATCTAATCCATGCTTGGGATTTCATATATTTTTCATAGTAGTCACGTAAAGAATACAAGACCCACCCATTAGGATTAATCAATTCTTATATTTTAGTCCTAGGAACGCGTTTGAGCGCATTTGAAGTGGGATTTCATTCTTAACTCTGAAATTTAGCCTTACTAGCCGAATTTAGCTTCTAATAGGTCTAGGTCCCAATTTCAATTTTTCTTGAAATTTTACCTTCCAACACTTCATTTTATACTTATTCGGGTGTAATTGAACCGTTAATTATGGAGTTGGATGATTGGAACCCAAACCCCAAATTTGTGGGTTTAGGCTCAATGGGTTCTAAAAGTGGCAAGAGATTCTTTTTATTTCTATGTAATTTCTCTTCATCCTAACTTACTAATCTATACTTAATTGGGTTACCATTGAGTTCTAGATCTTTAGTTACATAAAAAAAAATCCAAACTTTGGCGATTTTAGTACCTAGGTTGAATGATTTCCTTAAGGATACTCTAATAATTCTTTCCTCTTTCTTGCTAAGTTATTCTTCCAAGTCCATGTCCACCATGGTTGAGTCCATCCAAACTTTAGTCCAAGCCAATTTGTTGTAACCAAACCCATCAACACATATTTAGGCATACACAACATATGGATACATAAACATACCAACCATTCATCATCACATATAAAATCCAACCATTAATTTCACATTAAGCCATCAAACACAAAATACTAACATGAATAACCTATAACAACATAATAGAAAGCGTTAAACCACCACCTAATTTATGCACATATAAATGAAATTTATAGCATTACATAATACAACATAAAACCTACTTACATTGATTTAAGCTTTCCTAAAGATTTACTAGCTTTTCCCTTTTTCCTTTCTTCTTTCTTTCTTTTTCTTTCTTTTTTGTTTTCTTCCCTCAATTCCGTTCCCTTTTTTCTTTAGTGACCTACGGTTTTTCCTAAAAAATAGCTAGGTTTAACTATCTCTCACACTTATATACTGCACCTTTTTTCTTCTCATTAATTAGTATAACTTGTGTCTTAATTTTATGGTTATAAGGTGTAAAGCGAGAAAGAAAATGGAAGCAAGGTGGTGGGTTTGAAGTCCAAGCTTGCTAGGTTTCACTAATTAGAACAATGTAGAAGATTAGGTGTCCAATTAGTAACTAAAAATGGGTAACTAAAGGGTAACTAAACCAACCAAATTTCTAAGGTAGTTTGGTTCTAATAATTCAGCATTTTCACCATATTTAGGTGATTCTTTCACTTGCATGGCATTTTTAGATATACTGTTACGAGAAAATATATAATGGCTAGCTAAATGCCCAAAAGTTTATTCCCATAAACACTTCCATGAACATTAGGTATTTTAATACCACAAAATATTGAAGAAAATGTCACATAAATTACACCCACATCCAATATATATTTATAGATAATCCAAGATATATATTTATAAGGTTAAGAATTTTCACGAGAGTTACATTTCTCTCCCCAAAATTTTGGCATTCATTTAATTTTTAGGCAATTCTCCAAATTTTGGCACTCTGTACACTTTTAGATAATTTTTCTCACTTTATGGTACATTCTAAATATATGTTAAAAGAAAGAAATGGTAACTAGCTAGGTTGCTCGTAGTTCATCCCATAAATCCTTACATAAACACTAAGCATGTTAACATCACAAAATATTAAAATGGCACATAAATCACACCTATACTTAGTATATACATATATAAATATTCCAGTATGTATAACTATGTGATTAAGGATTTTCATGGGGGTTACAAAGATGACAAGGTGGAAAGTGATGAAAGACCATGGAAGGCTAGGTGACGGGTAAGCTTAGGAAAAAGGATGAGGTGGAAGTCAATGTAAGAAGTGAGAAGCTTAGGTGTCAAGTTGATTTTAAAGAATGGGTAATGGCATTAAACATAATCTTAAGGGTATTTCAGTCCATAAATTTTGACTTTACTCCTAAATTTTGGCCCTCTTCAATTAAGGAAAAATTTTCCATTTCATGGCATACTAAATAACTTATCCAAAATTTCTCCCCCTAAATTGTTGCGTGAACACCAAACTATTCCTATAATCACCATTATATTAATAGCACAAAAATAATAAAATACCACAAAATCAAAATGTCACAAAAATCACTTCCATACATAGTATGTATATATATGAATATTCCGGTACGAATATGTATATGGTCAAGAATTCTCACGGGGTTTACATTTCTCCCCTCAAAAGAAATTTCATCCTCGAAATTGACTCGACTGAATAATTTTAGGTATTTCTCTTTCATTTCTTCCTCTCGTTCCTAGGTCATTTCTTCAAGGTTGTGATTCTCACACAAAACTTTAACTAAGGCAATTTTTTATTCTTTAGTTATTTGACTTGTCTATCTAGAATCCGAACCGGTATTTCCTCATATGTTAAGTCCGAGGTCAAGTTCGATGGTGCTATCTCAAGAATCTAGCTAGGCTCTCCAATACATTTCCTTAATATGGACACATGAAATACATTATTTACTCCCAACAAGAATGGTGGTAGCGATAGTCGATATGCCTTATCATTTATTTGATCAAGTATCTCAAATGGTCCAATATATCGCAAACTCAATTTTCCTTTCTTTCCAAATTATAGTACACCTTTTATCAACGAAATTCTTAAGAAAAAATAGTCTCCAACTGCAAACTCTAGATCGTTTCTCCTTTTATTAGCATAGCTTTTTTGTCTACTTTGGGTTGTCTTCATCCATTGACGAATCTTATCCACCACCTTAGTTGTTTGATACACCAATTTTGACCCTAATAACTTTCTTTCCCCTACTTCATCCCGACTTATTGGGGATCAACATCGTCATCCATAAAAAGCTTCATAAGGAGTCATCTTGATTGATGATTGATAGCTATTGTTATATGCAAACTCCGCTAGTCATAAATATTTCTCCTATTTCTCAAACCAATCTATAACGCACTCTCATAAAATGTCTTCGAGAATCCGAATGACCCGTTCGGATTGTCCATCGGTCTATGGATGGTAAGTCTGTGCTAAAGTTTAGCCTTATCCCTATGGCCATATGTAAACTCTTCTAGAATGTTGAGGTGAATCTATGATCTCGTTCGACACGATTGAGATTGGGACCCCATATAGCCTCATAATTTCATCAATATACAATCGAGCGTACTCGGCTTAGGCTATAAATAGTCTTAACTGGAAGGAAATATGCAATTTAGTCAACCTATCCACGATCATCCAAATGGCATCCGACCACTTTTTCGATCTTGGCAACTCCATGACAAATCCGATAGTTATATGCTTCTATTTCCATTCTAGAATTGCCAATGGTTTTAACACTCCCACGGGTCTTTGATGCCCCGCTTCACTTATTGATAGATCTAACACCTCGCCACATAGCTCACCACGTCTTTCTTCATTTTTGGCCACTATTAACATTGTTTCAACTCCCGATACATTTTAGTGCTCCTTAGATGTATCGTGTACATGGACGCATATACCTCTCTCAATATTTCTTCCTTCAAGTCTCGCTATCGAAGGAACACACAATCTTCCCCTAAATCCGATCACTCCCTTGTCATTAATAACAAGGTTAGACTCCTTCTCGGCCTCCATACTTTTCTTCCATTCATTTATCCTTTCGTCCGTTTGTTGTCCTATTTGAACTCTTTCTTGTAGAGTCGATTGGCTTAATAAAGCCGATATGATGGTTTCGTGGCCTATAGGGATTACCTTTAATTTTAGCTTTTGTAAATCCCTCACTATCGAAAAGCTGAATTATCTATATTGTTGCTATCCATTTTCTACTTAAAGCATCGACAACGACATTAGCCTTTCTTGGGTGGTAGTTGATTATGCGGTGATAGTCTTTCACTAACTCTAACCACCTCATTTGCCTCATATTTAACTCTTTTTGTGTGAAGATATACCATAAAAGTTTATGGTCCATATATATCTCACATTTTGCTCTATATAAATAATGTCTCTAAATTTTCAAGGTAAAAATGACCACTACTACTGCTAATTTCGGATCATGCGTGAGATAATTCCGCTCGTATTCTTTCAATTGTCATGAAGCATAGGCCACCACCCTTCCATTGTGCATTAACACCACTCTTAACCCATTCTTAGAAGCGTCACTATACACCACGAAGTTGCCATCTTTGGACGAAATGGTTAGTACTAAGCCGTGATTAATCTTCATTTCAATTCTTGAAAACTCGTTCTCACAAGTGTTTGTCCATTGAAAGTTAACACTCTTCTTCATTAGGTTAGTAAAAGGCATTGCTATCTTAGAGAAGCCCTCAACAAATCTCCGATGATAACCGACCAAACCTAAGAAACTTCATACCTCGACACATTCTTTAAGGTAGGCTAGTTTTGAATGACTTCTATCTTCTTTTGATCCATCGTTATGCCTTCCTTTGTTACTACGTGGTTGAGAAAAGCGACTGTTCCATCCGGAACTCACACTTCTTGAATTGGCATACAACTGCTTGCTCCGTTAACGTCTACCGGGTAGCTCTTACATGTCCCTTATGTTCCTTGTCTATTTGAGAATAGACTAGATATCATTAATGAATATGATGATAAATTTATCCAAGAATTCCTTAAAGACTTGATTCATCAAGTCCATAAATGCGATTGGAGTGTTAGTCAATCCAAACGGTATCACTAGGAATTTATAGTGATCGTATCTCATTTAAAACGTTGTTTTCCTTACATCTTCCGGCCTTATCCTCAATTAGTGATATGTCGATTGGAAATCTATTTGGGAAAACACTATTGTGCCTTGTAATTGATCGAACAAATCATCAATGCGGGGTAATAGATACTTATTTTTAATGGTCACTCGATTCAACTCTCAATAGTCGATACATAGCCATAGGCTACCATCCTTCTTCTTTACAAACAATACCGGAGCTCCCCGGGGTGAGGAATTAGGGCATATAAATCCACGATCAAGTAAGTCTTGCAAGCTGTGCCTTCAACTCTTTCAACTCGGTCGGGGTCATTCTATAGGGAGTCTTAGAAATTAAGTCCATGGCCGATTCTTGACTAATCTCAAATTCTATCTCCCTTTTCGGTGGAAACTTAGTTAAGTTTTCTATGAATACATCTAGGTACTCCCACACTACCTCTATCTCGTCCGGTTTCGACTTTTGTTCTACCTAGTTATCCACCATGTACGCTAGGTATCCCATACATTCTTTTTTAACATCTCTTGAGCCTTTAAGGCCTAGATGGTCGGTACGGCTCAAAACTTTGAATCGGTCTTAAATTCTAATTGTTGATTCCCAAGTAGTTCAAAAATTACCATTCTACCTCGACGAGTGTATAGTGGCACCATGCCTTGTTAGCCAATCCATCCCCAAGATCAAATCAAAATCTTGGATCCAATACTATCAGATCGACTTAGAAGTTTATTCTCAATCTATACTAGACACTCTTTAACAATGCCTTTCAACTCCATAAATTCTCTAAAAGGGACAACTATAAGATACCCTACGAGCTAATGTCTTAGGTTTGACACCTAGGCTTTTTACTAATGCTTTTTATATGAACGAATGTGTAGCACTAGATCCATCAAAACATAAGTAATCAAGTTGAGGATTGAGACATTACCATAAATCATTGTCATGTCTCTTTGATCAACCTCCTCCTACGTCATTGTATAAACTTGAGCAATTATTTTTCTCGATCCTAGTCTCTATACCTAGGGGTAGTTGTAGGATACGTGCCCTTGCTTACGACATACATAGTAAGTCCTCATGTTCGATCGAAACTCCCAGATGTGGAACCTTCCACAATTACTACACCTCAATTGATTACTCATCATTGGTTCCGACCGATTACTCGGTAGAAGTCTAAAAGCGTTTGGTGCTTGGTCCGGTGACTCGTGTATTTCCTTGACCACCACCTTGATTAAAATTCATAGGTGGGACTCGCTTCACTAGCCTAAACGAAGACATTCTAAATTTAAATGCTTCTACTTGTACTTCTTTTGCTATCTCCTTCGATCCTTATCTGCCAACATTGCCTTGTCTACCATTTCTAGAAAGGTGTGGGTGATCGACATCCCTATAATACTCCAAACTCTTGAGTTTAGCCCTACTAGGAATCGATTCTTTTTTAAATTTCCATCCCCCATAATGAATGGGATGAATCTACACCCTTGTTCAAACTTTCGTATATACTCACCCATGGACATACCATCCTCGGTTCAATTCTAGAAATTCTTGAATTTCTCTAGCCCTTATATATGCGGTAAAGTATTTATTGTAAAAGATTTTGTTTAACCCTTCCCATGTTAAAGTAGGTAAGTCTACTATTAATCATGCGTTTTCCCACCATGTACGGGCATCTTTGGTTAGCATAACAATAACGCATGACACTCGCTCGTTATTGGTGAATTGTAGGTACTCAAATATTGCTTCCAAGGACTTGATCCATTCTTCGGCTACCATCGGATTAACAACCTTGGCAAACTCTTGGGGATTCATTTTTCAAAATCTTTCCACTTGTATCATTCCTATGTTAAGGCGGAGGCTATTGTTGCATAGCTAAGAGTCGCCTCATTTGCTCCACGTGGGTTTGTTGTTGTTGTTGCATTATTTCTATCATACGATTTAAAACTTCTTGTTGATTCCCATTATCATTATCGAAGGTCCCTTCTCCTCCTACTCGTACGAGATTCTTTCTTGGCATGATTTAGCTTTGTACATGTTACATTCAAGTTAGTTTTAGTATCTAAATTCTTTCTAATTACATATGTCACACAATATAAAGTATCCAAGAACATATAATAGTAAACATATCATACATAACAAACGAGTCATATTGACAAACATAGTTATATCCAAAGATGTACATGCCATATTTACACTCAAAAAGAGCATTTCTAGTTACATCAAAAGATGCAAAAAGAAACTATGATGTATGGTACGTTTTCCCCTAGTAATACCTCTACTAGGTTGGATTAACGTATCGAACCGTCGTGGAAAGTAGTACTCTACTCGCACCAATTGATAGCGTTAACCAATACGGTATGTACTATTAATGCTACGAGTATGTACTATCTCGCGAGCAAGGCTCAAAGGTAGACCCCATTTAAACATTAACCTAGTAAGGGTTTGCATAAGCTATATCAATAGGAAGGCTCGAATCAAGTTTCGCTAAGAATTTCGATCTATCTCACTATCCCATGCATCATCCAATAAGTGTTGATCTCTCAATAGAAGAGTCCAACGTACGGTCATCCTTAGAAAATCCATACTATGGAACTAGCGAAAAGAGTCATCGACGAACACTATTCGCTAAATCAAGTCATGTACTCGGATAACATGTGCCACCGGATCCTGGTTTGAGGACATAGTAAATTTGTTTAGCTCGGCCTAGTATGTAGTTAGGGTAACGTTGTCGGCATGTCCTAGCAGACTCGGTGAACACGGGATAGGTAAGGTGTCTATAATGATAATATTTACCATCGGCAATATTTCTAAGAAATAGCTATATACTATATAGAAAAGCACACAATAAATAAACACATTTATAAGAAACAAAGAATTAAATTTTTACCCATCAAGTAGCATACCGGTCCCCGAGCTCATGTGACACTTAACACTATACTCGATTCCTTAAACCAAGCTCGATACCACCTCTATAATGCCCCTAAATCCCTTACCAATTTCCTAAGAGGTGTGGCTAGGTTCGTTATATTGTTAAGACTAAAATCCTAACTTCCATAATACATAATCATGGAGTGTGTATAATACAATTTACATACCGTTAATAAATACGATTATAGGAAATTAAAAAATATCTAAGATGCCCTTTATCCACTAATAGACACTCGTACCCCCTAATTTATAAATAAAAATGATTTTTACATTCTCGGGTGATCCTCTTTTAGTGAGAACCGATAGCATCCTCGACCGAAGTATCCTTGCCCTTAAATGTTACACCACACTTTGACAACGACGGAATGGCCCAAAGCTCAATAAGTAAGGTGATGCATGTGATATGTAGTACTTTCCTATTACTCCGGCTTTCTCCATCAATTTTAGTTCGAGTACCCTAGGTACTAGAAAGTTTGCTCTATTTTCATTTCTCGATGATTATTGAATCACCTACCGCTAATAATGGAATTATCCCTCGTTGTAGCAAATGGTTAGCAGGATTATCCATTGCCTAACGGTGTAATCAACTATTAGAGCACGTACACAACTTCATTGCTAATACCCATTTAATCTAGTTCGGTTACCAAACCTCATCAATTCTCAATCACATGTTCTTTCTCAATTCAACTAGTCCACCCCCAAATGCATATGATGCAAATGCACATTCATGCAATCATGGTTACCAAACCCTATCTCAACCCATTCATCGTATCCATCCAAAGTACAATTATAACCAATTTGTATTCAGTCTAAGCTTTATTTCATGTGTAAGTGCCTTCCCTTCATATAGAAAGTCTTAGCCTAAAATTTAACGTATAATTAGCTTACATAAATATTAGCCTTTCAATCTAATTTAAATTATTTCGAAAGTGAAATCTCTTTCTTAGCCCGTATCTTGGCATGGATGATCGAATTTAGCTCCTAGCTAATCTAAGTCAAAGTTTCCATTTTCCTTAAAGTCTAACCTTTTTACACTTCAATTTATATATATTGAGTTCTAATTGAACCATTACTTATCAATTTGGATGAGTGGAACTCAATTCTCAAAAATTAGGGTTTAGGCCGAATGGTTCCTAGCCTAAGCCAAAATTTCCATTTTCCTTGAAGTATACCCTTTCTATACTTCAATTTATATATATTTAGGTCTAATTAAACCATTAATAATCAATTTGGATGAGTGGAACTCAAATACCAAAAATTAGGGTCTAGAGTCGAATGGTTCACTAAAGCGTGACAATAGATTTTCTTTCATTCTAATGGAGTTTTGTTTCATCCTAATTTACTTATTTGAGTTACAATTAAGTCATAGGTTCTTAAATTCATACAAGTGTCCAATCTTTCCCCCTTTAGGTATGTAGGCCGAATGGGTTGCCTAGGAAACTCATGCCTTTTTAAGTCCATCTTAATCATAGGTTCATCCAACCAATTTTTGATCCAAGCCTTTCTTTATTTATACCAACACTATCACCACGTACTTGGACAGACACAAAGCTTCAACAAGTCATCACATATACAAGTCCAACAAAAAGATCCACAAGAAACGATCAAAACACCATATCAACACAAACAATTCATAACAACATAACTAATGTTACAACTAAACCATATTAAAGAAACACATAAAAAAAAACTTTTAGGAATAAAATAAAACCTACTTACTTAGTTCAAATGTGATAGAAAATCCCTTAGTATTTTCTTCTGCTTTCTTCTTTCTTTCTTCCCTCTTTTTCTTTTCTGTTTTTCTCTCTTTCAATTAGGTTTTCTCTCAAATTTTTGTGAGTTAAAATGGCTAAAGTGTGGCCAGCCATTCACCCTCTTATATATATATATGTGTGTGTGTGTGTGTGTGTGTGTGTGTGTGTGTGTCCACCTTTCTTCCTTCATTAAATACCAAAACAATTGTCAAAAACTAAGATGACACGGTGGAAAGTGATGGAAGACCATGGAAGGCTAGGTGGCGGGCTTGGAAGGAAAAAGGATGAGGTGGAAGTCAAATGGAAGAATGGAGAAGCTTAGGTGTCAAGTTTACTTTCAAGGATGGGTAATGGCATTAAACATAATCTTAAGGGTATTTTAGTCCATAGATTTTGGCTTTACTCCCAAGTTTCAACCCTCTGCAATTAAGGAAAAATTTTCCATTTCATGGCATACTAACTAACTTATCCGAAATTTCTTGCCCTAAATTGTTACATGAACACCAAAGTATTCCTATAATCACCATTATATTAATACCAAAAAAATAATAAAAAACCACAAAATGAAAATGTCATAGAAATCACACCCATACGTAGTATGTATATATATGAATATTTTGGTATGGATATATGGTCAAGAATTCTCATGGGGGTTACAAAGAGAGAAGGAGAGGGAGAGGAAAGAGAGGGTGAGAGAGGGAAGTAAAGAAAGAAGGAGAGGGGGAGAGGGGGAGAGGGAAAAAGTAAGGAAGGATGAGAGAGAGAATGAGGGGGAAGAGAGATAGAGGGAGAAGGAGAGAGAGGGAGAGATAGAGATTGGTTGAGAGGGAGATAGGGGGAGGGTGGGAGAGAGAGAGAGGTAGGGAGAAAAAAAGAGGGAAAAGAAAGAGATTATGAGAGGAAGAGAGAGAAGAAGAGATAAAGTATGAGAGAGAGAAGGAGAGAGGGAGAGAGAGTGATAAGGAGCGGGTGAGAGAGAGGGAGAGCGTGAGAGGGAGACGGAAAGAGCAAGAGACGGGGAGAAATGGCAAGAGAGAGGGAGATAGAGAGAGGGAGAGAGAGAGTATAGAGAGTGAGCGAAGGAGGGAGGGAGAGAGAGTGAGAAAGTGAGAGAAGGAGGGAGAGATAGTGATGGAAAGAGAGAGAAGGAGGGAGACAGAGTGAGAAAATGAGAAAGGAATAAAGAGATAGTGATGGACGGATGGAAGGAGTGAGAGGGAGAGAGGGAGAATAAGAGAGGAAGAGGGTGAGGGAGAGAGAAAGAGAAAGAGAGGAAAAAAGAGAGAGATAGAGTGGGAGAGAGAGGGAGGGTGAGAGGGAGGGGGAGAGGGTGGAAGAGAGAGGGAGAGGGAGAGAGAGGGAGATGAAGTGGGAGAGAAAGGGAAGGAAAGAGGGAGAGGGAGAGAGTGAGAGAGATGGAGAGAAAGGGATAAAGAGAGAGAGAGGGATGATGATAGGGAGAGGGGAGACCGAGAGAGGGAGGAAGAGATAGTTATGGGAAGAGAGAGGCGGGGAGACATGGTGACAAAGAGAGGAAGGGAGGGAGATAAGGAGACGGGGAGAGTGAGAGAGTGAGAGTGGGAGGGAGAGATGGTAATGAGTAAGGACAGAGAGGGAGAGGGAGAGAAGAAGGGGGAGAGAGAGGGAGAGAGGTAGATGGGAGAGGGAAAGACATAGAAAAAGAGAGAGGGTGGGTAAGGAAAGAGAGGGGGAGGGAGAGACGAAGGAGAAATAGAGGGAGAGAGAGAGTAAGGGAGAGAGAGAAGAAGAGGGAGATAAAGTGAGGGAAGGAGATGTAAAGGAAAGGAAAGAGAGGGAGAGTGAGAGAGAGGAGGAAAGGGAGGAAGAAGGAAAGAGAGAGAAAGATCAAGAGGGAGAGGGGCGAGAGAGAGAGGGAAAGAGAACAAGAGGTAGAGAAGGCTAGAATGGTAGAGGGAGAGAGGGATAGAGAGATAGAGAGTTAGGAAGGGAGAGGGAGATAAAGGGAGAGAGGGGAAGGGAGAGCAAAAGATGAAAGGAGAGAGAATGAGGGTTAGAGAGTGAGAGATAAGGAGGGAAGTAAATAGGGACGAGAGGGAGGGAGAGAGATAGAGGGAGAGAGGGGGAAAAAAGTGAGAGAGAGAGTGATAAATAACGAGCAAAAGAGAAGAAGATATTAAGGGAGAGATAAAGAGATAGAGGGAGGGAAGGAGATGGAGAGGAAAATAAAGAGGGGGAGTGAGATAGAGGAGGAAAGGAAGGAGGAAGGAAAGAGAGAGAGAGAGAGAGATCGGGGAGGGAGAGGGGCAAGAGAGAAAAGGAAAGAGAACAAGAGGTAGAGAAGGTTAGAATGGTAGAGGGAGAGAGGGATAAAGAGATAGAGAGTTAGGAAGGGATAGAGAGATAAAGGGAAAGAAGGGAAGGGAGAGCAAAAGATGAAAGGAGAGAGAAGGAGGGTTAGACAATGAAGACATAAGGAGGGAAGTAAAGGAAGAGAGATTGAGGGAGAGAGGTAGAAAAGAAGAGCGGGAGAGAGAGGGGTAAATAGTAGGAGAAAGAGAAGAAGATAGTAAGGGAGAGATAGAGAGATAGAGGAAGAGAGAGATAGAGAGAGAAGGGGAGAAAGAAAGTAAGGCAAAGTGCAAAGGAGGAGAAAGGGAGAGAAAAGGATAGAGAGGGAGAGAAGAAAGGAGAGGGTGAGTGAGAGAGACAGAGGGAGAGCTAGGGAGGGAATGAGAGAGGTAGAAAGACCGAGAGGGAGAGCTAGAGAGAGGGAGAGAGGGAGAGCTAGAGAGAGGGAGAGAGGGTGAAAGGGAGAGAAAGAGAGAGAAAGGGAGAGGGGGAAAAGAGAGGAAGAGAAAGGGAAATAAGGAGAGATGCGAGAGAGAGGGAGATAGAGGGGGAGAGAGAAGGGGAGAGAGACATAAAGAGAGGGAGAAGGAGAGAGGGGAAGGGAGGGAGAGGAAGAGAGGGAGAGAGAGAAAGAGTAAGGGAGAGAGAAGAGAGGGAAGGAGAGACGTAGAGTTAGGGAAAGAGGGATAGAGTGAGGGTGAGGGGGATAGGGAGAGAGGGAGAGGGAGGGAGGAAGAGTGGAAGATAGAGAGAAAGGGAGAGGGAATGGGAGAGAGAGAGAGAGGGAGAGAAAAAGAGAGGGAGGGTGGGAGAGAGGGAGAGAGAGGGAAAAAGAGAAAGGAAAAGCAAAAAGAGATGGAGAGAAAAGAGAGACGGAGAGGAAGAGAGAGAGGGAAAGAGAGAATGAGTGAGAGGGAATAATGAAAGAGGAAAAGAGAGGGAGAGAGTGAGCGAGGGACAATGAGAGAGTGAGTGAGAGGGGGAGAAAGAAAGAGTGAGAGGGGGAGAAGGAGGGCGATCGAGGGAGATGGAGAGGGAGAGAGAAGGAGAGAGAGGAAGAAAAGAGAGAAAGAGGAAGAGAGGGAAGAGGAAAAGAGGGAGGAAGAGGGAGAGGGAGAGAGAGAGAAAGAACATGAGAGGAGGGAGAAAGAGATAAGGAGAAAGGAGAGAGAGAGTGAGGACATGTTAGTGGGAGAGAGAGGGAAAGAGAGAGGTAGAGAGAGGGAGGGAGAGAGGGCAAGAGAGAAGGAGAGGGAGAGGTAGAGAGAGGGAGAAAGGGGGAGATAGAGCGAGGGACCGGGAGCTAGGGAGGGATAAAGGGAGAGAGCATGAGAGAGAGAGGGAGAGAAGAAGAGATTAGGGGAGAGAGAGAGGGAGAGAGAAGGAGAGGGTGTGATGCCCCTACCTTGGTTCACTCTTTATTACCCAAATAGGAGTAACCGGGCGAAGTGCATCACGGCGACACGGCCGGTCTTCGAATTAAACTTAGACACTATGTGCTCATACATTAAGGATTTATCATAGCATGAAATGCGTAAAAAATAATTTACATAATATTAACAAATATAGCAGAAGAAACTACCAAATTTATTTATAATACCATCAACATATTTATCGACACTCCAACCCTAAAATTACAATCAAAAGAAATTTCGGTACACTTGTGTCACACTTGAGCCTTTTTGAAGGATCCGACGGCATCCTTATCGGTATTAACGTCGCTTTTACCTTTCATAGCATGCAAGAATAAACAGGATGAGCCGAAGCTCGGTAAGTAGGGTGATGCATGTGTTATGCAACATTTTTCTACCGCCTTCACTATTCTCATCAATTTGAAATGTTAAGGGTACCTTGGATATTAGTAAGTCCGCTCTATTCTCGTCGATTGTCGAATAACCTCGGCAATCAATTATTATTGAATAACCTCGGCAATCATTTACTACTCGAATAACCTCGGCAATAATTTACTATTAAAGAACCTCAACAATCGATTCATCGCTGAATAACCTCGGTAATTAGTTACTATCGAATAACCTTAGCAACCTGACTCAATCCATCTCTAAATGCATATGATGCACATGGTATTATGTTTAAAACATTCGACTAATTATGCTATCACCATTTTCTTCTCAAAGCTGTTCCCGTGTCCAACACACACTCGAGACTTCATAGGTTTTTCATGTACCATTTAAAGTAATAAAAAATGAGAATACAATTTCCATTCATTGGTAGCATTCATTGCATAAATGTACTTTGTACTTATAAGTTTTTCCTTTTTGTGTACCGGTTACGTCTAGGCTTGGATTTCGATGTATAACTTAATGTATGAACCGGTTAATCCTAAGGATTTATATGTGACATACTTAAGCTAAATTTTTACTTAATCACATTTAATCTTAGTAGTCGAAGTCAACTCATAAAGGTTCTAGGTTTCAATCTAGATTTTTCTTGAATTCTCTTTTTCCATTACCCTATTTATATGTCATGTAATCATTAATCTCTACTTGCATTCATCTTCACTTCTTGATCTCTACATACACAAAAGGGATTCAATGTTAATCATTTTCTCTCCTAGGCCAAATGGTCCCAAAATAAGCAAGAAATTGTTTTTCCATTTCTAGGTCACTTACTTTTTAATGACTTACCAACTCATACTTAGAAGAGTTACCAAGGAGATTTAAACCTTAAGGTCCACCAAGGAACCCAAACTTAGTGATCAAATGTCCAATTTATGTAATGAAGTCCAAAACCCTATTTTTGTTTTAGTTAGACCGGATCGGTTGTTATGATGGCCATGGATTGCTTTCTTTTTTGTAGTGAATTTATTTTCACCCTAAACTATTAACCTATTCCTAATTGAGTTACCATGATATTCTAGGCCCTTAATTTCACCAAAAGATCAATTCTTTCCCCATTTTCCCCACTTGGCCGAATGGTTTTAGCCTAGGGAAATTCTAGAAGTGTATTTCTTTTTCTTTCCAAGTTAAGCTTACCAAACCTAGGTTAAGTTCAATCCATTCGGTCCATACCCTTTTTCTTTCTTTTTCCTTTCCAACCCATCCACCCATTTAAAACTATCAAAGAAGCTTTGCATGACAACAAAACATATAAATCCCTCACAATTTAGCAAGGCCTAACACCAACACAAACAACCATAGCAATCCATAGAAACATTATTACAAACTCATGAAATAAATACTAAAAAAAAATAACTTAAAAAAAATAACTTAAGACCTTAATCAACAAAAAATGGAACCTACTTACCCTTCTTGAATTTCCTAAAGGTTGGTTAGGCTTTCCCCTTCTTTCTTTTCTTTCTTTTTCTTTTTCTTTTCCTTTCCTCTTCCTCTCTTGTTTACTTGTTTTTCTCTCCCAATTTTGGTGGCTACGACTTGCCTAAAAATTTCTCATCATTGGCACTCTTGCTATATACATATATACATGCTTAAAGTCTTGGTCTAAGTAGGTGTACAAATGGTTGGATTTAATTTGGAAGAGTGGAACATTAATGGTGAGTCATGAGAGAGAGGAGGTAGATTTGAGACAAAAATGGGTGAGTTGGCTATTAATTCATTTAATGCATTGCTTAGGTGTCTACTAGAATTTTATATTAAATATACACCCCAATTAACTTGATTCAAGTAAATAAGCATAGTTTCCTTCATGAAATTTTGGAAATTTCTTTTCTTAAAACTCAAAAATTCCTTGTCCATTCTTTTCCCAAAAATTCTAGCGATAATGCTTAAAGACCAATCTACACTAAAATGGCGATAACTCTCTATATATATGTTTAGAAATCATGAAACATTATAGAGAGCTAGTAGACACATAGAAAAACAACATTTATTCTTAAGGTACTCCCAAAAATTACTTTAAGGTGCTCAAATAAATCACACAAAATTTGGGCGGAATGTAGTCCTCAACAAATTGATTTTGATATATATATATATATAATCGAGTCTAAAGTCGGGAAAAATATAGTCCTTAGCACAATGATTTTGATATATATATATATATGAATTTTTTTATGGAGGTTACAATTCTCCCCTCCTTAAAAGAAATTTCATCCCGAAATTAACTCATATAAATAGTTACGGGTATTTGTCTCTCATTTCTTCTTCCCTTTCCCAAGTCAATTCTTCGAGGTCGTGATTTTCCCATAGAATCTTAACCGGACCAATTTCCTTATTCCTAAGTCGTTTCACTCGTTTATCCAAGATTTCGACTGGTCTCTCCTCGTATGTTAAGTCACGCGGTAAGGTTCGACGACTTTGTCTCCAAAATTTGACTCGGCTCTCCTATGCACTTTCTTTGCTTGGACACATGAAATACATTATGTACTCCCACCAACAATGATGGTAGCATCTATCCTTATCACGTTACTAAGGGGCCATGCTAATCTTCCTTATATCGTGCCAAGTTTATCAAATGTCCCTCCTTCTAAGGGACAACTATAAGATATTCTACGACTAATGTCTCGGGTTTACCTTTTGATCGGGATAAATGTATAATACTAGATTCAATCAAAACATAAGTAATTCGGCTAAGATTGAGACCTTATCGTAATTCACCGCTGCATCCCTCCGAGCGGCCTCCTCTTGAATCATCGTGTAAACCCGAACAGTACCCTTTTTAATCCTACTTTTGGTGCTTAAGGGTAATTATGGGCTATGTATCCTTGCTTGTGACAAACATAGTAAGTTCTCCAATCTGGACGGCACTCCCCTGCATGGAACTTTCCACACTTATTGCACTAGGGTTGTTACCCATTATCGGTCTCGGTTGATGACCCGATAGCGACCTAGGAATGTATGGTATTGGTCCGCTAGTTCATACTTTTCCTTGATCGCCATCTTGACTAAAATTCCTAGGCGGGGATCGCCTTAATGGTACGGATGAAGAGGCTTCGACTTGAATGTTAATTTCTTCTATTGCACTTCTTTCATAATTTCTTTCGATCCTCGCCCGTTAAGATCGCTTTATCTACCATTTTTGAAAAAGTGCTTGGTAGTAGACATTCGTACCATGCTTCGGACTCTTAGATTCAGCCCTATTAAGATCGATTTTTTTTCAAATTTTCATCCCTAGCGATGAATGGGGCGAATTGACATCCTTGTTCAAATCTCCATATGTATTCACCTATGGATATACCATCTTGCTTTAATTCGAGCAATTCTTTAATTTTCTTCGCCCTCACGTCCGCCATAAAGTATTTATTGTAGAAAACCTCCTTAAATCCTTCCCATGTGAAGGTAGGCAAATTCGAGTGTTAATTGTGCGCTCTCCCACCATGTGCGAGCATCCTTCGTTAGTATAAAAATGGCACACGATACTCGCTCATCGTTGGTAAATTATAGGTAATCAAATATTACCTCTAATGACTAAATCCATTCCTCCGCTATCATTGGGTTAACAACCCCGGAGAATTCTCGAGGACTCATCTTACAAAACCTCTCCACCGCATCATTCCTATGCTAGGTGGCGGAGGTAGAGGCTATTGATGCATAGCCGGGAGTCGTCTCATTTGCTCTATATGGTCTTATTGCTATTGTCAAATTCCTTATTGTTGTTGCTGCATCATGTCTATCATATGACTTAAAGCATCATGTTTATTACTATTTTGATCATTGGAGGTGCCTTCACCTCCTACTTATGTTGGCTCTTTTCTTGACATGCTTCGACTTTGTACATGCCATGTTATGTCCATGTTAGTTTTGGTATGAAAAAAAAATATATACTATAAATTATCCATTTAAATGTGAAATTATAGATATTATATACATAGCATTTCGTACAAAATAGGTATTTACAAGCACTTTTATCTTCTAAAAGTTTTTATGCTCAATTTACAATCAAAAGTGTACTTTTTTTTACATTAGGAAATACACAACAAGTACTACATCGCTTGATCGAGTTACAATCTATTATGTCCAACCAACATATCGGACGCATCGTGGGAAGGAGTGCTCGACCCTCCACGATCAATAACATCATCGGATGTAATGAGAACTATCTCACGAGCGAGAGGCAATGGTAGACCCCAACTATACATCAATTGGGTACGATTTCGCCTAACTTGTACTTGATGGAAGGCGTGAACCAACTCTCGATAATAAAATCTACCTATCAACCCTTCCCAACCCTCATCTAGTAGCTTGCTGATCTCTTGGTAAAAGAGTTTGACGTATAGTCAATCATAAGAAATCAATACTATGGTACTGCTAGAAAGAAGCATTAGCGAATGTTATTTGCTAAATCGAGTCATGCACACGAGTGACGTGGGTTACTATATTCGATGCGGGGTCATAGTTAGGATGTTTAGTTCAACCTAGTAGGTAGCTAGGGTGGCCCATTATTGGTGCGTCCTAGCAACGCAAGTTGTATGAAATAAATACGGCATCTACGAAGCAATAATTATCGGTATTAAGATTTTTAGAACACAATTATACTAGCATGAAAATCACATAATAATAGTCATACACATTTTAAAAAATCGGGGATTAGATTTTTACTCATTGAGTAGCACACCGGTCCTCGGGTTCAAGTGACACTTAAGGTTCTCCCCGATTAACTAAACCACGGCTACGATACCACCCCGTGATGCTCCCACCGTGGTTCACTCTCTATTACCCAAATAGGAGCAACTAGGTGAGGCACATCACGTTGACACGACCCGTCTTTGAATTAACCTTAGACACGTACGTGCTCATACATTAAGGATTTATCATACCATGAAACACGTACAAAATAATTTACATAATATTAACAAATATAGCAAAAGAAACTACCAAATTTATTTATAATACCATAAAAATATTTATTCACACTCCAACCCTAAAATTACAATCAAAAGAAATTTCGAGTACACTTATGTCACACTTGAGCCTTTTTGAAGGATCCGACAGACATCCTTATCGGTATTAACATCGCTTTTACCTTTCATAGCATGCAAGAATAAACAGGATGAGCCGAAGCTCGATAAGTAGGGTGATGCATGTGTTATGCAATATTTTTCTACTTGCCCCCACTATTCTCATCAATTTAAAATGTTAAGGGTACCCTGGATATTAGTAAGTCTACTCTATTCTCGGTGATTGTCGAATAACCTCAACAATCATTTATCGTCGAATAACCTCCATAATCGGTTACTACTTGAATAACCTCAACAATCATTTACTTGCTAAATAACCTCGGTCATCATTTACTATCTAATAACCTCAACAATCGGTTACTACTCGAATAACCTCGACAATGAGTTACTACCGAATAACATTAGCAACTAGTTCAATCCATCTTTGAATGCATATGATGCACATGGTATTATGTTGAACACATTCGACTAATTATTCTATCACCATTTTCTTCTCAAGCTGTTCCCGTGTCCGACACACACTCGGGACTTCACGAGTGTTTCATGTACCATTTAAAGTATTCAAAAATGAGAATACAATTTTCATTCATCGATAATATTCACTACATAAATCTACTTCATACTTATAAGTTTTTCCTTTTCGTGTACCGGTTGCGTACGGGCTCGGATTTCCTGTGTATAACTTACTTGTATGAGACTTGGTTAATCCTAAGGATTTATATGTGACATACTTAAGCTAAATTTTTGCTTAATCTAAACATTTAATCTTAGTAATCAATGTCGACTCATAAAGGGTCTAGGTTTTAATCTTGATTTTTCTTGAATTCTCTTTTTCCATTACCCTATTGATATGTCTTGTAATCATTAATCTCTACTTCCATTCATTTTCATTTCTTGATCTCTACATACACAAAAGGGATTCAATGTTAATCATTTTCTCTCCTAGGCCAAATGGTCCCAAAATAAGCAAGAAATTGTTTTTCCATTTCTAGGTCACTTTCTTTTTAATGACTTACCAACTCATACTTAGAAGAGTTACCAAGGAGATTTAAACCTTAAGGTCCACTAAGGAACCCAAACTTAGTGATCAAATGTCCAATATACCTAATGAAGTTTGAAGCCCTATTTTTATTTTAGCTAGGCCGGATGGGTTGTTAAGATGGCCATGGATTGCTTTCTTTTGTCTAGTGAATTTATTTTCACCCTAAACTATTAACCCATTCCTAATTGAGTTATCATGATTTTCTAGGCCTTTAATTTCCCTAAAAGATCAATTCTTTCCCTATTTTCCCCACTTGGCCGAATGGTTTTAGCCTAGGGAAACTCTAGAAGTGTATTCCTTTTTCGTTCCAAGTTAAGCTTACCAAACCTAGGTTAAGTTCAATCCATTCGGTCCATACCCTTTTTCTTTCTTTTTCCTTTCGAAACCATCCACCCATTTAAACCTATAAAACAAGCTTTGCATGACAACAAAGCATATAAATCCATCACAATTTAGCAAGCCCTAACACCAACACAAATAACCATAGCAATCCATAGAAAAATTATTACAAACCCATGAAATAAACACTAAAGAAAAATAACTTAAAAAAATAACTTAAGACATTAATCAACAAAAAATGAAACCTACTTACCTTGCTCGAATTTCCTAAAGGTTGGTTAGGCTTTCCCCATCTTTCTTTTCTTTCTTTCTCTTTTTCTTTTCCTTTCCTCTTGCTCTCTTGTTTATCGTTTTTCTCTCCTAATTTGGGTGGCTATGATTGCGTAAAAATTTCTCATCGGTTGCACTCTTGCTATATATATATATATATACATGCTTAAAGTCTTGGTCTAAATAAGTGTACAAATGGCTGGATTTAATTTGGAAGAGTGGAAAGTTAATGGTGAGTCATGACGGAGAGGTGGCAGATTTGAGACAAAAATGGGTGAGTTGGCTATTAATTCATTTAATGCATTGCTTAGGTGTCTACTAAAATTTTAGGTTAAATATACACCCAAATTAACTCGATTCAAGTAAATTAACATAGTTTCCTTCATAAAATTTTAGAAATTTCTTTTCTTAAAACTCAAAAATTCTTTATCCATTCTCTTCCCAAAAATTCCAACGGTGATGCTTCAAGACCAATCTACACTAAAATGGCCATAACGCTTTATATATATGTCTAAAAATTACAAAATTTTATAGAGAGCTATTAGACACATAGACGAACAATTCTATTCTCTAAGTGTTACCTAGAAACCATTGTAAAGTCCTCAAATAAATCACATAAAATTTGGGCGGAATATAGTCCTCGACATACTTGATCAACACATCGATTTTGATATATATATATATATAATCACTCTAAAGTCCTTAAATAAATCACACAAAATTTTCCCAGCACACTGATTTTGATATATATATATATATATATATATATATATATATATGTGTGTGTGTGTGTGTGTGATTTTTTTTTATGAAGGTTACAATTCTCCCCTCCTTAAAAGAAATTTCATCCCCGAAATTGACTCATACAAATAGTTATGGGTATTTGTCTCTCATTTCTTCTTCCCATTCCCAATTCAATTCTTCGAGGTCATGATTTTCCCATAGAATCTTAACTAGACCAATTTCCTTATTCTTGAGTCGTTTCACTCGTTTACCTAGGATTTGGACTAGTCTCTCCTCGTATGTTAAGTTTGCGATAAGGCTCGACGACTTCGTCTCAAAAATTTGACTCGGCTCTCCTATGCACTTCCTATGCTTGGACACATGAAATACATTATGTACTCCCACTAACGATGATGGTAGCATCTATCCTTATCACATTACTAAGGGGCCATGCTAATCTTCCCTATATCGCGCCAAGTTTATCAAATGTCCCTCCTCCTGAGGGACAACTATAAGATATTCTACGATTAATGTCTCGGGTTTACCTTTTGATCGGGATAAATGTATAATACCATTTCTAGGTCAATTCCTTTTATACTAACCAAACAATACTTAGAAGGGTTACCAAGGAGATCTAAACCTTAAGGTCCTCAAAGGAAACCAAATTTAGCCATCAAGTATCTAATTTACTTAATGAAGTCCAAAACCCTATTTTTCTTTTAGTTGGGCCGATTGGATTTTATGGTGGCCATGGATTGCCTTTTATGTCTAGTAAATTTATTTTCACCCTAAACTATTAACCTATACCTAATTGGGTCACCATGATATCTTAGGCCCTTAATTTCCCAAAAAGATCCATTCTTTTCCAATTGTCTCCACTTGGCCGAATGGTTTTATCCTAGGGAAGCTCTATAAGTGCATTCCTTTCCTTTCCAAGTCAAGCTCATCAAATCTAGTTTAGCTTCAATCAATTCTGTCCATACCCTTTTTCTTTTTTCCTTTTTTCCATTCCCAACTATCCACAAATTTAAACACATCAAACAAACTTTGCATCACAACACGGACACATAGATCTATCACAATTTATCAAACCCTAACACCAACACAAATAACCATAGCAACCCATTACAAAAATTATTTCAAACCCATGAAATAAGCACTTAAAAAAGATAACTTAAAACATACAATAAAATAAAAATGAAACCTACTTACTTTGCTTTAATTTCCTAAAGATTGTTTAGGCTTTCCCTTTCTTTCTTTTCTTTCTTCTTTCTTTTTCTTTTCCTTTCCACTTTCTCTCTTTCCTTTTCGTTTTCTCTCCCTTTTTACGTAGCTATGGGATGCCTAAAATTTTCTTTCCATTTTCACTTATTCTATATATATATACATGTTTTAAATCCTAGTATTAATTGTGTACAAATTTCTTAATTTAATTTAGGAGAGTAGAAAGTAATTGGTGAGTCAAGAGAGAGAGTGCGGGTTTGATGGGTTTAGGGTGAGCTAGCCTTAATTCATTAATTAAGGGCATTTTTTTTGTGTCCTAAATAATTGGTTAGACTAACTAAACACCCTCACTAATCTAGTTCAAGTAACTAAAGATCCCTCCCTCTCACAATATTTGGAAATTCCTCACCTTAAACTCGGAATTCCTTCCCCCAAAAATATTCCAGCAGTGATGCCTCTAAAGCAATCTGTACTAAAATAGTCATAACTCTTTATAAATAGGTCTAAAAATAACAACATTTTACAGGGAGTTATTTTAAACATAGATAAACAACTTTTATTCTTTAGGATTTACCCAAAAATCCCTCTAAGGTTATTGAATAAATCACACAAAATTCAAACAGAATATAGTCCTTAAAACACTAATTTTGCATATTTGATTTCTTTAATAATTAAACCATCAATCTCAAGAAAAATAACTTTAATTTGAAATAAATCATACATTTCAAGCATTAATTTCTCATGGTATAATATAATTATACTTACACTTAATATATGCATATATATAAATATTTTAATATGTGTCGCTTTACGATTAAGGATTTTTACAAGGGTTACATTCCCTCTCGCTCTCTCCCTTAACCTTTATCCCTCTCTCTCTCTCACTCGTTTTCTCTACCCCTCTCCCTTTTTCTCTCTCCATTTCTCCCTCACTCTCTTTCCTTATCCCTCTCTCTCCCTCGCTTTCTCTCCCTCTTTCTCTATCTCCCCTCTTCTCTCTCTCACTCTCCCCCTCTCTCCCAAGCTCCCTATTTCACCCTCTTTCCATCTCTTTCTGTCACCCTCTCTCTTTTCGACTCTCTCTCCCCCTCTCCCTCTCTCTCCCTTTCCCTCTCTTCCCCTCTCCCTCTCTCCCTCCCTCTTTCTCTCTTTCCCTCTCTCCCCCTATCTTCCCCTCTTTAACTCTCCCTCCCTCTTTTCCTTTTTTCCTTCCTCTCTTTTCCTCTTCCTCTCTCTCTCTCTCCCTCTTTTTCTTCTCCCTTTCTCTCTCCCTCTCTCTCCCTATCCCTCTCTCTCCCTGTCTTTCCCAATCCCTTTCTCTCACTCTCTCCCTCCTCTCTCTTTCTTTCCATCGCTCTCTTTCTTTTGTTGTCTCTCTCTCTTCCTACACACACACACACACACACACACACACACACACACACACACATATCCCTCTCTCTCCCCCTCTCCCTCACCCTATCTCCTTTCTCTCTCCCTTCTTGTCTCTCCCACTTCTCCTTTTCTTTTCCTCTTTCCCCCCTTTTTGTCTCTCCCTTTCTCTTTCCCTCTTTTTCTTTCTCTCCTTCGTACCTCTCTTCCTCCCTCCCTTTTGTTCTCTCTCTTTCTCTTCCCTACTCTCCCTTTCCCTCTCCTTCTCTCACTTTCCTCTCCCTCTCTCTTACTCTCTCCCTCCCTCTCCCTCTCCCTCACCCTTTCTCCCCCTCTCTCATCGCTATCGATCTTCTTCTCCCTCTCCCTCTCTCTCCCCCTCTCTCCCCCTATCTCCCATACCCTCTCTCTCTCCCTCTCTCCCCCTCTCCTTCTCTCTCCTTCTCCCTCTCTCCCCCTCTTTAACTCTCCCTCCCTCTTTTCCTCTCTTCTTCCTCTCTTTCCCTCTCCCTTTCTCTCTCCCTCCCTTTCCCTATCCCTCTCTCTCTGTCTCTCTCGCTTCCTCTCACCCTCTCCCTCCTCTCTCTTTCTTTCCCTCTCTTTCTTTTTTCATTGTCTCTCTCTTTTCCTATACATCCACACACACACACACACACACATATAGATATCCCTCTCTCTCACCCTCTCCCTCACCCTATCTCCTTCTTCTCCTTCTTTCTCCCTCTCTCTCCCCTTCTTTCTATCTCCCCCTCTTTCTCCCTCTTTCTCTCTCTCCCTTTTTCTCCCTCCCTCCCTCCCTCCCTCTCTCCTTCCCTTTTTCTCGCTCATACTCTCTCCCTTTTGCTCTCTCTTCCTCCCTTCTCTCTTCCTCTCTCCTCCCTCTCATTCTTCTTCTCCCTCCCTCTCTCCCTCTCCTTCTCTCTCCCTTTCCCTCCCTCTCCCTCTCTCTATCACATCTCTCTCCCATTCTCCCTCCCTCCCACTTCCCTAATCTCTCTTTCTCTATCTCCCTTTCTTTTTTCTCTCTCTCCCTCTCTCACCCCCATACACTATTTCTCTTTCCCTCTCCCCCTTTCTCTCTTTCTCCCTCTCTTGCTCTCCTCTCTCTCTCCCTCTCTCTTTCTCTCTCCCTCTCTTCTACCCCCTCCCTCTCCTTTTCTCATTTTCTCCATCTTTCTCTCTCTCTCTCTATGTTTCTCCCTCTCATTCCTTCTCCCTCTCCCTCTATGTCATCTCCTCTCCCTCTCGATCTCCCTCTCCCTCACTCTCCCCTCCTAGTCACTCCCTATATCCCTCTCCCCCTCCCTATCTCTCGCTCTTTCTTTGTCCTTCTCTCTTCCTCTCTATCCTTTCCCATCTCTCTCCCTCTCCCTCTTTATCTCTCTTTCCCCCTCACTCTGCTCTACTCTCTCCCTTCCTCTCTGCCCCTTTCATCTCTCGTTCTCCCTATCTCGCTTTTCTTTCCTCTCTCCCCCTTTCTTTTTCCCTATCTCCCCCCTCTCTCTCTTTCCCCCTATTCTCTGACTTTCTCCCTCCCTTCCACCCCCTCCATAACTCTCCTTCTCTTTCCTCCTCTCTCTCACTCTCTCTCTGTTCCCCCTTCTCTTTCTTTCTCTACTTTTATCTCTTTTCTCCTCTCTCTCCCTTTTTCTTCTATCCCTCTCCCCCTTCCCTCTATCTCTCTCCTTTTATCCCTCTCTCTCCCTTCCTCTCTTTCCCTATCTCTCTCCCCTCCTTCTTTTTGTCTCGCTCTCTCCCCATCCTTTTTTTTATCAACCTATCTCCCTTTTTTCTCCCCGTCTCTCTCTCCTTTTTTCTCTCCTTTTCTTCGCTCTTCCTCTCTCTTTTTCTCCCTCTTTTCTTTTTCTCCCTATAACTCTTTCTCTCTCTTTAACTTTCCCTTTCCTTCTCTCTCCCACTCTTTCTCCCTCTCTCTCTCTTCCTCTTCCTTTCTCTCTATCTTCCTCTCTTTCTTTGTTAGTCTCTCCCCATCTCCCCCTTTTCTCTTTCTCTCCCCTCTCTCCCTCTCTCTTCCTCTCACTCCTTCTCTCCCTCTTTGACTCTCTCTCACTCTTTCCCTCTTTCTCTCCCATTATCTCTCCCTCCCTATCCCCCATCTACCCCTCTCCCATTGTCTTTGTCTCTTTTTTTCCTCTTTCATGCTTCCCCTCTCTTTCTCTGTTCCTCTCTCCCTAACTTGATCTTTCCCCCTTCTCTTTCTCTTTCTCCTCTCTCTCTCTCTCTCTCCCTCTCTCTTTCCCTCCCTCTATTTCTCTATCCCTCTCTCAATCTCTCCTCTTTCTCTCCCTCTATCCCTCTCCTACTATCTCTTTCTCTCTCCCCATCTCCAGTCCCTCTCTCCCCCCTCTTCCTCTTTTTCTTTCTCTCTTTTACTCTCTCTATTTCCATCTCTCTCACTCTCTTTCCTTCTCTCCCTATCTCTCTTCCTCTTTCCCTCTCTCTCTCCCCCTCTCCCCATTTCCCTCTATTTACCTCTCTCTTTCTCTCCATCTCTCCCTCTTTTTCTATCTCTCCTCTCTCCCTCTCTCTGTCCCACTAACTCTCCCTCTCCCTTTCACTCCCTCTCTCTTTCCCTCACCCTTTTTATCTCCCTCCCTAAATCCCTCATCTCCCTCTCTCTCCCTCTCTCCCTCCCTCTCCTCTCCCTCACCCTCTCTCACCTCACTCTCCCTCCCCCTTATCTCTCTTACACTCTATCTCTCTATCTTACTCCCACTTCCCTTTTCTTTCTCCCTCTCTCTCCTCCCTCCTATTTTTCCTCTCTCTCTCTTCCTATCCCTCTTTATCCCTCTTTCTCTATCTTCCTCTCTCTCACCTTCTCGCTCCTTCTCCATCCCTCTCTCACTCTCTCTCACCTTCTCACTCTTTCTCCATCCCTCTCTCCCTCTCTCTATCTTTCCCTCTCTCCCCCTCCTTTTCTCTCTCCCTCTCTTCTTCTTTCTTGCTCTCTCTCTCCTCTCTCTCTCGCTCTTTGTCCCTCTCTCCCTGCCATACCTTCTCCTTTCTTTCCTTCTCTCTCTCTTTTTCTATTCCTTTCTCCCTCTCTCAAACTTTTCATTTGGCTCCCACTTCTCTCCCTCTCTTTCCCTACCTCTCCCACTCCTTCAGTCTCCCTTTCTCTTCCTTTCTCTTTCTCTCTCACTTCCTCTCTCCATCTCTATCTCTTTCTACCTTTTTCCCTCTTTCCTCTCCCTCTTTCTTACTCTTTCGCCCTCTCCCTCTCTCCCATGGTCTCATCTCTCTTTTACCCTCTCTTCTCTCTCTCTCTCTCTCCCTCTTCCTCTTTACCTCTTTCCCTCTCTTCCTCTATCTTTCTCTCCCTCTCTCCCTCTTTCTTTTTCTATCTCTCTTTCCCTCTCTCTCCTTCCATCACTCTCACTTTCCCTCTCCCTCACTCTTTCTCCCCTTCTCCCTCTCTTTATATCTCTCTTTCTTTCTCTCCCTTCTCTCTCCCTCCCCTTGTCTCTTCCTCTCTCTTCCTTCTTCTCCCTCTCTTTCTCTCTCCCTCTAGCTCTCTCCTAATCTCTCTCTTACTCTCTATCTTTCTCTCCCTCTCCCTCACTCCCTCTAGCTCTCTCCTAATCTCTCTCTTACTCTCTATCTATTCATCTCTCTCTCTCCCACTCTCTCCCTATCTCCTTCTTTTTATCTATCTCCCTCTCTCTCACCCCTTGCTCATTCTCTCTCTATTTCCCTCTCTCTCCTTTCCTCTATATTCTCCTCCCTTTTCCTCTCCCTCACTCACTCTACCTATCTCCCACTCTCTCTCTCCTACTCTCTTCCTCTCACTCTCTTCTAATATCTCTATGCTATCTCTCCTTCTCTCTCCTTTTCCCTCTCTCTCTCATTCCTTCTCCCTATTTCTCCATCTCTTTCTCTCTTCTTCTTTCCTCTCCCTCTCTCCCTCTGCCTCTTCATCACTTTCTTTCCCTCTCTCTTTTCCCTCGATCCCTCTCCCTCTTCCTCTCTCTTTGCTTATCTCTCCTTTTCCCTTTTTATCTCCCCACTCTCTCCTTGTCTCCTAATCTCCCTCTCGTCTCCCTCTTTCTCTCACTTCCTCCCTCTCTTCCTCTCCCTATCTCCCTCGATCTCTCCTCTCTCTTTCCCTATCCCCCTCTTTCTCTTCCTCCATATGTATCCCCCTCTCTCCCTCTCTCCTAAACTCTCCCTCTCTTAAACTCTCCCTTTCTCTCCCTCCCCTTCTCTCTCTTTTCAAGGTCCCTCTCTCTATTTCTCTATCTCCCCTCTCTCACTCTTTCTTTATCTCTCTCTCCCTGACTCTCTCTCACTCTCTCTTCTACACACTTTTCTTCTCTCTCTCTTCTTTTCTCTCTTTCCCTTTTCTACCTCTCTCTCCTTCTACTCTTCTCCCTCTCTCTCTCTCCCCTCTCCCTTTCTCTCCCCCTCTATCTCTCCCCCTCCCTTTCCTTCTTGCTCCCTCACCTTCTCTTTCCCTCTCTCCCTCCTCATTCCTACTCCTTTTATCCTTCTCTCCCTCATGCATCTCTATCTCCATCTCTCTCCCCTCATCTCTCTCTC
Organism: Dovyalis caffra; assembly: GCA_963924115.1. Lineage (NCBI taxonomy): Eukaryota > Viridiplantae > Streptophyta > Magnoliopsida > Malpighiales > Salicaceae > Dovyalis > Dovyalis caffra. The sequence continues at coordinate 194,694 of CAWUPB010000144.1, forward strand.
ACTCTAGCATTCTCTCTCTTCCTTTCCATCCTTACCCATTCTTTCTCTCTCCTTCTCTCTCTTCCTTTTTTCTTTCTCTCTCCCTCCTCTTCCTTTCTCCACCTCTCTTTTCTACCTCTCCTTCCTCTCCCTTTCCCTCCCTTTCCTATTTTCCCTCCATCTTTCCCTCTTTTCTCTCCTTCTTTCCCTCCCTCTTTCCTTCCCTCTCTCTATCTCACCTATCTCCCCCTCTCTCTATCTCACCTATCTCCCCTCTTTCCCCTCTTCTATCTCCCTCTCTCCCTCCCTCCCTTCCTCTCCCGCTCCTTCTCCCTTTCCCTCTCCCTCTCCCTCCCTCACTCTCTCCTTCTCCCCCCACTCCCTCTCTTCCTCCCTTAATCTTTGTCTCTCTCTCCCTCTCTTTCTCTCTTCATCTCTCTCCCTCTCTCTCCCTCTCCCACCCTCTCTCCCTCCCTCTCTCTATCCATCTCCCTCTCTCTCCATCTCTTTCCCTTTCCCTCTCCCTCCCTCCCTCCCTCTCTCTTGATCTCTCTCTCTTCTTGATCTCCCTCTCCCCTCTCCCTGTATCTCCTCCCTTTCCCTCACCCCTCTCCCTATACAACTCTCTCTAAGCCTCTCATCCTCTCTCACTCTCTTTCTCCTTCTCCCATCATATCCATTTCTCTCTCTCCCACTATCTCTCCATCCCTCATAATCTCTCTCTACCCTTGTCTCTCTTTTTCTTCCTCCCTCTCTCTCTCATCTCTCTGTTTATCTCTCCCTCTCTATCTTAATCTCTCTTTTTCTCTCCCCTCTCTCCCCCTCTCTCCCTTTATCTCTCCCTTCCTCACTTTCCCCCCTCTCTCTCACTCCCTCTCTTAATCTCTCTGCTTTCTCTCCCCTCTTTCCCCCTCTCCCTTCATCTCTCCCTCCTTCACTTTATCCCTCTCTCCTTCTCATTCTCTCTTTATCTCCCATTTTTTCTCTCTCTTTCCCTCTATCTCTCTCCCTCTCGGTCTCTATCGATCTTTCTCTTACACTCTTTCCTTCTCTCTCTCTCCCTCTCCTTCTCTCCCTCCTATCCACTCTCTCCCTCTTCCTCTCCTTCTCTCCCTCCTATCCACTCCCTCTCCCTCCCTCTCTCGCTTCCTCTCTCTCCTTCTCTCTTTCTCTCTCCATCTCTTACCCTCTTTATTTCTCTCCTCCCTCTCTCTCTTTGCCTCTATCCCCCTCACCCTATCTCCCTTCACTCTCACTCTCTCTCCCTTTCTCCTCCCCCACTCTCCTTCTCTCTCTTTCTCTCTTCCTTTCTCTACCCATATCTCCCTTACTCTCTCACACTCGATCTCTCTCCTTTTCTCTCTCCCAATCTCTCCCTCTCTTTTCCTCTCTTTCTCTCCCACACTCTCTCCCTCTCTCTTTTGTACTCTCTCTTGCCCTCTTCCTCCCTCTTCTCCCTCCATCTCTGTCTCTCTTCCTCTTTCTCCCAATCTCTCTCCCTCTCTCCCTCACTCTCCCTCTCTCTCACTCTCTCTCCCACTTTCCCCCTCTATCTCTCTCTCTATCCCACTCCATCCCTCTCTCTTTCGACACCTTTCTCTCCATGTTCCTCTCTTCCTCTCCATATCTTTCGATTTCTTTTTCTCTATCCCTCTCTCTTTATCTTTCTCCTTCATCTCTCTTCCTCTTGCCCTTTCTGTATTTATCTCTCTCCCCCTCTCCCTTCCCCTTCATCCTCTTTCTCCCCCTTACTTTCTCCCTCTCCCCCTTCTCCTCTTCGTCTCTTTCTCCCTTGTTCCCCATCTCTCTCTCTCTAGGCTTTCCATTTCTCTCCCTTTCCCATTTCCCTCTCACCTCTCTTCCTTTTCCCTCTCTTTCTCTCCATCTCTTCCTCTCTCTATCTCTATATGTCTCTCCCTCTCTATCCTTCCCTCACTCTCCCTCCTTTTCTCTCTCCGACTCTCTATCTCCCTCTCCCTCTTTATCTCCTTCTCCCATCCTTTCTATCTCCCCCTCTCTTTATCTCTCCCTTTCTCTTCCTCTCCCTCTACCTCTCTCTCACCCCTCTCTCTCACCCCCTCCCTTTTCCTCTGTCTTTCTCTCTCTCTCTTTTTCTATTCCTCTTTCCCTCTCTTAGACTTTCCATTTGGCTCCCACTCTCTCTCCCTCCCTCTCCCTTTCTCTCCTTCTCTCTTTCTCTCTCCCTCCCTCTCTTTTTCTCTCCCTCTTTCTCTTCCTCTCTCCCTTCCTCTCTCCTTCTTTATGTCTCTCTCCGTTTCCCCTCTTTCCTCTCCCTCTTTCTTACTCTCTCCCTACCTCCCTCTCTCTCTCACCCTTTTTCTCTCTCTCCCTCCCTTTCCCTCTTCCCTCTTTACTTTTTCCCTCCCTTCCTTTATCTTTCTCTCCCTCTCTTTTTTCTATCTCTTTTTCCCTCTCTCTCCCTCCATCACTCTCACTCTTTATGTCTTTCTCCCTCTCTTTATGTCTCTGTTTCTTTCTCTCCCTTCCCTCTCCCTCCCCTTACCTCCTCCTCTCTTACCCTTCTTTTCCCTTTCTTTGTCTCTCCCTCTAACTCTCTCCCAATCTCTCTCTTTCTCTCTATCTCTCTTTCCCTCTCCCTTAGTCCCTCTCTCTCTCCCACCTTCTATCATTTTGTTCCTCTTTCTCTCTCTCTCCCACTCTCTCTCCCTCTCTCTTTTCTTTATCTATCTCCCTCTCTCGCACCCCTTGCTCATTCTCACTCTATTTTCCTCTCTCTCCCTCCCTCTATCATTCTCTCTCCCCCTCCCTCTGCCTCTCTCTTCCTCACTCACTCTCCCTATCTCCCATTCTCTCCCTACTAATCTCTTCCTCTCTCTCTCTCCTAATATCTCTCCCCTATCTTTTCCTTTTCTCTCTCCCTCTCCCTCTCTCTCATTTTCCCTCTCTCTCCTATTCCCTTTCCCTATTTCTCCATATCTTTCTCTCTTCCTCTCCCTCTCTCACTCGACTCTCCATCACTTTTCCCCCTCTCTCTTTTCCCTCGCTTTGCCTCCCTACCTCACTCCCTCTCCCTCTCTCTCTCTCTCTCACTCCCCCTCTCTCCCTCTCTCTCATCCTCACTTCCCCTCTCTACCTCTTTTGCTTTATCCCTATATCTCTCTCTCCCTTCTCATTCTCTCCCATTCTGTCCCTCCCTATATCCCTCCCTCTCCCTCTATCTCCCTATCTCCCTCTCTCACATTCTCTCTCTACCTCTCTCACTCTCTCCTCTTCTCTCCCCCTCTATCCTTCCTTGTGCCTCTCTTGCTCTGTCCTATTTGTTTTCCCTCTCTTTCTCTCACCCTTTCCCTCTCTCCTTCCCTCTCCCTCCCTCCCTCTGTACCTCTCTCTATCCCTATCTCTTTCCCCCGCCCTCTCTCTCTCCCTCCTTCTCCCTCACCCTTACTCCCTTTCTCTCCCTTCTTTCCTCCTTCTCTCTCTCCCTCTCCCTCTCTCTTCCTCCATCTATCTCTCTCCGTCTATCCCTTTCTCTTCTTTAATTCCTCCCTCCTTCTTTCACCCTCCATCTATCTCTCTCCCTCTCTCTCCTTCTCTCTTCCTCCCTCTATCTCTCTCCCTCTCTCTCCTCCCTCTTTCTCTCTCCCTCTTCCCTCTCTCTCCTTCTATCACTTCCCTCTCGCTCTCCCTCCCTCTCTCCTTCTCTTTTTCTTTCCTTTCTTAGCTTTCTCCCTCTCTGTTTCTATCCTTCTCTCTCCCTTCCTTTCCCTCCCTCCCTCTCTCTTCCTCTCCCACTCACTCCCTCACCCTGCCTTCCTCCCTCTTCATTTCCCTACCTCTCTCTTCCTCTCTCTCTCTCCCTTTCTCTCTCTCTCCATCCCTCTACTCTGTCTCTCCCACTCCCTCTTTCTATCTATCTCTCCCTCTATCTCTCTCTCTCTCCTCTCTAACTCTTTCTTTCTCATTTTTTTCTCTTTTTCCCTTTGTCCTCTATTTTTCTCCCTCTCCCTCTCTCTCTCCTCTCCCTCTCTTTATCTTGCTCTCTCCCTCTCTCTCCCCTCTCCCCCATCTTTCTCTTTCTCTTCATCTCACTCCTTCACTCTCTCTCTTACTCTCCCTCTCTCCCCTTCTCTCCATCTTCTATTCTTCCTCTCTCTACCACTCTCTCCGCCTCTCTCCGATCTCTCCCTTTCTCTCTCCTTTTCTCTCCCTCCTTTTATCTCTCTTACTCCTTCTATACCTCTTTCCCTCTCTCTCCTTCCCTCCTTCCCCCTCCCTCCCTCTCTTTCTCCTCTTTTTCTCTCTCTTCCTTATTCTCTCCCTCTCTCCCCCATTCTCTCCTATTCTCTCTCCATTTCTCTCTCCCCTCTCTCCCTCTCTCTTTTCTCTCTCCATCTTTTTCTCCCTTTCTCCCTCTCTCCCTATCCCTCTCTTCTCAATCTCTCTCTCTCTCTTTATCTCTCTCCTTCCTCTCTTTTCTCTCCCACTCCCTCCTTCTCTCTTTCCTTATCTCTCTTACCCTCTCTCTCCCCCTCTTTATATATCCCCTACTCTCTACCTCTCCCACTCTCTCCCTAACTCTTTATCTATTTCTCTCTCTCTTCGCTCTTGCTATCCCTTTCCTTGTCCCTCTCTCTTTTACTATCTTTTTTCCACTCTCACTTCCTCTCCCTTTCTTCTCTCCCTCTCCATCTCTCCCCCATCTCTCTCCTTCCATACTCTCTCACTCCCTCTCTCTCTTCCTCTTACTCCCTCCCCCTCCCTTCCTATCTCCTTCTCGTTCTAGATCTCTCCCTCTCTCTCACTCCTTCTCTCTCTTTCTTTGTCTCTCCCTCCTACTTCTCTCCCTCTCCCCCCTCTCTCACCTTCTCTCTCGCCCTTCCTTTTTGTCCCTTCCTTCGTCTCCCTCTCCCTCTCCCTCTCCTTCTCTTTGTCTCTCCCTTCCCCTCTCTCCCTTAGTCTCTCCCCCTCTTTCTTAGTCTATCTCTCCCTCTCTCTATCCCTCGCTTTCCTTCTCCTCTCTTCCTCCTCTATCTCTCCTCTCTCCCTACTCTCCCTATCGCCCTCCTCTCTCCCTCATTATCTCTATCTCTTTCTCTTTCTTTTTCTCTCTCTCTCTCTCCCCTATTCCTCTCTCTCCCATTCTCTTCCTCACTCTCTCTTTCTTTTCTCTCCCCTCTCATTCTTTCTCTCTCACCCATTCTCTCCTCACTCTCTCTTTCTTTTCTCTCCCCCTCCCTCTTTCTCTCTCACCCACTCTCTCCTTACTTTCTCTTTCTTTTTCTCTCCTTCTCTCCCTTCTCCCTCTTCCTCTCTTTAGAAATCTCTTCTTCTCTCTCCATCTTTCTCTCCCTTTTTTACTATCTCTCTCTACCTCTCTCCCTCTCTCTTCCATACCCTCTCTCTTTCCCTCCCCTCCCATAATCTCTCTCCCTCTCTCCCTTTTTATCCCTCCTTATCCTCCTTCTCTCTCTTTTTTCCCTCTCTCTCCCATGACCTCTCTTTATCTCTCTTCCTCTTATCTTTCTTTTCTTCTCCATCTCTCATAATCTCTCACCCTCTCTCCCTCTCCATCCCTCCATCTCCTCCCTCTCTCTCTCTCATTCTTTCTCTCTCGCCCTCCGCCACTCTCATTACGTTTATCTTTCTCTCTCTTTCTATCTCTCCCTCTCTCACCCCTCCCTCCTACTATCTCTCTCCATCTCTATTTCCTAGTCTCCCTCTCCCCCTTTCCCCCTCTGTATCTCTCTTCCTCTCTCTTCCTCTTCCTCCCTCTCTTGCTCTCCTCTCTCTTCCCTATCCTTCTCTTACACTTTATCCCTTATCTCTCTTCCCACTCACTCCCTCTTCCTCTCTCTCCATCGCTCGATCTCTCTCCGTCTTTCCTTTCTATCTCTCTCTCCCTCTCACTCGATCCCTCTCCTTTCGCCTCCCACTCTCTTTCTCTCCATCTCTCCCTATCACTCTCTCTCTTTCTCTCTTTCTCTCTCTTTTCTTTTGCTCTCTTCTCTCTCTTACTCTCCATGGTCTTCCTGTAGCTCTTTCTCCCCATTTTCTCTCCCTTTCTCTCCTCTCTCTCTCCCTCTCTCTCCCTTCTCTCCATCTTTTCCCATCTATCTCTCCCTTTTCCTCTCTCTCTCCCCCCTAGTTTCTTACTCTACCTCACTCTTTTTTCTCTTTTCTCCCTCTCTTCCTCCCTCTATCTTTCTATCTATCGCTCACGTTTTCCCATACTCCATCACTCTCACTTGCACTCTCACTCACACGTTGGCCCCTCTCCTTCTCTCTCCCTATCTCTCTCTCCCTCTATCATTTTCTATATCTCTCCCTCTCTCCCTTTTTTTCTTAATCTCTCCCTCTCTCCTTATCTCCCTCTCCCTCTCCATCACTATCTTTTTCTCTCCCTCTCTCTAACTCTCTCTCAATATCTCTCTCCCCTTTATCCCTCCCTTCCTCTCTCATTCTCTCTCCTTCAACTCCCTCTCCCACTCTCTTCCTTTCTCCCTCTCGCCCTTTTTCTCTTCCTAGCTCTCTCTCCCTCCTTGACTCCTAATCTCTTTCTTTCTCGACTATCAATCTACCTCTCTCTCTCCTCCCCCTCTCTTTCCCTCCCTCTCTCCCTCTCTCCCTCTCCCTTTCTCTCCCTTTCCCCTATTCTCTCTCTCTCTTTCTCTCCTTACCTATTTCCATCTCTAGCTCTCTCTCTCTCTCTTTCCCTCTCTATTTCTCTTCCTCTCTCTCCCTCTTTTTATCTTACTTCCCCTTCTTTTCTCTCCCTCTCTCCCTCTGTTTCTCTCCCACTCTCCTTCTCCAACTTTCTCTGTCCCTCATCCCTTTCTAACTATCTCTCCTCCTCTCTCCCTTTCTTTCTCTCTCCCTCTCTCCCATTCTATCCCTATCTCTGATCCCTCTCCATTTTTCTCTCCTTCCATATTACTATCTCTCCCCCTCTCTCTCCTCCTCTTTCTTTCTTTTCTTCTCTCTCGCCTCTCTTTTCTCTCCCTCTCCCTTCTTTTTCTCTCCCCCTCTCCCTCTTTCTCTCTTTACCCCACTCCCTCTCTCTTTCCTCCTCTCTCCCTCTCTCTCACTCTATCTCTCCTAATATCTCCTTCACTCTCTCTACCTCTCTCTCCCTCTCTTTCCTTCCCTCACTCTCACCCTCTCTCTCCCTTCTCTCTCTCCATCTTCCTTTCGCTCCCCACTTTTGGTCCTTACTCTCTCTTTTCTCTCTCCATTTATCCCCCTCTTTCTTATTCTCTCTCTCTCTCACTCTCTTTCCCCTCTCTCCTTCCCTCTTCCTACCCCTCTCCCTCTCTCTTCCTCCCTCTCCTTCTCTCTCTCCCTCTCCTTGTCTCCCTTACTCTCTCTTATCTCTCTCCATCTTTCCTTCTCTATCCCTTTCCCTTTCTCTCCCTCTCACTTTCTCTACCTTTCTTTCTGTATTCCTCTCTCCCCTTATCTTTCCATTTCTCTTCCCCTCTTTCCCTGTCTTTCACTCTCTCTCTCCCTCTATATTTCTCTCCTTGCCTCTCTCCCTCTCTCCATTTCTATCTCCCTTTCTTCCTTTCCTCTATCTCTCCCTCTTCCCTTCTCTCTTTCCCTCTCTTTCTCTCTCTATCCCTTTTTCTCTCTCCCTCTCCTTCTTACTCTCCCCCTCCCTTGTTTCCGCCTCTCATCCTCTTTCTCTCTCTTTCTTTATCTCTCTGTCTCTCTCTCTATCCCTTCTCACTCTCACTTTCTATGTCTTTCCCACTCTCTCTCCCTCTCTCTCTCTTTCTCTCCCTCTCCCTCTCCCTCTCTCTCCCCCTTTCCCTTCATGTACCCTATCTATCTCTACCTTTCTCTTGCTCTCCCTCTCTCTCCCTTTCTCCCTCTGTCCCCTCCAACTCTCACCCTCTTTTCCCCTTTTTCCTTTATTTCTCTATCCTTTCTTGGTTTATCCCCATCTCTTCTTCTATCTCTCCTTTCCTCTCTCTCTCCCACACTCTCCCTCTATCTCCTTACCTCTTACTCCCTCTCTCTCCTCTCCCTCTCCCTCTCTCCCCCTCTCTCCATCTCTTCCCATCTATCTCTCCCTTTTCCTCTCTCTCTCCCCTACTTCCTTGTTCTACCTCTCTCCTCTTTTCTCTCTCCTTCTCTCCCTCTTTTCCTCCCTCTATCTTTCTATCTATGTCTCTCATTTTTCGTTACCCCATCACTCTCACTCGCCCTCTCACTCCCACACTCTCTCCCCTCTCCTTCCCTCTCCCTATCTCTCTCTCCCTCACTCCCTCTCTATATCTCTCGCTCTCTCCCCCTTTTTCTTAATCTCTCCTCTCTCCTTGTCTCCCTCTCCCTCTATCTCCCTATCTTTCTCTCTCCCTTTCTCTCATTATCTCTCTCCCCTCTATCCCTCCCTCTCTCTCTCATTCTCTCTCCTTCGATCTCCCTCTCCCACTCTCTCCCTCTCTCCTTCTCACGCTTTCTCTCTTCCTAGCTCTATCTCCCTCCTTGTCTCCTAATCTCTTCCTTTCTCAAATATCTCTTTGCCTCTCTTTCTCCCTTCCCTCTCTCTCCCTCTCTCCCTCCCTCTTTCCCTCTCTCCCCCTTTTTCTTCTTCTCTCCCTCTCTCCCCCTCTCCCATTCTTGATCCCTCTCTCACTATACCTCTCTCTCTTCCTATCCCTCTCTCGCCCTTCCTCTCTATCTCTGTCTCTCTCTCCTCCACACCCTCTCTCACTCACTCTCTCCCTCTCTCTCTTCCTCTCTCCCTTTCTCTCACCTCTCTTCTTATATATATATATATATATATCTTTCTCTCTCTCGCTTAATCTCTCTCCCCTCTCTCACCCTTTCCCCTCTTCTCTCTCCTACTCTATCTTTATCTCATTCTCTCTCTCTCTTTCTCTCCTTACCTATTTTGATCTCCACCTCTCTCTCTTGCCCTCTCTATTTATCTTTCTCTGTCCCCCTCTTTTCTCTCACTTCCTCCTTTTTTCTCTCCCTCTCTCCCTCTTTTTCTCTCCCACTCTCCTTCTCCTTGTTTCTTTGTCCCTCTATCCCTTTCTAACTATCCCTCCTCATCTCTCCCTTCCCTTCTCTCTCCCGTCTCTCTCTCTTACTATATATATATCCCTCTCCCTTCACTATCACACCCTCTCTCTCTCTCTCTCCCACTTTATCCCTATCTCTTACTCCCTCTCCCCTTTTCTCTCCTTCCTTATTTCTATCTCTCTATCCCTCTCTCTCTCACCCTCTTTCTTTCCTTCCTTCTCTCTCGCCCTCTCCTTTTCTCTCCCTCTCCCTTCTTTTTCTCTCCCCTCTCCCTCTTTCTCTCTTTGCCCCACTCCCTCACTCTCGCACCCTCTATCTTTCCTCCTATCTCCCTCTCTCTCTCACTCTCTCTCTCTCAATCTTCCTTCACTCTCTCTACCTCTCTCTCACTCTCCTTCCCTCCCTCACTCTCACCCTCTCATTCCCTTCTCCCTCCCTATCTCCTTTTCGTTCCCCTTTTCTTTCCGACTCTCCTCCTCTCTCTCTCCATTTACCCCCCTCTTTCTTATTCTCTCTCTCTCACTCTCTCTCCCTCTCTCCTTTCCTCTTCCTATCCCTCTCCCTCTCTCTTCCTCTCGCTCCTTCTCTCTCTCACTCTCGCTCTCCCTATCTCTCTTACTCTCTCCTTATCTCTCTCCATCTTTCCTTCTCTATCCTTTCCCTTTCTCTCCCTCTCACTTTCTCTACCTTTCTTTTTGTATTCCTCTCTTGCCTTATCTTTTCATTTCTCTTCCTCTCTCTTCTTGTCTTTCACTCTCTCTCTTGCTCTATATTTCTCTCCTTGCCTCTATCCCTCTCTCCCTTTCTATCTCCCTTTCTTTCCTTCCCCCTATCTCTCCCTCTTCCCTTCTCTCTTTCCCTCTCTTCCTCTCTCTATCTCTTTTTCTCTCTCCCTCTCTTTCTTACTCTCCCCCTCCTCTTGTTTCTACCTCGCATCCTTTTTCTCTCTCTTTTTATCTCTCTATCTCCCTTTCTATCCCTTTCTCACTCTCACTCTCTACGTATTTTCCACTCTCTCTCCCTCTCCCTCTCTTTCCCTTTCTCCCTCCATCCCCCTCTAACTCTCACCTCTTTCCCCCTCTCTTCCTTTGTTTCTTTTTCCCTTTCTTGGTTTATCCCCATCTCCCCTCCTGTCTCTCTTTCCCTCTCTCTCTCCACTCTCTCCCTCTATCTCTTCACCTCTCTCTCCCCTTTTCTATCCCTCTGTCTCCTCTCCCTCTCCCTCTCTCCCCCTCTCTCCATCTCTTCCCATCTATCTTTCCCTTTTCCTCTCTCTCTATCTCCCTCTACTTCCTCGCTCTACCTTTCTCCTCTTTTCGCCTCTTTCTCTCCCTCTCATCCTCCTTCATCTTTCAATCTATGTCTCTCATTTTTTGTTACTCCATCATCTCACTCCCACACTCTCGCCCCCTCTCCTTCTCTTTCCCTATCTCTCTCTCCCTCTCTCACTCTCTACATCTCTACCTCTTTCCTTGTCTCCCTCTCCCTCTCTCTCCTTACCTCTCTCTCTCCCTCATTCTCTCTCCTTCTATCTCCCTCTCCCACTCTCTTCCTCTCTCCCTCTCACCCCTTCTCTCTTCTTAGCTCCTCTCCCTCCCTATCTCCTAATCTCTTCCTTTCTCGACCATCTCTCTCCTTTTCTCTCCCTTCCCTCTCTCTCTGCCTCTTTTTCCCCCTTTTCTTCTTCTCTCCCTCTCTCCCTCTCCCCTCTCCCCTATCCCACTATACCTCTCTCCTTTCCTCACTATCTCTGTCTCTCTCTCCTTTCCTCACTATCTCTGTCTCTCTCTCCCTCACCCTCTCTCACTCACTCTCTCCCTCTCTTTCTTACTCTCTCCCTTTCTCTCATCTCTCTTCCTAAGTATATATATATATCCTTCTCTCTCTTACTCAATCTCTCTCCCTTGTCTCACCCTTTCCCCTACTCTCTCTCCCGCTCTATCTTTATCTCATTCTCTCTCCCTCTTTCTCTCCTTACCTATTTCCATCTCTACCTCTCTCTCCTACCCTCTCTATTTATCTTCCTCTCTCCCTCTCTTTTCTCTCACTTCCTCCTCTTTTTCAACCCCGTTCTCCCTCTTTTCCTCTCCCACTCGCCTTTTTTCTCTCTGCCTTTCTCTATCCCTCTATCCCTTTCTAACTATCTCTCCTCTCTCTCCTTTCCTTTCTCTCTCCCTATCTCTTTCTCTCTTCCTATATATATATATATCCCTCTACCCTACTATTACACCTTCTCTCTCCCACTCTATCTCTATCTCTTACTCCCTCTCCTCTTTCTCTCCTTCCCTATTTCTATCTCTCTCTTCCTCTCTCTCTCACACCCTCTTTCTTTCTTTCCTTCTCTCTCACCCTCTCCTTTTCTTTCCCTCTCCCCTTCTTTTTCTATCCGCCTCTCCCTCTTTCTCTCTTGACCCCACTCCATGGCTCTCGCTCCTTCTCTCTTTCCTTCTCTCTCCCTCTCTCTTGCTCTCTCTCCTAATCTCTCCTTCACTCTCTCTACCTCTCTCTCCCTGTCATCCCCTTCCTCACTCTCACCATCTTTCTCCCTCTCTCTCCCTCTCTCCTTTTCACTCCCCCTTTCTTTCCTTACTCTCCTCCTCTCTCTCTCCATTTATCCCTCTTTTTCTACTATTTTCTCTCTCTCACTCTCTCTCCCTTCTCTCCTTCCCTCTTCCTATCCCTTTCCCTCTCTCTTACTCTCTCTCCTTCTCTCTCTCCCTCTCCCTATCTCCCTCACTCTCTCTATCTCTCTCCATCTTTCCTTCTCTATACCTTTCCCTTTCTCTACCTTTTTTTGTATTCCTCTCTCCCTCTCCTTATCTTTCAATTTCTCCTCCTCTCTCTCCCTTTCTTTCACTCTCTCTCCTCCTCTATATTTCTCTCCTTACCTCTCTCCCTCTCTCCCTTTCTATCTCGATTTCTTTCCTTTCCCCCTATCTCGCCCTCTTCCCCTTCTCTCTTTCCCTCTCTTCATCTCTCTTCATCTCTTTTCTCTCTCCCTCTCTTTCTTGCTCTCCCCCTTCCCTTGTTTCTACCTCTCTTCCTCTTTCTCTCTCTTTCTTTATCTCCGTGTCTCCCTCTCTATCCCTTTCTCACTTTTACTCTCTATCTCTTCCCACCTTCTCTCCCTCCCCCTCTCTTTCTCTCCCCCTCCCTCTATCTCTCCCCTCTCTCTCCCTCTACCCTATCTATCTCTACCTCTCTCTCCCTTTCTCCCTCCACCCCCCTCCAACTCTCACCCTCTCTCCCACTCTCTTCCTTTATTTCTCTCTCCCTTTCTTGGTTTATCCCCATCTCCCTTTCTATCTCTCTTTCCCTCTCTCTCTTTCCCACTCTCTCCCTCTGTCTCGCCACCTCTCTCTTCCCCTTTTCTCTCCCTCTCCCTCTCTCTTCCCCTATCTCCATCTCTTCCCATCTATCTCTCCCTTTTCCTCTCTCTCCTCCCTCCTTCCTCACTCTACCCTCTCCTCTTTTCTCTCTCTTTCTCTTCATCTCTTCCTCCCTTTATCTTTCTATCTATCTCTCTCATTTTCCCTTACTTAGTCACTCTCACTTGCCCTCTCACACCGACTCTCTTGCCTCTCTCTCCTTCTCTCTCCCTATCTCTCTCTTCTTCTCTTACTCTCTATATCTCTCCCTCTCTCCCCCTTTCCTTCTTAATCCCTCCCTCTCTCCTTATCTCCCTCTCCCTCTCTCTCCCTCTCTCTCATATCTCCCTCTTCCCTTTTCTACCTCCCTTTCTATCTCCCTCTCCCTCTCTCTCTTTCATTTTGTCTATCTCCCTTCTCCCTCTCTCTTTCTTTCTCCCTCCCTTAATTTTTCTCTCTCCCGACTCTTTCTTAAAATCTCTCCCTCTCTCTCCCTCTCTCTCCCACACTCTCTTCCCCTCTTTCTCTCTCTCCCTTGCTCTCCCTTCTTCCTTCTCTCTTTTTGTCCCTCTCTTCCCTTCTCTCTCACCCTTTCTCCCTCCCTTTCTCTCCTTTCTCTCCCTCTCTCCCATCTATCTCTATCTTCCTCTCTCTCTCCCTCTCTCTCTTTCTATCTCTCTCTTACTCTTTCTCTCTCTATCTTCCTCTCTCACTTTCTCCATCTCTCTCCCTATCCTCTCTCTCTCTCCTCTCTCTATCTTTCCCTCTTTCTCCCTTTATCTCTTCCTCACTCTTTCTATCCCTTTCTCTCCCACTCGCCTCACTCCCTCCCTCCCTCCCTCCCTCTCTCTCTCCCTTCCTACCCTCCCCATCCTGCTCCCTCTCTAACTCCTTCTCTCTCTCCCTCTCTTTTTCTATTCATCTATTTCTCTTTTTCTCTCTCCCTCTCTATCATTCCCTATCTCCCTTTCTCTCTATCTCTCCTCTCACTCTTTTACTCTCCCCTTCTCTCTATGTATGTTTATCTCTCTCTCCCTTTCTCACCCCTCTTTCTCCCTCTCTCTCCTCTTTTCTTTTTCTTACTCTCTCCCTCTCCCTCCCCCTCCCTCCATCTCTTGTTCCTTCTCTAGCCCTCTCCCTCTCTCTACCTATCTCCCTCTTTCCTCTCTCTCTCCCTTTTTCTCTCTTCCTTCCTCCCTCCCTTCCTCACCTTCCCTCTCCTTCGTCTCCTTTCTTTTCCTCCCCTCTTTCCCTCTCACTTTTTCCCTATCCCTCTATCTCTCTTTTCTTCTCCCTCTCTCTTTTGCTCACTCTTTCTCTTTCCCCCTCTCTCCCTCCCTCTCTTTCTGCCTCTCTTTCCCTCTTCCTCACTCTCTCTCCCTTTCTCTCCCTCCCCTTCCCTCTCCCTCTCTTTCTCTCTCCCTCTATTATCTCTCTTTCTTTCTTTCTTCTCTCTCTCCCTCTCTCTAGCTCTCTTCCTTCATCTCCCTCTCCTTCTATTTCTCCCTCCCTCTTATTACTCACTCTCTCTCCCTCGTTTTCCCTCTCTCCTCCCTCTATATCTCTCCTTCCCCATCTCTCTCCCTCTCCCCCTCCCTCTCCTCCTTTCCCTCCCTCCCTCTCCCCCTCTCTATCTCTCCCTCTCCCTCTTTTTCTCTCTCCCCTCTCTTTGTATCTCCCCCATCCCTTCCTCTCTCTCTCCCTTCCCTCTCCTTTTGTTTCTCCCTCCCTCTCTCTTGCTCACACTCTCTCCCTCATTTCACCTCCTTCTCTCCCTCTTTATCTCTCCTTCTCTATCTCTCTCCCTCTCCCTCTTCATCCCTCCCTCCCCCTCTATCTCTCCCTCTCCCTCTCCCTCTTTCTCTCTCTCCCTCCCTTTGTATCTCCTCCTCTCCCTCTCTCTCTCTCTCCCTTCCCTTTCCATATCTCTCCCCCTCACACTCTCCCTTTATCCCTCTCTCTTTCCCTATCCGCCCTTTCTCCATCTCTCCCTCCCATTCTATCTCTCTCTAACTCCCTCTCTATTTTTTTCTCTCTTTCTCTCTCTTCCTCTCATGCTATCTCTTTCCCCCTCTTTACCTCTCTTTATCTCCCTCCCCATCTCTCTCCCTCTCCCTGTTTGCTGTCCCTATCTCTTTCTATCTCCCTATGTTTTTCCACTTTTCCTCTCTCTTCCATCTCTCCCTCTCTCCCGACTCCCTCTCTTATCTTTCTCTCTCCTTCCTCTCCCTCTCCCTCTTTTTCTCCCTACCCCTCTCTCCTTTTATCTCCCCATCCTTCTCTCTCTCCTTCTCTCCATCCATCTCTCTCTCTCTCCCTTTCTCATTTTTTACCTCTCTCCTTCCTCTCTATGTCTCCTCCCTTTCTCCCCCTCACCCTCTCCTCCCTCTCTCTCCCTCTCTCTCCCTCACCCTTTCCCCCTCCCTCCCTTTCTCCCTCACCCTGTATCCCTCTCTCTCTTGCCATTATCTATCTTTGTTTCTACCTCTCACTCTCTCCCTCTCACTCTCTCTCTCACTTTCTCTCTCCCAAACTCTAACTCTCCCTCCCCCTCTATCTCCCCCTTCTTGCTTTTCCCTCTCTCTTTGCTTCTCTCTCCTTTTCTCTTTTTATCTCCCCACTCTCTCATTGTCTCCCAATCTCCCTCTCTCCTCGTCTCCCAATCTCCCTCTCTCCTCCTGTTTCTCTCCCTCCCTCCCTCTCTTCCTCTCCCTATCTCCTTCACTCTCTTTCCTCTTTCCCTATCCCCCTCTTTCTCTTCTTCCCTTTGTACCCCCTCTCTCCCTCTCTCCTAACTCTCCCCCTCTTAAACTCTCCCTCTCTCTCCCTCTCCTTCTCTCTCTTTTTCTAGGTCCCTCTCTCTATTTCTCTATCTCCCCCTCTCTCCCTCTCTCACTCCTTCTTTATCTCTCTCTCCCTAACTCTCTCTCACTCTATCTTCTACACATTTTTCTTCCCTCTCTTTTCCTCCCTTTCTCTCTCATCTTTTCTCTCCCTCTCTCTCTCTCTCCCTTCTCCTCTCCCTCTCTCTTCCCTCTCCCTTTCTCTTCCTCTCCATCTCTCTCTTCCCTTCCCCCTCCCTCTTTTTCTTGCTCCCTCACCCTCTCTTTCCCTCTCTCCCCCTCGTTCCTGCTCCTTTTATCCTTCTCTTCCTCTTTGCATCTCTATCTCCCTCTCTCTCCCCATCTCTCTCTCTCACTCTAACATTCTCTCTCTCCCTCTCTACCCTCACCCATTCCTTCTCTCTCCTTCTCTCTTCCTCTCTTCCTTTCTTTTTCTTTCTCCCTTCCTTTCTCACCTCTCCCTTTCATACTGTCCTCCATCTCTCCCTCTCTTTCCCTCCTTCTCTTCCTCCTTCCCTCCCTCTTTCCTTCTCTCTTTCTTTCCTATTTTCCCTCCATCTCTCCATCTCTTTCCCTCCCTCTTTCCTTCTCTCTCTCTTTCCCTCTCTCTCTATCTATCTCACATATCTCCCTCTTTTTCCCCCTCCTCTATCTCCCTCACTATCTTCCTCTCCCTCTCCCTCCCTCACTCTCTCCTTTCCCCCCACTCTTCCTCTTCCTCCCTTCATCTCCGTCCCTCTCTCCCTCCTATCTCTCTTCCTCTCCATCTTTTTCCCTTTCCCTCTCCCTCCCTCCCTCCCTCCCTCCCTCTCCATCTTTTTCCCTTTCCCTCTCCCTCTTTTCTCTCTCTCCCTCTTCCTGTCTCCCTGTACTCTCTCCTTTTCTCTTACCCCTCTCCCTATATAACTCTCTCTAAGTCTTTCATCCTCTCTCGCTCTCTTTCTCCTTCTCTCACCATAACCCTTTCTCTCTCTCTTGCCTTATCTCTCTCTCCTAATATCTCTCTATCCCCCTTAATCTCTCTCTACCCTTGTCTCTCTCTTTCTTTCTCCCTCTCTCTCATCTCTCCCTCTATGTCTCCCTTCCTCTGTCTCTCCCTCCATCTCTTAACCTCTCTCCTTTCTCTCCCCTCTTTCCCTCTCTCTCCCTTCATCTCTCCCTCCCTCATTTTTTCCACCTCTCTCTCTCACTCCCTCTCTTAATCTCTCTCCTTTCTCTCCCCTCTTTCCCCCTCTCCCTTTATCTCTCCATCCCTCACGTTATCCCTCCCTCCCTCTCATTCTCTCTCTACCCCTCCCTCTCTCTATTCCCGCTTACTTTCTCTCTCTTTCTCTCTACCTCTCTCTTTCTCTCTACCTCTCTCCCTTTCACTCTCCATCAGTCTCCCTCCTACCCTCTCTCTTTTTCTCTCCCTCTCTCTCTCATTCACTCCTCCTATCCACTCCTTCTCCCTCTCCCTCTCCCTTTCTCTACCTCTCCCTCTTTCTCTTTCTCCCTCTCCCTCTCTCATTCTCCCTTTTTCCTTTTCTCCCTCTCTCTAGCTCTCTCTCTCACTCTTTCCCTCCCTCCCCCTCTCTTGCACTCTCTTACTCTATTCCTCCCTCTCTTGCTCACTTGCTTTGTCCCTCCCTCTCTTGCTCTCTTCTTCTCTCCCCTTATCTCTCTCTCCCTCTCTCCCTCTATCTCTTTTTCCATTTCTCTCCTCTCCCTTTCTTAATCTCTCTCTCACCTTCTCTACCCCCTTCCTCTCCTCTTTCCCTTCCTTTCTCTCTCTTACCCTCTCTCTCCCTCCTCTCTTTTTATCTCTCCCTCCTTTTCCCCCTCTCGCTCACTCCCTCTCTCCCTTCCTCTCTCCCTCCCTCTCTCTCCCTCTCTACCTTTATCTCCCCCTCTCTCCTTCTTCCTCTCTCCCTCTCCCACTCCTAATCTCTCTCTCCCTCTATTTCCCTCCTTCTCCTCCTTCTACCCCTCTCTCACTCTTCCTCTCCATCTTTATATTTCTCTCCCCCTCTCTCTCATTCTATTTCTTTCTCTCTCTTTCCCCCTCTTCTCTCTCCCTCTCCACCTTCTATCCCTCTTAATACCTCCCTCATTCTCTCTCCCTCCTCTCTCTATGCTTGTTTCTCCCTCTCTTTATATCTCCATCCCTATCTTCCTTTCCATATCTCCCTCTCTATGTCTCTCTCTATATCCCTCTCCTGTCCTTATTTCTCTCTCCCTCTCCATTCCTCCCCATATCTTTATTTCTCTCTTCCTCTCCCATCACATATCTTATTCTCTCCCTCCCCTTCCTTCCTTTTTCTCTTCCATTCATATAGCACTTTTTATGTCTCCCTCTCCATCCCTCCCCTAGTCCTTATTTCTCTCTCCCTCTCCATCCCTCACCTATCCTTATTTCTCTCTCCCTCTCCCTACCTCCCTATCCCTACCCCTCCCTCCCCTTCTCTCCCTTAATCTCTTCCTCTCTCTTCCTCCCCTTATTTCTCTCTCTATCTATATCTCTATATATCTATTCCTCTCTTTATTTAATGCTCCATATCTCTCTCTCCCTCTCCCCTACCCGCATTCTTAATCTTTCCCTCTCTCTCCCTCTCTTCCACTCTCTCCCTCCTTCTCCCTCTCCCTCTTCGTTCACCCCTTCTCTCTCTTACCCTCCTTCTCCCTCCCTTCCCTCTCCTTCGTCCCTCTCTATCCCTTCTCTCTCGCTCTCTCCAACTCTCTATCCTTTTTTATACCTCGCTTTCTCTCTCCCTCACTCTCTATATCTCCTATCCCATCATCTCTCCCTCCCCCTCTCCCTCTCCCTCTCCCAATCTCCCTCCCTCTCTCTCCCTCTTTTCCCTCTCTTCCTTTCTCTCCCCTTCTCTCAATCTCCCTTTCTTTCTCCCACTCCCTCTCTATCTCCCCCTTTATCTTTATCCCTCTCTCTCTGTCTATATCTCTCCTTCTCTCTCTCCCCTACTCTCTTTTACCCTTTATCTCTCTCCCTCTCTCTCTCTCATTTTATCTCTCTCTCACTCACCCACTCCCTTCCCTTTATTCTATTTCCCTCTCTCTCCGTCTCTCCCTTCCTATCTCCCTCTCGCTCTCTCCCCTTCCTATCTCCCTCTCCCAATCCTCTTCTTTCTCTCTACCCTCCCTCAATCCTTATTTCTTTCTCCCTTTTTCCCCTTGACCTTCTCTTCCTCTATTCCTCTCTCTTCATCCCTCCCACTCTCTTACCCTTCCTCCTTCCCTCTCGAGGGGCGAGAGAGAGGGGGAGAGGAGGGGGAGAGAGGGAGAGGGAGAGGGAGGGAGTGAGATAGAGACTAGGAGAGAGGGAGAGGGAGATGGAGAGGGAGGTAGGGAGGTATAAAGGGTGGGAGAGAGAGACAAAGGGCGAAAGAGATGGAGAAAGGGAGGGAGAAGTATATGGAGAGGGATAGAGGGAGAGAGAGTATGAGAGAGAAGAAGAGAGGGAGAGGCAGAGAGTGAAGGATAGAGAAGGATGAAAGGGAGAGGGAGAGGGTGGAGAGAGGGTAAGAGTGAGAAAAAAGGTGAGAAGGAGAGAAAGAGGGAAAGAGAGCAATAAATAAGCGAGAGAAGGAGAGTCGGAGAGAGAGGGAGAGAGAGGTAGAAGAAGAGAGAGAGGGATAGAGAAAGAGAGGGGAGAGAGAAAGAGGAAGAGAGGTACAAGAAGAGTAGGAGAGGTAGAGAGGGAGGGAGGGCATGAGAGTGAAGGATATAGAGAAAAGAGAGAAAGAGGATAGATAAAGGAAGAGATAGAGAGAGGGAGAGAAAAGGAGGGAGAGAGGAAGGGAGAGGGAGAGATAAGTAGTGAGAAGGAGAGAGAAGGAGTGATGGAAGAAGGGAGAGAAAGAGAAGGAAAGAGGGAAAGGTAGAAAGGGAGATGAAGAGAGATATAGAGAAGGAAAGGGAGAGGGAGAGGGAGAGAGAAAGAGAGAGGAGGGAGAGAGAGGGGGAGAGTTGGGGAGAAGAGGAAAGAGAAGCAAGAGTTAGAGGGAGAGAGGGAGAAAAATTAAGAGAGATAAAGATAGAGGAAGAGGGAGAGGGAAAAATAGAGAGGGGAGAGAGGGAGAGATAGGGAGAGAGATCGAGGGAGAGAAGGATAGGGAAAGAGGTAGAGAAAGAGATGAAGAAGGTGGGAGAGAGTTAGGAGGAGAGAGAAAAAGAGAGAAAAGGAGAGGGAGGGAGAAAAAGGAGATGAAGAGAAGGAGATGGAAGGATAGAAGGAGAGAGGAAGATAAAGATGGAGGAAAGGAAGAGAGGGTGGAAGAGATGGAGGGAGGGATAAAGGGAGAGGGGGATAAAGGGAGGGGAAGGGAGAGAAAGGGAGAAAGAGAGATAAAAGAGGGAATAGGAAGGAGAGAGAGGGAGAGGAAGGAGGAGGAAGCGAGAGATAAAGAGAAGAGAGAGGGAAAGATGGAGAGGGAGAAAAAGGAAACGAGAGGGAGATAGGGAGAGGGGAAATGGAGAGGGAGAGAGGAATATAGTGAGAGGCGAAAGGGAGAGGGAGAGAGGAAGAGAGTGAGATTGAGGAAGAGGCAAAGGGGAGATGGAGCTCTTCTTTCCCTACACCGCTCTTCCTCTCTCCCTCTCTCTCTCCCTATCACTCTCTTTTCTTCTCTTCCTTCCTCTTTCATGCTCTCCCTTCTCTCTCTTTCCCTCCCTCTTCCTCTATCTCCCTTTCTCTCTTCCTCTTTTACTCTCCCCCACTCTCTAACTCTTCCTCTCTCTCTCTTACTCTCCCCCTCTCTTCCCTACTAATCCCATTCCCTCTCCCTCTCTCTACCTCCCTCTCCCTCTCCCTCTCCCTCTCTCTATCTATATCTCCCTCTCTTATTCTCTACTTCTATCTCTCTCATTCTCTCTCCCCCTCCCTCTCTCCCCTATCCCTCCCTCTCCTCCTCCCCTTCTCTCTTCCTCTATCTTATCTCCCTTTTTTCCTCCCTCCCTCTCTTCTAATATATCTCTCACCCTCCCTCCCCTTGTATCTCTCTCTCACTATCTCTCTTTCTCTCTCTCCCTCTCTCTTTTCTCCTCTCTCTTGAACTCTCTTCATCTCTCTCTCTCCCCCTCTCACCTTCGATCTCTATCTCCCTCTCCCTCTCTTCCCCTCTCTCTTCCTATCTCCCAATCTCTTTTTCTCCCTCACTCTCTTTCGCCCCCTCTCTCACTCCCCCTCTCTTACTTTTCCTTTCTCCCTCTCTCCCTCTCTCTGTCTCTCCATCTCATTCTCCCTCTTTCTCTCTCTCACACTTTTACTCTCCCTTCCCCTTTCTCCTTTCTCCCTCCCCCTCCCTCCCCCTTTCTCCCTCTCTCCCCTTATCCTTCTTTCTCTCCCTCTCTCGGTAGGGCTCTCTTTCTTTCTCTCTCTACCTCTCGACCTCCCCTTTCCCATCTTTATCTCTCTCTTCACTCTCCTTCTCTCTCCCTCCCTCTCTATTTGCTTGCCTCCCCGGCTCGCTCTTCCCTTTCCTTCTCTCTCTCTTTCTTATCCTTTCTATTTCTCTCCCCCTCACTCTCTCCCCTTTTCTCTCCCTTTCCTTCTCTCCCTCCTAACCTCTCTCTCCCTCTCCGTCTCTCTCTCCCCCTCTCCCTCTCTCTCCCTCTCTCCCCATTTACTTCCCTCCCCTTCCTCCCACCCTTTCCCTTCTCTCTCATCCTCTCTATTTCTCTCCCTCTCCCTCTCGTAACCCCCGTAATAATAATAATAATAATAATAAATAAATAAATAAATAAATCAAAATCGGTGTGCTAATTAGTGTGCTAAGGACTATGATCCGCTCGAAATTTGTGTGATTTATTTGAGAAACTTAGAGTGGTTTCTAGGCCAAAGTTAAAGAATAAACGCTTTTCGTCTATGTGTCTACTAGTGCTTCATAAAGTTTTGTGATTTTTAGGCCTATATATAAAGAGTTATAGCCATTTTAGTATAGGCCGGTCTTGAAGCATCACTGCTGGAATTTTTGGAAAAGAACGGACAAGGAATTTTTGGGTTTTAAGAAAAGAAATTTCTAAAATTTCATGAAGAAAACTATCTTTATTTACTTGAATCAAGTTAATTAGGGTGTATATTTAACCTAAATTTTTTTTTAGGCGCCTAAGCATGCATTAAATGACTTAAGGCCAAGACACTCTAACCCTCTCAAATCTGCCACCTCTCTCTCATGACTCACCATTAACTTTCCACTCTTGCAAATTAAATCTAGCCATTTGTACACTTACTTAGACCAAGACTTTAAGCATGTATATATATATAGAAAGAGTGCAATGATAAGAAATTTTTAGGCAGCCATAGCCACCAAATTTGGGAGAGAAAAATGGTAAACAAGAGAGAAAGAGGAAAGGAAAAGAAAAAAAGGAAAAGAAAGAAAAGGAAGAAGGGGAAAGCCTAACCAACCTTTAGGAAATTCAAGCAAGGTAAGTAGGTTCCATTTTTTATTGATTATTGTCTTAAGTTATTTTTTTTAAGTTTTTTTTTACTTGTTTATTTCATGGGTTTCTAATAATTTTTCTATAGATTCTTATGGTTGTTTGTGTTTGTGTTAGGGCTTACTAAATTGTGATGGATTTATATGTTTTGTTGTCATGCAAAGCTTGTTTGATAGGTTTAAATGTGTGGATGGGTTGGAAAGGAAAAAAGGAAAGAAAAAGGGTATGGACCTAATGGATTGAACTTAACTCGGGTTTGGTAAGCTTAACTTGGAAAGAAAAAGGAATACACTTTAACAGTTTCCCTAGGTTAAAACCATTCGACCAAGTGGGGAAAATGGGGCCTACAATATATAGTAACTCAATTAGGAATGGGTTAATAGTTTAGGGTGAAAATAAATTCACTAGACAAAAAAAAAGGCAATCTATGGCCATCTTGATAACCCATCCGGCCTAACTAAAAGACAAATAGGGTTTTGGACTTCATTAGGTAAATTGGACATTTGATCACTAAGTTTGGGTTCCTTGGTGGACCTTAAGGTTTCAATCTCCTTGGTAACTCTTCTAAGTATGAGTTGGCAAGTCATTAAAAAGGAAGTGACCTAGAAATGGAAAAACAATTTCTTGCTCATTTTGGGACCATTTGGCCTAGGAGAGAAAATGATTAACATTGAATCCCTTTTGTGTAAGTAGAGATGAAGAAGTGAAGATGAACACAAGTAGAGATTAATGATTACAAGACATATAAATAGGGTAATCAAAAAACGAGAATTCAAGAAAAATCGAGATTAAAATCTAGAACCTTTATGAGTCGACTTAGACTACTAAGATTAAATATTCAGATTAAGCAAAAAAAAAAATTAGCGTAAGTATGTCACGTATAAACCCTTAGGATTAACCGATCTCATACATTAAGTTATACACCGGAAATTCGAGACTAGACGTAGCTAGGTACACGAAAAGGAAAAACTTATAAGTATGAAGTAGATTTATACAATGAATGCTATCGAAGAATAGAATTTGTATTCTTATTTTGAATACTTTAAATGGTACATAAAACACCTGTGAAGTCCCGAGTGTGCGTCGAACACGGGAACGTTATGAGAAGAAAATGGTGGTAGCATAATTAGTCGAATGTGTTAAACATAATACCATATGCATCATGTACATTCGGGGGTGATATGAAATTGAGAAACATTACCGAGTCATGAGATAAAACGGTTTAGTAACCGAACCGAATGGAATGGGTAACAACATGAAACCATATGTGTGCTTTACTACTAAAAACGTTAAGTGAGGGATGATTTCGCTAGTTGTGTGCTATAACGAGGGGTAATTCCGTTGTGAGTAGTAGGTGATAATGAGATCACCGAGAGAGAGTAATAGAGCGAGTAGGTGATAATGCGGTCACCGAGAGATGGAACGCACGGAATTGCTAATACCTAGGGTACCCAAATTAAAAATTGATGGGTAGAGTGGGAAATAGAACTTCATTGCATATCATGTGCATCACCACGCTTACCGAGCTTCGACTCACCTCATTGTCATTTGTATGTTATGACGGGTAGTGTTGATCTGTAGTACCAATAAGGACAACGTCGGATCCTCTAAAAGGGCTTAGGGGTGACATAAACCTTAGGGGATTTTATTTTTGTTTATTTGTAATTTTAGGGTTGGGGTCTCAATGAATATTTTAATGGTATTGTAAATAAATTTTATAATTTCTTCCACTATTTTGTTAATATTATGTAAATTATCTTGGTCACGTTTTATTGTATGATAAGTCCTTAATGTATAAACACACATGTGTTTAAGGTAAATTCAAAAATTGGTTGTGTCGGCGTGACGCGCCTCACCTAGTTACTCCTATTTAGGTAATAGAGAGTGAACCGAGGTGGGGGTGTCACATGGTGGTATCGAGCTATGATTTAGTTAACCAAGTAGAACTTTAAGTGTCATATGAGCCCGAGGACCGAGTGTGTATGACTATTATTATGTGATTTTCATGCTGGTATAATTGTGTTCTAAAAATCTTAATACCGATAATTATTGTTTTTGTAGATGTCGTATTTATTTCATACACCCTACGTTGCTAGGACGCGCCAACAACGAGCCACCCTAGCTACCTACTGGTCGAACTAAACGGCTCGACTATGACCACTAGATCGGGATATAGTAGCCCACATCACTAGGGTGTATGACATGATTCGGCGAATAACATTCGCTAATTCGTTGATGTTTCTTTCGAACAGTATCGTAGTACGGATTTCTTACGATTGACTATGCGTCAAACTCTTTTACTAAGAGATCGGCGAGTTGCTAGATGAGGTTCAAGAAAGGTTGATAGGTTGATTTTATTATCGAGACTTGGTTCGAGCCTTCCTTCCAATACAGAGTTAGATAGACCCATTCCCGTACCCGATTGATGTATAGTTGAGGTCTACCGTTACTCCTCGCTCGTGAGATAGTATGCAATGCATCGGATGTTGTTATTGATCGGTGGAGGGTCGAGTACTCCTTCCCATGATGCGTCCGATATGTTGGTTGGACATAATAGATCATAACTCGATCACGTGATGTAGTACTTGTTGTGTATTTTTTGATTTCTTTAAAAGTACACTTTTGATTGTAAATAGAGCATAAAAACTTTTAGAAGGTAAAAGTGCTTTTAAATACTCATTGTGTACGAAATGGTATGCATATAAATATCTATAATTTCACACATAAATGGATAGTTTACAATATATATTATTTTTTATACCAAAACTAACATGGACATAACATGGCATGTACAAATTCCAAGCATGCCAAGAATGAAACCAACAAAAGCAGGAGGTGGAAGGACCTCTAATGATCACAATAAAAATCAGCAAGACACTTGAAGTCATATGATGGACATGATGTAGCAACAACAACAAGCAATGTGACAACAGCAACAAGACCATACAGAGCAAATGAGACAACTCCCGGCTATGCATTAGCGGCCTCCACCTCTGCCACCCCGACATAGGAATGATACGATGGAGAGGTTTCGTAAGATGAGTCCTCGGGAATTCTCCGGGGGTGTTAACCCAATGACGACGGAGGAATGGATTAAGACGTTAGAAGCAATATTCGAATACTTGCAATTCACCAACAACGAGTGAGTATCATGTGCTATTTTTTTATTAACTAAGGATGCTTGCAAATGGTGGGAGAGCACACGACTAATCGTAGACGTGCCAACTTTGACTTCACCGCGGATGTAAGGGCTAAGAAGATTTAGAACTTCTTAGAGCCGAAGCAAGATGGGATGTTAGTAGGTGAATATGTATGAAAGTTTGAACAAGGTTGTAGATTCATCTCATTCATTGCTGGGGATGAAAATATGAAAAAGAACGGATTCTCGGCGGGGTTAAATCCCGAGTACAAAGTATGGTTTGAATGTCCGTCGCTAATACCTTCTCAAAAATGGTTGATAAAGCGATGATAGGCGATGAGGATCGAAGGAGATTACAAGGGAGGTGCGATAGAAGAGGCAAGTGTTTAGATTGGAAGCCTCATCGTCATGTCTAGTAAGGTAGGGACCGCCTGGGAATTTCAACCGAAGTGGTGGCCAAGGGAATACTTGGGACACTAGACCAGCAACTTATGTCCGGAGACCACCGTTGAGCGGCCAACCAAGATCAATGATGAGTAATCCACCCCGATGCAATAAATGTCGAAGATTCCATATAGGGAATGCCAACCAGATTTGAGGGTCCGTTATGTTTGTCGAAGTAAGGACACATAGCCTATAACTATTCTCGGAGACAAAAATTGAGACCGGGAAAAGTACCGCTTGGGTGTATACTATGACACGGGAAGAGGCGGATCGGAGGAATACAATAGTAATTCGTGGTAATGCCTCGATCCTTGGCTTGATTGCATATGTTTTGATTGATTACGGTGCTACACATTCTTTTATATCAAATACATTAGTTAAAAGCCTAGGAGTCAAATGCGAGACATTAGTCGTAGGATATCATATAGTGGTTCCTTTTGGTGAAATTATGGAATCAACGAGTGTGGTTAAAAAGTGTCCGATATAGATTGAAGATAGGAAGTTAGAAGATGATTTGATAGTGTTTGACCTCCGGGATTTTGATTTGATCCCGGGGATGACTAACTGACAAAACATGGTGCCAACATAGATCGTCGAGGAAAAAGGATAACTTTTGATCTACTTGGGAGTCGACAGTTAGAGTTTAAGGTTGATTTCAAGCTTTGAACTACACCAATCATTTCAGCCATCAAAGCTCAAAAGATGCTAGGAAAGGCGTATATAGGGTACCTAGCGCATGTGGTGGATAGCCGAGCGAGAACAAAAATTAAAATCGGATGATATAAAAGTCGTGCGAGAGTATCTAGACATATTTTTAGAAAATTTGACTACGTTGCCATCGGAGAGGGAGATAGAATTTGAGATAGAGCTAGAGCCGAGCACAACTATGATTTCTAAGACCCCCTATAGAATGGCCCGGTTGAATTGAAAGAGTTGAAGGTGCAATTACGGGACATATTGGACAAGGGATTCGTACGCCCTAGTTTTTCACCTTGGGGAGCTCCGGTACTATTCGTGAAAAAAAGGATGGTACCCTAAGGCTATGTATTGACTATCGGGAATTGAATCGGGTGACGATTAAGAATAAGTACCGTTACCCCCGATTGATGATTTATTCGATCAATTGGAAGGGCGACATCTGTTTTCCAAAATAGACTTACAATCGAGGTATCATCGATTGAGGGTGAGATCGAAAGATATGAAGAAAATGACATTTAGAACAAGATAAGAACACTATGAGTTCCTAGTAATGCCATTTGGGATGACTAACGCTCCAGCCTCTTTCATGGATTTGATCAATCGAGTCTTTAAAGAATTTCTAGACAAGTTCGTTATCATATTCATCGATGATATCCTAGTTTACTCTTGAAATAAAGAGGAGCATAGGGAACATTTAAGGGCCACCTTGTAGATGCTAAGAGAGCGACGAGTTGTATGCCAAATTCAAGAAGTGTGAATTTTGGCTAGAGTAAGCGGCTTTTCTAGGCCATGTGGTAATGAAGGAGGGCATAGCGATAGATCCGAAGAAAGTAGAGGCTATTCGAATTGGCCTACCTTGAAGAGTGTAACGGAGGTACGAAGTTTCTTAGTGTTGGTTGGTTATTACTAGAGATTTGTTGAAGGCTTCTTTAAGATAGTTAGCCTCTTACCAACTTGATAAAAAAGAGCATTAAATTCTAGTGGACAAATGCTTATGAGGAGAGTTTTCAAGAGCTGGAACGACGATTAGTCATGGCTCTAGTGTCGACTATCCCGTCCGAAGTTGGAAATTTTATGGTGTATAGTGATGCTTCTAAAAATGGGCTAGGAGTGGTGTTGATTTAGAATGGGAAGGTAGTCACCTATATGTCGTGACAATTGAAGGAATATGAATGGAATTATCCGACGTATGATCTAGAGCTAGCGGCGATAGTCTTTGCCCTAAAAACCTAGAGACACTATTTATATGAGGCCAAGTGTGAGATATATACGGATCATAAAAGCTTATGATATATCTTCACATAAAAGGTGTTGAACATGAGGCAAAGGAGGTGGTTAAAGCGGATGAAGGATTATGATCGTATAATCAATTATCAATCGGGCAAAGATAATGTTGTTGCTAATGCCTTAAGTAGAAATCGATAGCCGCGATACGGGTAATACAATCGTCGATAGTGAGAGACCTATAAAAGCTAGAATTGGAGATAATTCCTAAAGGCCACGAGAACATTTTATCGGCTTTATTAATGAAGCCAACTCCGTAGGAAAGAATTTAGATGCGATAGCAAATCAACGAAAAATTGAATGACTTGAAGAAAAACATAGAGGCGGAGAAGGACTTTGATTTTATGATGGATGATAAAGTTGTAATTAGATTTAAAGGGAGGTTATGTGTTCCCTCGGTAGAAGATGTGAAAGAAGAGATATTAAAAGAAACGCACTCAACTCCTTATTCAATACACCGGGAAGCACAAAGATGTGCGAGACTTGCCACAATGTTATTAGTGGTCCGGAATGAAGAAAGATGTAGCTAATTTTGTGGCAAGGTGTCAACTTTGTCAATAGGTGAAGGCGGAACATCAAAGACCCTCGGAAATGTTAAAACCATTAGCGATTCCGGAATGGAAGTGAGAGCCTATAACTATGGTTTTCATTATGGGATTGCCAAGATTGGAAAGGGGTCGGATGCCATTTGGGTGATCGTTGATAGATCGACCAAATCGGTGCATTTTCTTTCGATCAAAAACACCTATAATCAAAACCAATATGCCCGAGTTGTATCTTGATGAAATTGTAAGACTACATGGGATCCCAATTTCAATTGTGTCGGATCAAGATCATAGATTCACCTCGGCATTTTGGAAGAGTCTACATAAGGCCATGGGTATGAAGATAAACTTCAACATGGCTTATCATCCACAAGCTCGATGGACGAGTTGGAACGAGTGATCTTGATTCTTGAGGATATGCTGATTGCATACATTACGGATTGGTCAAAAAATGAGAGAGATATCTACGCTTAGCTGAATTTACATATAACAATAGCTACCAAGCTTCGATTGGGATGGCTCCTTATGAAGCTTTGTATGGACATCGATGTAGATCTCTCGTGCTTTGGGATGCGATAGGGGAAAGGAAGTTGCTAGGACCGGAGCTGGTGCAAAAAACAAGCTGAAGTGGTGAATAACATCCACCATTGATTAAAAATGGCTTAAAGCGGATAGAAGAATTATGTCAACAAGAGGCAAAGGGATCTAGCATTCGAAGTCGGTGACTATGTATTCCTATGGGTATCACCGATCAAAGGTGTACTTCGATTTGGAAAGAAAGAAAAGCTAAGTACGTGATACATTGGACCATTTGAGATACTAGGTTGAGTAGGCGATAAGGCATACTGTCCGTCGCTATCGCTATCATTAGAGTAGTACACGAGTGTATTCCATGTGTCTATATTAATAAAATGTATCGGAGAACCAAAGTAGATTTTGGAGATGGAGTCATTGAACCTCGTTGTAGACTTAACATATGAGGAGAGACTAGTCCAAATCTTAGAGAAACGAGTGAAATGAATCGGGAATAAGAAAATTGGTTTGGTTAAGATTACGTAGGAAAATCATGACCTCAAAGAATTGACTTGGGAACGAGAAGAAGAAATGAGAGACGAGATGCCTAAAACTATTTGTATGAGTGAATTTCAAGGAAGCAATTTATTTTAAGGAGGGGAGAATTGTAACCTTCATAAAAAAAAAGTAATAATAATAATAATAAATAAATAAATAAATCAAAATCAATGTGTTGATTAGTGTTCTAAAGACTATATTCTGCTTGAACTTTGTGTGATTTGTTTGAGGACTTTAGAGTGGTTTTTGGGTAAAACTTAGAGAATAAAAGTTGTTCTTCTATGTGTTTACTATCTCTATATAAAATTTTATGATTTTTATACCTATATATAAAGATTTATGGCATTTTAGTATAGGTCGATCTTGAAGCATCACTGCTGGAATTTTTGGGAAAAGAATAGACAAGGAATTCCCGAGTTTTAAGAAAAGAAATTTATGAAATTTCATGAAGGAAACTATGTTTATTTACTTGAATCAAGTTAATTAGGTTTTATATTTAACCTAATTTTTTTTAGAAGCCTAAGGAATGCATTAAATGAATTAAGGCCGGAACACTCTAACCCTCTCAAATCTGCCACCTCTCTCTCATGACTCACCGTTAACTTTCCACTCTTCCAAATTAAATCAAGCCATTTGTACACTTATTTAAAACAAGACTTTAAACATGTATATATATATAGAATGAGTGCAAATGATAAGAAATTTTTAGGCAGCCGTAGCCACCAACATTGGGAGAGAAAAATGGTAAACAAGAGAGGAAGAGGAAAGGAAAAGAAAAAAAGAAAAAGAAAGAAAAGAAAGAAGGGGAAAGCCTAACCAACCTTTAGGAAATTCAAGCAAGGTAAGTAGGTTCCATTTTTGGTTGATTAATGTCTTAAGTTATTTTTTTAGTGTTTATTTCATGGGTTTGTAATAATTTTTCTATGGATTGCTATGGTTGTTTGTGTTGGTGTTAGGGCTTGCTAAATTATGATGGATTTATATGTTTTGTTGTAAGGAAAAGCTTGTTTGATAGGCTTAAATGTGTGGATGGGATGAAAAGGAAAAAAAGAAAGAAAAAGGGTATGGACCGAATGGATTGAACTTAACCTAGGTTTGGTAAGCTTAACTTGGAAAGAAAAAGGAATACACTTCTAGAGTTTCCCTAGGCTAAAACCATTACGCCAAGTGAGGAAAATGGGGAAAGAATTGATCTTTTGGGGAAATTAAGGGCCTACAATATCATGGTAACTCGATTAGGAATGGGTTAATAATTTAGGGTGAAAATAAATTCATCTGGACAAAAAAGGCAATCCATTGCCATCTTAACAACCCATCCGACCTAACTAAAAGAAAAATAGGGTTTTGGACTTCATTAGGTAAATTGGACATTTGATCACTAAGTTTGGGTTCCTTGGTGGACCTTAAGGTTTAAATCTCCTTGGTAACTCTTCTAAGCATGAGTTGGTTAGTCATTAAATAGGAAGTGACCTAGAAATGGAAAAACAAATTCTTGCTCATTTTGGGATCATTTGGCCTAAGAGAGAAAATGATTAACATTGAATCCCTTTTGTGTAAGTAGAGATCAAGAAGTGAAGATGAATGCAAGTAGAGATTAATGATTACAAGACATATAAATAGGGCAATGGAAAAGAGAATTCAAGAAAAAACGAGATTAAAACATAGAACCTTTATTAGTCGACTTCGACTACTAAGATTAAATGTTCAAATTAACCAAAAAAAAATTAGCTTAAGTATGTCATGTATAAATCCTTAGGATTAATCGATCTCATACACTAATTTATACACCAAAAATCCGAGCCCAGACGTAATCGGTACACGAAAAGGAAACACTAATAAGTATGAAGTAGATTTATGCAATGAATGCTACCGATGAATGGAATTTGTATTCTCATTTTGAATACTTTAAATGGTACATGAAACACCTGTGAAGTCACGAGTGTGCATTGGACATGGGAATGATTTGAGAAGAAAATGGTGATAGCATAATTAGTCGAATGTGTTAAACATAATACCATATGCATCACATACATTCGGAGATGATATGAAATCGAGAAACATCACTAAGTCATGAGATAAAATTGTTTGGTAATTGAATTGAATATAATGGGTAACGAGCATAAAACCATGTGCGTGCTCTATTACTAACATCGTTAAGCGAGGGATGATTTCGCTAACCATGTGCTACAACGAGGGGTAATTTCGTTGTGAGCGGTAGGTGATAATGAGATCAATGAGAGAGAGAGAGTAATAGAGTAGTAAGTGATAATGCGATCATCAAGAGATGGAACACGTAGACTTGCTAATACCTAGGGTACCCGAATTAAAAATGGATGGGTAGAATGGGAAACGGAACCTTATTACATATCACGTGCATCACCCTACTTACTAAGCTTCGGCTCACCTCGTTATTATTTGCATGTTATGACGGGTA
Organism: Dovyalis caffra; assembly: GCA_963924115.1. Classification (NCBI taxonomy): domain Eukaryota; kingdom Viridiplantae; phylum Streptophyta; class Magnoliopsida; order Malpighiales; family Salicaceae; genus Dovyalis; species Dovyalis caffra. The sequence goes on from CAWUPB010000144.1 coordinate 225,947, forward strand.
GCGTTGATTGTAGTACCAATAAGGACACTTTCGGATCCTCTAAAAGGGCTCGGGGGTGACATAAACCTTAGGGGATTTTATTTTGTTTATTTGTAATTTTGGGGTTGGGATGTCAATGAATATTTTGATGGTATTGTAGATAAATTTTGTAATTTCTTCCACCATTTTGTTAATATTATGTAAATTGTCTTGGTCACATTTTATTGTATAATAAGTCCTTAATGTATAAACGAACATGTGTTTAAGGTAAATTTGGAAATTGGTCGTGTCGGCGTGACACACCTCACCTAGTTACTCCTATTTAGGTAATAGAGAGTGAACCGGGGTGGGGGCGTCACACCCTCTCTCTCCCTCTCTATCCCTTACTCTTTCTCCATCTCTCTCTCCCCCTCTACCTTAATATCTCCCTCTTCCTCTCTCTTTTTACTCTATATCCTCCTTCCTCTCTCTTTCTCTATTCTCCCCTTGTTTCCCTCTCTCTCTCCCTCCCCCTCTCTCTCTCCCTCCCCCTCCCTCTATCTCTATCTCTCTCATTCTCTCTCCCTTTTTCTTATTTTCCCTCTCTTAATCTCTCTCTCACCCTCTCTCCCCCTCTTCTCTCTTTTTCTCTCTCCCTTCCTTTCTCCCTCGTGCTCACTCCCTCTCTCCCTTCGTCTCTCCCTCCCCTCTTTTCCCTCTCCCACCTTTTGCCACTATGGCGCCCCCCAAGCCAACTCGCTAATTATCCAAAAAGGAGTGGCCATGCGAGAAATACGTCATGCGACACGATCAATTCCTAGCTTAATACCCGATTTGTACGTGCTCATACATTAAGAGAAAATTATATAATGAAATGCGTATAGTACATTAGATAACATTAATAAATGCAATGAAAGAAATTAAAATTATTTACAATATCATTAAAATGTCCACCAACACCCTAACCCAAAATTACAATAAAAATAAACTTTGTTACATTTATGTCACGCATTAGCCCTTTTTAAGAGGAACCGGTAGGATCCTTGCTACTTTGACCCTTTCCTATCATAACATGGAAATAACAACGAGGTGAGCGAAGCTCGGTAAGTGGGGTGATGCACGTGATATGCAATGGTTTTTGGACTTCCCCACCATACTCATAGATTTTAATTCGGGTACCTTGGGTATTTGCAAGTCTCCTCTATTGTGATTACCAAATTACCTAATGTTAAATACAAAATTATCCCTCGTTGTAGCCACTATTAATGGAATCTATCACCCAACGAGTGTAGTCACACGGATTAGAGCACGCACACAATCTGGATCGCTAATACCCATTTATTCCGGCTAGGTTACCGAACCTAACTAAGTAAATCAATTCTCAATCAATTAACTTTTCTCAACTCGCCCCACAATGCACAAGATGCACGTGATGTTATGTTTACCATATTAAACATATCCAACCCATACGGGGTTAGGTTTCATATATTTTCCTAGGTCTAACCCACACGGGGTTTCGAGCATTCTCATATCCCTTATCGTAATATTCACCTCGTTAGAGTTAAATACCGACAAATGGTATTGGTTGAGTCGTGGATCCGATGGTGCACGTGAATACTTCCCTTTTGTTTCCTTTAGTAAATCTCATCGTTAAATCGTTCCACACTTGAATTGCATAGTTATTAGCATTTGGACCGATTTTCAACATGTTAAGGTATAATGCTACCTTCTAGCCCGATTTTAACACTTTTAGGCCGAATTTAGTTCTTAAGTCAAAATCTCAATTTCTTTGGCAAGCTTACCTTTCTAATTTCAATTTTATTCCTATTTGGACCTAATTGAACCATTACTTATCAAATTAATTTGATGGAACCCAAAACCCTATTTTCCCTATGTTTTGGGCTGAATGGGTCTCTTAATTTTGCAAGAAATGTTCTTTGATTTTATATGAAGTTACCATTTTTGTTCAAAATGAATAATCAAACTTAATTTTTTCACCATTAAAATTTAAGTCCTTAAGTATCAACAAGGTGCCATCTTTCCCATTTTAGTCAAAAGTCACCTTAAGAAAAACCCTAAAATTCAATTTTTCTTCCTTTCTATTTTACTTTGTCCAAGTTCATATCAATCATAGTTTAGTCCACCAAGTTTCGATCAAGCCCTTATTCTTTCAATCAAACCTATCAATAGACAAACATAGCCATGCACAAGGCTTTCCAAACTTAATAAGCAACTTATCAACCATTCCTTACATATTCTATAACAACAAATAATTATATGCTTTATTTTTCTTGCATTTTAATTAGTTTACATGTGTCTTGATTTAATTTATCAAGTGTAAAGTAAATGGTGACTAAGAGAGGCAAGTGGCGGGTTTGGCTTAGTCAAAGGAATGAGTTGGCTTCCATTGCATTAAATGAAGGCTTAGGTGTCTAATTATTTGCTAAAGATGGTGGTTAGGCTAACTAAGTCCCTTAAGCTAGTTTAGTTCCATTAACTAGAAACTTCCCCTATCAAAATTTTGACATTTTCTTCCCCAAATAATACAATAATTTCCTTCCCAAAATTCTAGCATTCTTCAAATGTTAAAAACCTCTCTCACTTGTATGATATGTTCTATATATATATATACTAGAGAAACTAAATGGTAATTAGCTAAATCACCTGAAAATTCATCCCCTAATTTCTCACAATAAAATCACCAAAACATGAAAATGGCACATAAATCACACCACTTGCTCAATGTATTTACGTACGAATATCCTTGTATGCATATTTATATGGTTAAGGACTTTATGGGGGTTACGACCACTATCTCCCCCTCTCTCCTTCTTCCTCTCTTCCTCTCACTATCTCTCCATCCCTCCCTCCCTTCCTTCCTCTCTCCCTCTCCCTCTCCCTCTCCCTCTCCCTCTCTCTATCTCTATCTCCCTCTCCCATTCTCTCCCTCTATCTCTCTCATTCTCTATTCCTCTCTCCCCCACTCCCTTCCTCCCTCTCCTCCTTCCATCACTCTCTCTTCCTCTCTCCAATCTCCCTCTCTTCCTTCCTTCCTCTCTCCTAATATCTCTCACCCTCCCTCCCCCTATGTCTCTCCCTCATTACCTCTCTTTCAATCTCTCCCTCACTCTCCTTTTTTCCCTCTCTTCCTCTTCCTCTCTCTTCTTTTCCCTCTCCCTCTCCACTTCTATATCTATCTCCCCCTATTCCTCTCTATCTTCCTCTACCCTAATCTTTCATCTCCCTCTCTCCCTTTCTCCCCTCTCTCACTCTCCCTCCCTCCCTCCCTCTCTCTCACTCTCTCCATCTCCTTCTCTCACTCTCCTTCTTTGTCTCTCCCTCTCATTCTCCATCCCCCTTTCTCGTTCTCTCCCTCCCTCCTTAACCCTCTCTCTCTCCCCCTCTCCCCTTTTCTCTTCCTCTTTCAATCATGCACTTTCCCTCTCTTTCCCCTCCTCTTCATCTTAGTCTCACTCTCTCCCCCTCTACCTCTCCCTCCCCTTCTCTCCCCTTTCCTTCTATCTCTCTTGTCCTTTCTATCTCTCTCAACCCCTCCCTCCCTCCCCCTCCCTCCCGTTCCTTCTATCTCTTGTCCTCTCTATCTCTCTCCCTTTCTCCCCCTTTCTGTCCCTCTCTCAATCACGCTCTCTCCCTCACCCTCTTTCCTTCCCAACCTCTCTCCCCCTTTCTTCCTCTTTATCTCTCTCTCCTACTCTCCCTCTCTTTCCTTACTCCCTATTTACCTCCCTCCCCCTCCCTCTCTCTCCCCTTTCCATCTCTCTCTCTTGTCCTCTCTATTTCTCTCTCTCCCTTTCTATCCCTAACTCTCTCTATATCTCTCTCCCCCTTCTTCCTTAATATCTCTCGCTTCTCCTCTCTCTTTCTACTCTCTATCCCCTTTCCTCTCTCTTTCTCTATTCTCTCCCTATTTCTCTTCCTCTTTCTCTCTCCCCTCTCTTCCTATCTCCCTTCTCCCTCCTCCCTCTCTCTCTTACTCTCTCTCACCTTATCTCCCTCACTATCTATCTCTCTCCTACTCTCTTCTTCTCCTTTTCCCTCTCTCTCTCCCTCTTTCTCCCTCACACTCATTCTCCCTCTCATTGCTTCTCACCCTCTTACCTCTCTCTCCCTCTCTCACTCTCCCTCCCCTTTTATCTCTCTCTCTCACTCTCATTCTCTCTCTCCCTCTCTCTTTGTCCATCTTTCTATCTCTTTCCCTCTTTCTCCTCTCCCTCTACCTCTTCCTTCATCTCTCTCTCTCTTTCTCTCCCTCTCTCCCCTATCTCTCCCTCTTTCTCTCTCTTCTATCTCCCTCTTTATGTCTCTTCCTCTATATCTCTCTTCCTCTCTTTCTCTTCCTCTCTATCTCTCCATCCCTCTCTCCCCCTTTCTATCCCCTCTTTTAGCTCTCTTCCCCTCTCACTCTCCCTCTCTCGCCCCCATCCTCTTTCTGTCTCCCCCTCTCTTTCCCACTCTATCTCACCCTCCCTCTTTACCACTCTCTCGCTCCCTACCTCACTTTTGCTCCCTCTCTCCCCCTCTCTATCCCTCTTCCTCTCTCTCCCTCTCTCCACCCCTCTCTCCTCCCCCTCTCTCCTACCCCCTCTCCTCCCCTTCTCTCCCTCTCTCCTACCCCATCTCTCCCTTTCTCCTTTTCTCCCTCTCTCTTTCTCTCTCTCTCTCTCTCGCTCTTCCCTTCTCCCTCTTTCTCTCTCTTCTCTCTATTTCCTTTTTTATCTATCTCCTATAATCCTTTTCTCCCTCTCTCCTCCCCTCCCTCTCTCTTTTCTCCCTCCCTCTTTGCCTTCCTCTCTCTGTATCCCTTATTTTGGCTCTCTCTGCCCATCATTCTTTCTCTCTCTCCTCTCTAGCTCTCTCTTCCCCTTCCTTTTTCTCTATCTCCCTCTCGCTTCCCTCTCTTTGCCTCCATCTCCTTCATCTCACTCTCACTTTCTCCCTTTCTCTCCTTCTCTCTCCCTCTCTATCCTTCTCTATCTCTCTCCTTTCTCACTCTCTCTCTCCCTACCTCTCTCTCCCCTCCTCCCCTTCTATGTCTCTTTCCCTCTCCTTTCCATCTTCCCCTCTCTTTCTCCTTCTCTCTCTCTCCCTCTCCTTTTTCTCCCTTTCTCTCCCTCTCCCTATGTTTCCTTTCCTTTAGCTCTCTTTTCCCCTCTCTCTCCCCCTCCTCTTTCCTCAATCTCTCTTTTTCGTATATATCTCCCTCTTTATTTCTCCCTTACCCTCTCCCTCTTTCCCCTCTCCCTCTCATTCTCTCCTTATCTCTCCCCCTCTATCTCCCTTCCTCTCCCTCTCTCGCTCCCCCTCTCTCTCCCTCTCTCCCTTTCTGCCTTTCTCTCTCTCGTGCTATCACTCTCTCCACCTCCCTCTCCCTCTCCCTCTCTCTCCCTCCCTCTTTCCTTCTTTCTTTTGCTCTATCCATCTCTGTCTCTCCTTCTCTCCCTTCCTCTTTCTCCCTCTCTTTCCTTCTCTCTCCCTCTTTCACTCTCTCCCTCTCTTTCTCCCTTCCTCTCTCCCTCCCTCTCCCCCACTTTCTCTTTTCTCCTTTATCCTCTCTCCCTCTACCTCTTGCTCCCTCTCTCCATCTCCCTCTCCCCCATGCTCCCTCTCTCCCTCTCCCTCTCTTGTCCTCTCTTCCTCTCTCTCCCTCTCCCTCTCTTATCCTCTCTTCCCCTTAATCTCTCTCTCCCTATCTCTCTTTTTCTCTTTCCCATCTGTTTCTTTCCCTCTCTATTTCTCTCCCTCTCTTCCTCTCCCTCTATCCCCCTTAATCTTTCTTCCTCTATCGCCCTCAATCTCTCTCCTTATCTCACACTCTCGATTTCTCCCTTTTTTCCCTCTCTTCTTCTCTCTAAGGAGAGAGAGGGAGGGTGGGAGAGAAGGATAAATGGAGATAAATAAGGGGATAGGGAGATAAATAAAGAGAGGCAGAGAGGGAGAGAGGGGTGGGGAAGAGGGGGAGGGAAAAGGAGAGAGAGGAAAGAGAGGGGGATAGAGAGAAAAGTAGAGGGAGAGATAAGGATAGGGAGATAGAGAGAAAATAAGGATAGAGAGAGAGAGGGAGAAAGAGGGAGAGAGGAGAGGGTGAGAAAGGGGAGAGAAAATGAAAGAAGGAGAAAGAAGGGTAGGGATGGGGAGAAAGGTAGAGGGAGAGGGATATGAAGGGAGAGAAGAAGAAGAAGAGATAAAGGGGAGAGATTGGGAGAGAAAAGGGAGAGATTAGGCGAGAGAGGGAAAGAAAAGGGAAGAGAGTGGAAGATAGAGACAAAGGGGGACAGAGAGAGGAAGAGGGTTAGAGAAAGAGGGAGAGACTATGAGAGAAAGAGAGAGGAAGAGGGAGGGGAGAGGGCGAATGAGATAAAGTTAGGAGAGAGAAAGAGGAAAAGACAACAAGGGAGGGAGGGAGGGAGAGGGAGAGGGAGAGAGTAAGAGGGAGAGAGATAGAGAGTGTGGTGGAGAGAGAGGGAAAAGAGATAGAGAGGGAGATAGAGAGGGAGAGAGGGAGAATAAGAGGAAAAGGGAGAGAAAGAGAAAGGGAGAGAGAAGGAAAGAGGGGGAAAAGAAGAGATAGGGAGAGTGCGAGAGAGATAGGAAAAGGTAGATAGAGAGAGGAAGTGAAAAAAAGATGAAGAGAAAAATAGAATGAGAGAGAGAGAGGAAGAGAGAGAAATAAAGCGAAAGAGGGTGAGAGGTAGAGAGAGGGAAAGGGGAGAGAGAGAGGGGGAGGGGAGAGAGATAGGGAGAGAGGGAGATAGAGTGAGGGGGAGAGAGAGAGGGTAAGAGAGGGAGAGGGAGAGGGAGAGAAGTGGAGAGAGATAAGGAGAGAGAGGGAGAGAGTGTGGAGGGGGAGATATGTGAAGGTAGAGAAAGAGAGAGGGATGGAGGGAGTGGGAGACAAAGAGAGGGAGAGTGAAGGAGGGAGAGCGAGGGAGAGAGTGAGAGTGATAGAAAGAGAGAGTGAGAGGAAAGAGGGAAAGAAAGAAAGAGAAAATAGGAGAGAGGTAGAGAGATAAGGAAATAGGGGAGAAAGGGTAGAGAGATAGAAAGAGAGATAGGGATAGAGGTAGAGAGAGGGAGAGAGATGGTTAGGGAGATAATAAGAGGGAGGGAGAGGAAAGAGAGGAAAAAAGAGACAGAGGGAAATACCAAAAAAAGGAAAGAGGAATACAGAAGCGAGGGAGCAAATGAGAGAGGGGAGAGAGTGGAGGAGAATGCTAGAGGAGGAGAGAGAGGTAGAGAGAGTGAAAGACCCATAGAGTGTGAGGGAGTGAGAGGGGAGGGAAAGCTTAAGAGAGGGAGAGGGAGAGGGAGAGGGAGAGGGTGGGAGTGGAAGGGAGAGAGGAGAGAGGAGAGAGAGGGAGAGCATAATAGAGAAAGAGTTAGGGAGAGAAAGAGTCAAAAAGAGAGAAAGAAAGAGAGTTGAGGAGAGATGAAGAGGAAGAAAGAGAGGGAGAGAGAGAGGGAGAGAGGAAGAAAGAGGGGAGGGAGGGGAGAAAGGGAGGGAGAAAGGGAGAGTGAGGGAGGGGAAAGGGAGCAAGAGAGTGGGAGGGGGATAGGGAGTAGGAGAGAAGGAGAGGGAGAGAGGGGGAAAAGGGAGGGAGAGAGAGGGGGAGAGATATAAGGAGAGAAAAGGGAGAGAGTTTAGAGGAGAGGGGAAGAGAGAGGGAGAGAGAGAGATGGATAGGGGAGAGAGTGACAGAGAAGGAAAGGGAAAGCAATAAGGAGAAAAATGGGAGAGGCCGAGGAGTGAGACAGAGAAAGGAAGAGAGAAAAAGAGAGTGAGTAGGAGAGAGGGAGAGAGAAAGAGAGAGAGAGGGGGAAAGAGAGGGAGGGAAAGAAAATAGAGTCAAAGAGGGAGATAGAAGAAGGGTAAGAGAAGGTGAGAGAGGGAGAAAGGGAAGGAGGGGGAGAGAGGGGTGAGAGAAAGAGAGAGAGAAAGGGATAGAGAGTGATAGAGAGGGAGAGGAAGAGAGGGAGACAGATAGAGAGAAGAAGATGGAGCAAGAGGGAGATAAAGTGAGAGAGAATGAGAGGAAGAGGGAGAGAGGGAGAGAATGATGAGGAGAGAGAAGCAAAAGAGAAGGAAACGAGTGGGGAGAGACACCGAGAGAGATAGAGAAGGAAAGGGTATGAGAGTGAGAGGGATAGAGGGAGAGAGCATGAGAGAGAGAGAAAGAGATAGAGATTGATGGAGAAAAAAAGGAAAAGGAGGGAAAGATAGATAGAATAAAAGAGGAAGAGACAAAGAAAGTGAGAGAAAGAGAGAAAGGGAGAGAGAGGGAGAGGGAGTTAATGAAGGAACGAGAGGGAGGGAGTGTGAGGGGGAAGAGAGAGAAAGGTGAGAGGGGGAGAAAGAGAGAGGGAAGAGAAGTGAGGGAGAGGGAGAGAGAAGAAAGAAAGAGGGAGAGAGAGTAAGGAAGAGCTTAGGAGAGAGAAAAAGAGAGAAGGGGAGAGAGGAAGAGAGTCGAAATGGGTGAGAGAAAAGGAAGAGAATTAAAGAGAGAGAAAAGGAGAGAGGGAGAGAAAAATAAGGAGGGGAGAGGGAGAGAAATAATAAGGGTGAGAAAGAAAGATGGAAGTAGGACAGGATAGAAAGAGGGAGAGAGAGATAGAGTTAAAGATGGGTAGAGAGGGAAGAGAGGGAGAGATAGAGTGATATATAGGAAAAGAGAGAGTGAGAGAAAGTGGGAGAGAGAGAGGGAGGGAGAGAGGAAGGGAGAGAGGGAGAAGGGGGAGAGAGAGGAAATGGGAGGGAGAAAAAGGGAGAGGGAGAGAAAAGGAGAGGAAGGGAGAGAAAAAGGGAAGAGGGAGAGAGATGGAAAGATAAGGGGGAAAAAGAAAGAGAGAAGGAGAAAAAAGGGCGAGGAGAGAAGGGGAGACAGGGATAAGGAGTGATAAAAGAGAAAGAGGTAGAGGGGAGAGAGAGGGATGAGGAGGGATAAAGGAAAGAGAGGTAGATGAGAGAGTGGCAAAGATTAGGAGAGAGAGCGAGGAGAGTGAGGGAGACAAAAAAGGGGAGAAAGTGGAAGAGAGAGATAAGGAGAAAGAGAGAGAAAGATGGAGAGAGAGACGGAGAGAGAGAGGCTAAGAGAGAAAAGGAAAGGGAGACGAAGGAGGGAGAGAGTAGGAAGGAGAGAAAGTAAGGAGAGAGAAAGAGGGAGAGGAGGGGGAGAGTGAAGGAGTGAGAGAGGGAGAGAGAAAGTATGGTAGAGCGAGAAGGAAGAGAGAGATGGAGAGAGTGGAAGAGAGTGAGGTAGATGGAGAGAGTGAGAGGGAGAATGAAAGAAAGAAAAAAAAAGAAAGGGGATAGAGAGAGAAAGAAAGAAAAAGGGAGAGATTGGAAGAGAGGGAGAGAGGAAGAGATAAGGAGAGAGAGGGAGATAGGGAGAGAGAAGAAGAAAGTGGGAGAGGCAGAAAGGTAAAGATAGAGAGAGGGAGAGAAAGATAGAGGGAGAGAATGAGAGAGTAAGAGAGGGAGGAAGAAAGGGAGACAAAGAGAGCGAAAAAGGTTGAGAGGTAGAGAAGGGAGAGGACGAGACGGATGGAGGGAGAGAGATAATGAGAGAAAGAGAGAGAGAGAGAGGAAGAGGGAAAGCTCAAGAGAGAGAAAAGGAGAGAGTGGGAGTGGAAAGGAGAGAGGAGAGAAAGGGAAAGATTGAGAGAAGGGGAGCATAATAGAGAAAGGGTTAGGAAGAGAAAGAGTCGGGAAGACGAGAAGGTAGAGAGTAGAGGAGAGAGGAAGAGGGAGAAGGAGAGGGAGAGAGAAGGGAGAGACGAGAGGAAGAGGGAGAGGGTGGGGGAGAAAAGGAAGGAGAAAGAGGGAGAAGGAGTGAGAGAGAGGGATTGGGAGAGAGGGGGAAAAGTGGGAGGGAGAAATAGGGGGAGAGGGAGGGTTAGAGAGAGGGAAAGGGTGAGAGAGAGAGAGAAGGAGCGAGAGAGAGGGAAAGGTTGGGGAAGGGGGAGAGAGAGAGAAAGGGAGGGAGAGTGAGAGGGAGAGTAAAAGAAAAGGAGAAAATGGGGGAAAGAGAAAGAGAGAAAGAGAGGGAGATGTAAAAAGAGAGAATATGAAGAAGATAAGAGGGAAAGAGTGAGAGAAAGAGGGAAAGAGATTAGAATTGAGAGAAGGAGAGGGAGCTAGAGCGAGAAAGAGAGAGGGTGAGAGAAAAAGGGAGATGGGGGGAGAGAGAGAGATAAAGAGGGAAAGGGTGAGAGAGGGGGAGAGAGAGGGAGAGGGAAGGGAAGAGAGAGATAGAGAGAGGGTGAGAGAAAAAGGAAGATGGGGAGAGAGAGAGAGAGATAAAGAGGGAAAGGGTGTGAGAGAGTGAGAGGGAGAGTGGGAGAGAGAGAGAGGGAATGGAAGGGAGAGAGAGTGAGGGATAGAGAGAGTGGAAGAGAGAGAGAGAAGGATAGAGTGGGAGAGAATGGGAGAGAGAGTGAGAAAAAGAAAGAGAGAGAGAGGAGGAGAGGGAGAAAGAGTGTAAGAGAGGGAGAGAGATAGAGAAAGATAGAGAGAGGGAGGGAGAGGGTGAGAGAGGTAGAAAGGGAAAGAGGGAGAGGCAAAGAGAGTGAAGGAGAAAAGAATTAGGAGAGAAGTGGAAGAGAGAGGGAGAGGGCTATAAAGGGAGGTAGAGAAGGAGAGAGGGGTAAGATAGAAAGAGGGAGAGAGAGAGAGAGTGAGAGAGAGAGGGAGAAAGGTAGACCGAGTAAGAGAGAAAGAGACAAGGAAAGAGAATGAGGGAGATAGGAAGAAGGAAAGAGAGATAGGAGAGAGAGGGAAAGAGGAGAGAGACGGAGAGAGAGGGTGTGACGGGAAAAGAGAGATAGATAAAGAGGGAGAAAAAGAGGTATAGAGGGAGGAGAGAGAAAGGAAAAGTAATAGAGGGGCAAAAAGGAAAAGAGGGAGAGAGAAGGAGAGAAGGAAAGAGAGAGGAAGTGAAATGGGGGAGAGAAAGGAAGATAGAGGGAGAGGGAGTGATGGAGGAAGAGACAAGGAAGAGAGAGAGAAATGAAGTGAAATAGGGGAGAAAGAGGTAAAAAGAGGGAGTATGACGAAGAAAGAGAGGGAGGAGTAAGGGAAAGGTAGAGAGGGGGAGTGAGAAAAGGAAAGAGATAGGGAGGGAGGAGAGACTAAGAGAGAGAATTAGGGAGAGAGTTAGAGAGAGAGAGAAAGAGAGGTATGAAATAGGGGAGAGAGAGGTAGAGAGGGAGAGAGAGGAATGGAGAGAGGGAGAAGGAGTGAGGGAGAGTAAGAGAGAGAAAAAGAGAGAAAAAAAGAGGGAGAGAGGGAGAAGTGCAAAAAGAGGTGGGTAGGGGGAGAAGGAAAGAGAGGAGAGGGAGATAGAGATGGGAAGAGAGAGGTAAAGAAGCGAAGAAAGGGAAAGAGACGAAGGGAGGAAGAGAGAGGGAGAGGCAAAGGAGAGGAAGGTAGATTAAGGGAGAGAGGCAAAGAGGTAAGAGGGAGAAAGGAAGGGAGAGAGAAGGAGAGAGAGAGAAAGGGAGAGAGGGAGAGAGGGACATAAAGAGAAAGGGGGGAGAGAGAGAAGAAGAGAAACCGTGGGAGATGAGGAAAGAAGAGATCGAAGGAGAAAGAGAGAGGGAGAGAGATGGTGAAAAAGAGAGAAAGGAAGGAGAGGGAGAGGGAGAGGGAGAGAGAAAGAGGGAGAGGGAGAGAGAGGGGAGAGAATTAAGGAGCAAGGATGAGGGTGGGAAAGAGGCAGAGAGAGAGAGATAAAAGGAAAGAGGGTGAGAGTGGGAAAGAGGGAGAGAGATGAAAGGAGAGATGGAGAGAGAGATTAGGAGAGAGAGAGATAAGGATAAAGAGGGAGAGGGAGGAAGATAGAGATAGGGAGAGAGAGAGAGAGAGGGAGAGAAAGAAAAAGAGAGAAATATAGAGGCCGAGAGAGAGAGAGGGAAAGAAAGAGGGGGAAAGAGAGAGGGAAAGAGAGGGATATATATATAGAGAGAGAGGGTAAAAGGAAGGAGAGAAAGAGGAGAGTGGAAAAAGAAGAGTAGGTGAGAGAGAGAGCAAGAGAGAGGGAGAGATAGATGGAGAGGGAGAGGGAGAGAGACTAAGGGAGAGAAGAAGAGGGAGAATGAGGGAGAGAGTTAGGGAAGGAGAGAGGGACAAAAAGAAAGAGAGAAATAGAGAGGGTACGAGAGAGAAAGAATGAGAGAGCAAGGAGAGAGAGATTGAGAGACAGAGCGAGGAAGAAAGGGAGGGGGAGAGAAAGAGAAGGGGCAAGGGAGATAGAGTGAGAATGATAGAGAGGGGGAAAGAGGGAGCGAGAAGTATAGAGAATGAGAGGGAGCGAGGAAGAGGGAGAATAAGGGAGAGAGTTAGGGAAGGAGAGAGGGACAAAAAGAAAGAGAGAGAAATAGAGAGGGTAAGAGAGAGAAAGAATGAGAGAGCGAGGAGAGAGAGATTGAGAGACAGAGAGGGAAGAAAGGGAGGGGGAGAGAAAGAGAGGGGGCAAGGGAGATGGAGTGAGAATGATAGAGAGGGGGAAAGGGGGAGAGAGAAGGATAGAGAATGAGAGGGAGAGAGAAGGATAGAAAAGGAGAGAGAGAGGGAGGGATAGAGTGCGATATGCTAAATCTGGAAAAAGTTTCTTGTTTTGAAAAATGTTTCCTAAGATGGGAAAGTTACTATTTTGGAGATTCGTTTTTTGACTTAGAAGTCAATTCCAAATTTGAAAGTAAGTTACCAAAAAAGAAAATTAGTTTCCTAATTTAGGTTTAAGAGTATTTTTGAAATTGTTTCCTAATGTGGGATTTCTAAAAGATATCCGACCTAATTTATTTGAATAGTCTAAATTCATTGACAATTAACTAGGCTAAAAAGTTTGGATCAATATGCTAAATTTAAAAGTCTACAAGATATTTTGGTATGAGGATAAACTTGAGTCATTTTGGATAAGGCTCAAGGTTTATAAGGATAAGATCAAACAAGGGCACATATGTTGTAACTCCTTATCCAAAAAGGACAAGGATGCCATCCCCTATATAAATAAAGTGGAGAGAAGCGATATGGAGGAGGTTAAGAAAAACGCACACACGTCACAAAAAAAGTGAAAAAGCATTTCTCTCCCAAAAAGACCGAGCTGCCATATTCCTCCTTAAAAGATTGAGTTGCCATAAAAAACCCTAAATTATTCTATAGAAAGCAAATTAACTATACAAAAAGATTAGAACTAGCACTCTCCGATTTTATGGCATCCTTTATGGGTGTCTAAGTTATGTGAATTATTGATAGAGGTCGACAAATGAACAACTCCTTTCTACAAAGGCTAACTCTACATTATAAGAGATAATCTTTTACTTACACTTTTAATTCATGTATCATGATTAGTTGATTCAATGGCTTGACCTTGGGAGCCTTAGATGGAGAAAAATTTATGCGTTATTTCACATCTCCATATGATGCATTATCGTTCAAGGGAGAGGGAAAGGAGAGAGTGAGAGGGAGAGAAGGAGGGGTAAAGAGGGAGAGGAGAGATAGAGGAGAAAGGGAGAGAAGGGGAGAGAGAGGGAAGCAGAGAGAGAAAAAGGGAGAGAGGGAAAGGGAGAGAGGGAGAGGGAGGAGGGAGAAAGAGGGAGAAGGAAAGGGAGAGGGAGAAGGAGGTAGAGAGAGGGGAAAAAAGAGAAAAAGGAAGATAGACTAGGATAGAGAGAGGGAGAGAGAGATAGAGTGGTAGAGAGAGGGAGAGGAAGGGAGAGAGGGGAGAGAGATAGGGAGTCGAGAGAGAGGAAGAAGTTAAAAGGACGAGAGGAAGAGAGAGAGAAAGGGAGAGATAGGGAGAGAGGAGGGGAGAGAGAAGGTTAGAGAGAGCAAGAGAGTGAGTGAGAGAAAGTAAGGGATAGAGAGAGAGTGAGAGAGAGTGAGAGAGAGAGAAAGAGAGGGAGAGAGAGATAGTATGGGAGAAAGAGAGAGGGAGTGAGAGAGAGAGAAAGAGAGGGAGAGAGATATAGTATGGGAGAAAGAGAGAGAGAGATTAGGTGATGTAGAGAGAGGGAGAGAGAGAGAGGAGAGATGGTGAGGGATAGAGGGAGAGAGAAGGATAGAGAGATGGAGAGATATAGAGAGAGGGAAAGAGATGGAGAGGGAGGGGGAGAGAAGGGAGAGAGAGAGTGAGAGAGAGGGGGAGAGAAAGTAAGGGAGGGAGAGAGAAGTGTAGAGACAGAGAAAGAAGAAGAGAAGAAGAGAGGTAGGGAGAAAGTTATGTAGAGATAGAGAAAGAAAAAGAGAAAGAGATGGAGAGGGAGAGAGAGAGAGAGTGGGAAAGAGAGAAGAGGAGAGAGAGAGATAGGGAGGGATAGGGAAAGAGGGAGAGGGAGGGAGTGAGAGGGAGAGAAAGAGGGAGGGAGATAGTGGTAGAGAGAGGATGAATAAAGAGAGAGAGGGAGAGAGAAAGAGAGAGATGAGAAGAGAGGGGGACGGAGAGAGATCAAGAGAGAGTGTGGGAGAGGGATGGAGAGAGAGGGTAGAGAAAAGAAGAGAAGGAGAGGGATGTAGAAATTTGAAACAACATAAAAGGAAATGATGTAGTGAAAATAATATCATAGATAAAAATTTTACTTCAAAACACCATAAGATCCATGTAATAACAACAAAGCCAAAGGATAAGATCATTACCTCTTATAGCATAAATCGAGTCTCCGGTGTGAGGGATGTTTGAATCATGAGTACAAATCTACAAACTATACCTCTTTTATAATGTAGATCATGTCTCTTGCATGAGGGATGCCTAAATCATGAGCATAGATCTATGAACTTCACCTCTATTGATATCCACACAAACATCTCGACCACTAGAACAATTCTAAAATGGAGTCACCTCAAGTCGAAGTGCTAGCTATGAGTTATGGTTTTTAAAGGCTAGATCACTCTTCCACTCAAGCTCGGTTAGGTTTTCCTCTCAAAGTTGATAGGCTTTCTATCTTCATAGTTACTAAGCTTTCAGTCTCACAATTATAGTTGTATAAATAAATATTATGTGCTAGTTGTTTTTACAATAATAAAAATGTGTGTGAGCCATTTTCCCACTAAGAAATTAATTCCCGAACCTAAGAAGAGAGAAAATATGGGTTGATTATTTTGATAAATTAATATCCAATAGCCTTGGACTTGGATTTCATTAAGCCAATTTTATATGTCTTAATCGAACTACCATTATAATGTAATTAAATACTCTAATCCATAATGTATCTATAACCCTCGTTAAGGGATTTCGATCGTATTCATCGGACAACTTTATCATTGTATTCATCGATGATATCCCGGTTTATTCTCGAAGTAAGGAAGAGCATAAGGAGCATCTAAGAGCTACCTTGCGGACACGAAGGGAGCAACAATTATACACCAAATTCAAGAAATGTGAATTTTGGCTAGAGCGAGTAGCTTTTCTAGGTCACGTGGTGACAAAGGAAGGCATAGTGGTGGATCCAAATAAAGTAAAGGCTATCCATAACCGGCCTACCTTAAAGAACGTGATGAAGGTATGAAGCTTCTTAAGGCTAGCCGATTACTATCGGAGATTTGTGGAGGGCTTCTCTAAGATAGCTAGGCATCTTAATAATTTGATGAAAAAGAGCGTTAAGTTCCAGTGGACTGGATGCTTGTGAGAAAAGCTTCCAAGAATTGAAGCAAAGGTTAGTCATGGCCCTAATGTAACTATTCCATCCGAAGATGGAGATTTCATGGTTTATAGTGATTCTTCCAAGAATGGGCTAGGAGTGGTGTTGATGTAAAATAGAAGAGTAGTAGCCTATGTGTCGTGGCAATCGAAGGAATATGAATGGAATTATCTAATGCATGATTTGGAACTAGCGGTGATAGTTTTTGCCTTAAAAATCTAAAGACATTACTTGTATGGAGCAAAGTATGAGACATATACGGATCATAAAAGCTTTCGATATATCTTCATGCGAAGGAGATGAACAAGAGACAAAGAAGGTGGTTAGAGTTGGTGAAGGACTATAAGTGTATAATAAATTATCACCCAAGCAAAGCTAATGTTGTTATCGATGCCTTAAGTAAAAAATCGATAGCAACAATGCGGGCACTCTAGTCATTGATAACGAGAGATCTACAAAAAATAGAACTAGAGATAATTCCAGTAGGCCACCAAAACATTTTATCAACTTTATTAGCCCAGTCGACTCGCAAGAAAGAATTCGGATGGGGCAACGAAATGGACAAAAAGCTAAATAAACTAAAGAAAAATGTAGAGGTTGAGAAGGAATCCTATTTTATGGTGGATGACAAAGGCATAATTAGATTTAAAGGGAGGTTATGTGTTCCCTCAATGGAGGATGTGAAGGAAGAGATATTAAAACAAGGGCACGCAACTCCCTATTTGATACATTAGGGAAGCACAAAGATGTACTGGGACCTACGACAAAGTTTTTAGTGGCCTAGAATGAAGAAAGACCTAGCTAATTTTATGGTAAGGTGTCAAGTCTATCAATAGGTGAAGGCATAACAACAAAGACCTATGAGAATGTTAAAACCATTGGCAATTCTAGAATGGAAGTGGGAGCATGTAACTATGGATTTCGTCGAGGGATTGCTAAGATCGAAAGGGGGTCGGATGCCATTCGGGTCATCATTGATAGATCGACCAAATTAGCACACTTTCTTCCGGTCGAACCACTTATGATCCGAACAAGTATGCCCGACCGTATATTGATAAAATTGTAAGACTACATGGAATTCCGATCTCAATTGTGTCGGATCAAGATCCTAGGTTCACCTCTACATTTTGAAAGAGTCCGTATGAGGCCATGGGAACAAAACTAAACTTCAGCACCACTTATCATCCATAAATTGATGGACAACCGAGGGAATAATCTAGATTCTTGAAGATATGTTATGACCATACGTTTGGATTGGTCCAAAAAATAGGAGAAATATGTACACTTAGCTGAATTTACATATAACAATAGTTACCAAGCTTCAATTGGGAGGGCTCCTTATGAAGCTTTATATGGGTGAGGATGTAGGTCTCGTATGCATTAGGATGAGATAGGGAAAGAAAGTTACCGGGATCGGAGCCGGTGTAGCAAATGGCTCAAGTGGTGGAAAAGATCCGCTAACGCATGAAAATAACTCGGAGTAAATAGAAAAGCTATATCAATAAGAGGATGAAGGATCTAGAGTTTATAGTCGGTGGCTATATATTCTTAAAATTTTCACCGATGAAGGGCGTACTATGATTTAAGAAAAAGGGAAGTTAAGTCCGCGATAAATTGGACCATTCGAAATATCTGGATCGAGTAGGTGATAAGGCCTATCACCCGTTGCTCGCCACCATCCTTAATAGGAGTGCATAATCTATTCCATGTGTCCATGCTAAGAAAGTGTGTTGGAGAGCCTAGCCAAATTTTAGAGACAGAGCCGCCAAACCTTACCCCATACTTGACATATGAAGAAAGGCCAATCTAGATTCTTGATAGGCGGGTCAAATAATTAAAGAATAAGGAGAATGGTCTAGAAAAGGGAGAGAGAGAGTGTGAAAGAGGGAGAGAGAAGAAAGGGAGAGAGGGATAGAGAGAGGAAGAGAGGGAAAGGGAGAGAGAGGAAGATAGTGAGAGGGAGAGGGAGGGAGGGAGAGTCCGAGAGGGAGGGAGGGAGAGTCCGAGAGAGAGAGGGAGAGGAAAACCAAGAGAGTGGGAGAGAGGAGGAGAGAAAGTTATATAAATATATAGAAAGAGAAAGAGTGAAAAAGGGAGAGAGAAGAGAGATAGAGAGGGAGAGAGAGAGTTAAAAAGGGACATGGAGAGAGAGAGGAAGATAGAGAGAGGGAGAGGGAGGGAGGGAGAGTGAGCGAGAGAGAAGGATAGAGACATAGAGGAGAGAAGGAGGAGAGAGTGGGGGAGAGACAAAGAGAGAGAGAGGGGGTGGAAAAAGGTAGTGAGAGAGGGAGAGAGAGGAAAAGAGAGAGAATGAGTAGGGGACAAGAGAGGTGTAGAGAGAGGTAGAGGGAGAGGGAGAGAGAGAGGAAGGGGGGATAGAAAAAGAGATGGTGAGAGAGGAGTGAGGGAGAGAAAGAGAGATGTTGAGAGATAGAGAGGGAGAGGGATAAAGATTGAGGGAAAGAGAGGGAAAGAGAACATGAGCTAAAGAGAAAGAGAGGGAGAATGAGGGAGAGAAAAAGGAAGAAAAGGGGTAAGAGAGCAAAAGAAAGAGAGAGGGAGAGGGAGAGGGAAAGATGGAGAGAGAGAAGATGAGAGAAAGGGAGAGAAGGAGAGAGAGAGAAATAGGGAGAGAGTGTGAGATAGGGATAAAGAGTGGGAGAGAGAGAGTGTGAGAGCAATGGAGGAAGAGAGATAGAAAGAGAGAGAGAGGGCAAGAAAGAGAGAGAAAGGAGAGAGAGAGATGAGGAGAGAGGGAGAGAAAGACGGTTAGGGAGAGGTTGAAAAGAGATATAAAGAGGGAGAGAGGAAGGGAGAGAGTAAGAAAGAGAGGGAGAGAAAGGAAAAGAGAGGGAGAGAGGGAGAAGGAGATAAAGGGAGGTAGAGGGAGAGTGGGAGAGGAGGGAAAGGGTGGGAGAGATAGAGGGAGATAGATGGAAGGACTAAGAGAGGGAGAGAGTATCAAAGAAAGAGGGGGAGATAGAGAGAGGGAGAGAGAGGGAGAGGAAGGTAAAGAGAAGGAAGAGAGAGAGAGAGAGGGAGAAAGAGAGAGAGGGAGGGGAGATTAAGAATGGGGGAGAGAGAGTGAGAAAGGGAGTTTTCACTTTCTCTCTCTCTAAATTCATCAAGTTCTCCCGCTCTCCCTCTCTCCATCCCTCTCTCTGCTCTCCCCTCTTTCTCATCCTCCGGGCCTCTTTCTCTCTCTCTTCTTTCCTCTAGCTCTCTCTCCCTCTCTCTTGCACACTCCTCCTCTATCTCTCCCTCTTTCTTTCTCCCGCTCTCTCTCTCCATCCATCCCTCCGTCTTCCTCTTTCTTCATCTCCCTCTCCTTCTTTTTGTCTCTCTCCCCTCTCTCCCTTATCACTCTTGCCCATCTCTCCCTCTTTCACTCTCTCTATCTCTCTCAGCCTATCCCTCTCCCTCTCTCTCTTACTCTTCCTCTCTCCCTCTCTCAATCTCCCTTCGCCTCTTTCTCTCACTCCCTCTCCCTTTATCTCTCTCTTTCTTTCTCTCTCCCTATTTCTCCTACTCTCTTTTTCTCCCTCCTCTCCCTCTCCCTCTCCCCTCTCTCCATCTCCTCATCTCTCCCCTCTCTTGCTCTCCCACTCTCTCCTCCTCTCTCCCTCTCTCTCCCTCTCTGCCTCCCTCTCTCCTTCTCCCTCAATCTCTTCCCCTCTCTTTTCCTCGCCCGATCTCCCTCTCTCTAAGTCTCACTCTCCCTTGCTATCTCTCCCAATCTCCACTCTCCCTCTCCCTCTCTCCCCATTGTCCCTCATTCTCCCTCCCTTTTTCCCTTTCTCTCCCATTCTTCCTCTCTCCCTCTCTCTCTCTCTCACTCACTCTCCCTCTCTACCTCTCCCTTCCTTCTCGCTCCCTCACTCTCTCCCTTTCCTTCTCACTCTTTTTCCCTCTCACTCTCTTTCCCTCTTCCTCACTACCTCTCTCTCTCCCTCCCTACCTACCTCTCTCTCTCCCTCTCTCCTCCCTACCCTATCACTCTCTTCCTCTCTCTTTCTCTAACTCTCTCTCCCTCACTCACTCTCACTCTCTCTCTCCTTTTCTCCCTCTCTCTCCCAGCTTTGCCTCACTTCTTCCTCTATTTCTCTCTCCCTCTCCCTTTCTCTATCTCTCTCATCCTCTCCCCCTTTCCCTCTCTCCCTACCCTTTCTCTCTATACCACTCATTCCTCTATCCCTCTTTTTCTTTCCCTAGCTCCCTCTACCTCTCTCTCTCTCCCTCTCTCTACCTCTCTCTCTTTCCCTCTCTCTACCTCTCACTCACTCTCCCCTTCCTTCTCTATTTCTCCCTTTATCTATCTCTCATCATGTAGTTCTCTCCCTATACCTTTTCTCGCTCCCCTTTCTCTCATTATCTCTCTCCCTCTTTCTCTCTCACTCACTCTCTTCCTCTCTCCCTAGTTCTTTATCCCTTTTCTAATCTCCCTCTCTCACTCTCTCTCGCTTTCTCACTCCTCCTCTAGCCCTATCCCTATACCTCTCCCTCTCTCGTCTCTCTCCCTCTCCTTCACTCCCTATCTCTTTCTCTCACTCTCTCTCCCTCATTTCCCTCTCCCTTTCTCTCTCTAACTCTCTCTCCCTCTCTATCACTCCCTCTACCTCTCTCTATCTCTCCCTCTCTCTCCTTCTTGCTCTCACTCCCTCCCTTACTCTTTCTATCTCTCATTTTCTCCCCCTCTCCCTCTCCCATTCTCACTTCTTCTATCTCTCCCTCACTCTCCCTCTCCCTCTTTCTCTCTCTCCTCCTCTCTTACCCTATCTCTTTCACTCTGTCCCTCTCTCTATTGCTCTCCCTTATCTCTTTCTTTCTCTCTCCCTCCTTCTCTCTCCCTCTATATATTCCTCCCTCTCTTTATCCTTCCCTCTAGCTCTTTGTCTCCCTCTCTCTCCCTCTATATATTCCTCCCTCTCTTTATCCTTCCCTCTAGCGCTTTGTCTCCCTCTCTCTCCCAATCACTCCCTCTCGCTCCCTCTATATATTCCTCCCTCTCTTTATCCTTCCCTCTAGCTCTTTGTCTCCCTCTCTCTCCCTATCTTTCCCCTCTCTCTTTCCCTCTCTCTCTCCCTTGAACTCTCTCTCCCTCCTTCCCTTGTACTCCTCCTTCTCTCTCCCTCTTCCTCTATTCTCCGACACTCCCTCTAACTCTCTCTCTCTCCCACTATCTCCTCCTCCCTATCTCTCACTTTATCTCTCTTTTCCTCTCCCATCTCTCACTCTATCTCTCTTTCCCTCCCTTTCCCACTTTTTGCCTCTCTCCCTCTCCCTCTCTCCCACTATCTCCTCCTCCCTATCTCTCACTTTATCTCTCTTTTCCTCTCCCATCTCTCACTCTATCTCTCTTTCCCTCCCCTTTCCCACTTTTTGCCTCTCTCCCTCTCCCTCTCTCTATCTATCTCACTCTTGCTCTCTCTATCCCCCTACTCTCTAACTCTCTCCTTCTATTTCCTCTCTCTCTCCCCCTCCCTTTAGCTTTTTCTCTCCCCCTCACTCTTTCTCTATATCTCCCTTCTCTCTCGCTCTTTCTCTATCTCTATCTCTCTCTTCGTCCCTTCCTCCCTCTCCCTCCCTTCCTTCCTCTCCCTCTCCTTTTCTCTTTCTATCCCACTCTCTCTCGCTCACACTCTCTCATTCTTACTCTTTTTCTCTTCCTTTCCCTCTCCCTCCCCTCTTCCTCTCCTTTTCTCCCTCACTCTAGTCGTGTCACTCTTTATCTCTTCGTCTCTCCATCTCTTTCTCTCTCTCACACTCTCTTTCTTCGTCTCCCTTTTGTCTCTCACTCTTTTACTTCCCTCTCCCTCTCTCCTCCCTTGCTTACTTTTGCTCTCTCTCCCCACTCTATCCCTCCCTCCCTCCCTCTCCCTCTCCCTCTCCCTCTCTCTCCCTTTTTTCTCTCTCTCTTTTGCTCTTGATCTTTCTCTCCATCTCACTCTCCTTATCTCTCCCCCTCTCCCTCTCTCTCCTTCTCCCTCTCACTCCCCCTTTTTATCCCTATCTCCCTCTTTATCCCTCTCCCTTCCTCCCTTTCTCCGTTTACCTCCCTCTTCTCTTTCTCTTTCCCTCTCTCTCCCTCTTCCATTATCTCTCTCTCCCTCTCCTCGATTTTCCCTATCTCCCACTCTCTCTCTCCCTCTCCCTTTCTCTCTCCCTCTTTCTCCCTCTTCCTCTCTCTCCCTTCCTCTCTCTTCCTCTTCATCCCTTCCTTTTCCCTCTTTCTCCTACTCTCTCTCCCTCTCCCTCTCTCTTTCCCTCTCCCTTTCTTTCTCTCCCCTAGTTCCTCTCTCTCACTCTCTCACTCTCTCTCTCCATCTCTTATGTTTCCCCTCTTTCACACTCTCTCTCCCTCTCCCTCACTCTCTCTATCCTTCCCTATATCCCTTTCTCTCTCCCACTCAACCTCTCCCTCTCCCTCTCTCCCTCTCTCACCTTCATCCTCTCCCTCTTCCCTTCCCTTCCTCTTTCCCTCTCTCTCGATCCCTTTCTCACCCTCTCTCTCATCCTTTCTCTCTCCCTTTTCTCTCCCTCTTTATATCCTTTCCTCTCCTTATCCCTCCCACTAGCTCTTTGCCTCCCACTCTGCCTCTCTCTCTCTCTTTCTCTAACTCTATCTCTATCTCTCTCTATCTCACTCTCTCTCCCTCTCCCTCCTTTACCCTCCCCCGCCCTCCCTCCTTCTCCCCCTCCCTCTCTCTTTCTCTTACTCTCTCTCACCCTCTATCTATTTTGCTCTCTCGTCTCTCTCCCTCCACCTCATTCTCTCACACTCCCTTTAG
Source organism: Dovyalis caffra (assembly GCA_963924115.1). Taxonomy (NCBI): domain Eukaryota; kingdom Viridiplantae; phylum Streptophyta; class Magnoliopsida; order Malpighiales; family Salicaceae; genus Dovyalis; species Dovyalis caffra. Next base: position 248,344 of record CAWUPB010000144.1, read on the forward strand.
CTCTGTCTCCCCCTCTCTTCCCTTCCTTGTCTCTCTTTCTTCCCCCTCTTTCATTCCATCTCTCTCCCTCTCCTTTTCCTTTTATACCTATCTCTCTCTCCCTCTTGCTCTCCCTCCCACTATCTTGTTATCCTTGCCCCTCTCTGTCTTTCTCCTTTTCTCTCCTCTCTCGCATCTCTTACTCTCCCTCTCTCTCCCCCTATCTATCCTTCCCTCCCTCTTCCTCATCCTCTCTCATTGTCTCCCTCTCTCTCCCTCTTCCTCTCTTGCTCTTTCTTTTTATCTCAATCTCCTTCTCTCTCTTCATCTCTCCCTCTCTCTTATTCTCCCTTTCTCTTTCCATCTCTCCCTCTCTCGGTCTCCCTCCCTCCCTCTCTCCCTCTCTCAATCTCTCTCCCTCCCTCTATCTCCCTCTCTCCCTCTATCTTTCTCTCCCTCTGCCTCTATATCTCTCTCCCTCTTTCTCTATCCTTCTTTCTCTATCCCTCTCCCACTCCTTCCCTCTCTCATCTCTCCCTCTCCCTCTCTTTTTGCTCCTTCTCCCAATCTTCCTCTCCTCCCTCTCACTCTCCTATGCCTTCTCTCTCTCTCCTTCTCTCTCGCCCTTCCTTTCTTTCTCTCTCTACCTCACTATTTCTATCTCTTTCCCTGTCATACTCCCTCTCTCCCTCTCTTCCCTTCAATCTCTCTCTAACTCTTTCAATTTTTCCTCTCTATCTCCCTCTCTCCCCCTCTGTTCCTCTCTACCTTTCTCCTCCCTACCCATTGTTTCCCTCCCTCCCTCTCTACCTCTCCCTTAATTTCTCTCTCTCCTACTCCTTTTCTCTATCTATCTCACCCTCTTTCCCTCTCCCTCTTTCTCCTTCCCTCTATCCATCTCTCTCCCTCCCTTTACCTCTCTCCACCTCTCTCTACCTACTCCCTCTCCCTTTCTCCCCTTATTTCTATCTCTGTCCCTTTCCCCCACTCAAACTCTCTCTAACTCTCTCCTTCCCTTACTCTCTCCCCCTCTCTCAATCCCCCTCCCTCCCTCTCTTTTCCCCCTCTTTATCTTCATCTCTCTCTCTCACTCTCTCTTACCTCTTCTTTCTCACACACACTCTCTCCTTTTCTCAATCCCCTCCCTCTCTCTTTTCGCTCTTTACCTTCCTCTCTCTCACTCTTTCTTACGCCCTCTCCCTACCTCCCTCTCTATCCCTCTCCCTATCTCGCTCTCTCATTATACCTCTCTCACTCTCTCACTATACCTCTCTCACTCTCTCTTGCCCTCTCTCCCTTTCTCTCCCCGCCCTATCTCCCTCTCACATTTTACCTCTCTCACCGTACCTCTCTCACTCTCTTTTTATCCCTCTACCTCTCCCTTTTTGTCTTTCCTTCTCTCTTGATCTTTCACTCTCTCCCTCACAAACACTCTCTCCCCTTCTTTCACTCTCTCTTCATCTCTCCCTCCTTCTCCCTCTCTTCCTCTCCCCCTCATTCTCCCTCTCTTTCTCTCTCTCCCTCTCTCTTTCTCTCTCTCCTTATCTCTCTTCCTCCTCCCTCTCTATTCCTCTCTCCCTCTCTTTCTCTCTCTCTCTCTTTCTCTCTCTCCTTATCTCTCTTCCTTCTCCCTATCTTTCTCTCTCTCTCTCTCTCCCACCCTCCTTCCCTCTCTCCCTCTCTATCTCTCACTCTCTCTCCCTCTCTTCCCATCCCCTCTCTCTCCCTCTCCTTCTCTCCTCCCCCAACCTCACTCTCTCCCCCTCCCTCACCTTTCTTCTTCTCCCTCTCCCTTCATTCCTCTCAATCTACCTCTCTCCCTCCTTCTATCCCTCTCTCTCTCCCTCCATCTCTTTTCTTATCCTTTCCCTCTCTCTATCTCTTCCTTCCTCCCTATCTCCCTCTATCTCTCTCTCATCCTTTCTCCACCTTTATCTCTCTCTCCCTCTCTTTCTTTCTCTATTTCTTTATCTCTCTCTAACACTCTCTATTTCTCTCCCTCTCTCGCTTTTTCTCTCTCCCTCTCTATCCCTCACACTCTCTCCCTCTATCTTATATTTTCCCTCTCTCACTCTCCCTCTCTCACGCTCTTACTCTCCCTCTCTCCCTCTTTCTCTTCCTCTCTCCCCTCTCCCTCTCCCTCTCCCTCTCCCCTCTCTTTCTCCTTCTCTCACTTTCCCTCTCTCCTTTCCGTCTCACCCTCTCTCTTTCTTTATCTAAATCTCTCTCCCTTTCTCTCTCTCTTTTTATATCCCTCCCTTTAGCTCTCTCTCTCCCACTCTCTCTTCCTCTCCCTTTTTCTTCTCTCTTGCTCTCTCTTGTTCTCTCTCCCCTCTTTCCCTTTCCCTATCTCCCTCTCTCACTTTTTTTCCCCATCTCTCACTCCTCTTTATCCCGCTCTATGCCTCGCCTTCTCTCCCTTTCTCTCTTTTTCTCTCTCTCGCCCTCTCTCCCATTCATACTCCCTCATTTTTTATCTCTCACTTTATCTCTTCCCTCTTCCTCTCTCCCTCTCTCACCTGTCTCTTTCTCGCTCTCCCTCTCTCCCTCTCTCACTCCTTTGTCCCTCGCTCTCTCTCCCCTCTCTCCCCTTATCTCCCTTTTCTAACTCTCTCACTCTATCTATCCCTTTTTCTCTCTCTCCCCTATCTCTCCCTCTCCCTCATGGTCTCTCGATGCTTCACTCTCCATCTTTGCCTTTCGCTCCCTATCCCTCTCTCCCCTCTCTATCTCTTTCTTTCCCTCTCCTTCTCTTTCCCTATCTCTCCTTCTTACCTGTCTCCCTTTCTTGATTTCCTCCCCTCTCTCACTCCCTCTCCTCTCTCTTCCCCTTTTCTCCCTTTAACTCTCCCTCCCTCCCTCCCCTCTTTATCTCCCACTCTCTCTCTCCCACTTTTTGTCTTTCTCCCTCTCTATCTCTTTCTCTCCCTCTCCCTCTCCACCTCTCTCTTCCTCACTCTCTCCCTCTTTTCCCCTCTCTCCCCACTACCTCCCTCCCTCTCTCTCTCGAAATCTCTCATTCTCCTACTCTCTCCCTCTCCCTCACTCTCCCTCTATCCCCTTCCCTCTCTCCCTCTCTCTTGCTCCCTCTAGTTCTTGCTCCCTCTTCTCTCTCCCCATCTCTCTCTCTCCCCCTCTACCTATGCCTCCCCCTCTTTTTGAATCTCTCCTTCTCTTTTTCTTCATCTCCCTCTCTCATTTCTCTTTTTCCCTATTTCTCTCCCTCCCTCTTTCTCTCCTTCTTATCCTCTCTATCCCTCTCTCCCTCTCCCTCTCATCCTCTCTCTTCCTCTCTCTTCACCTCTCTCTTTCTCTCCCTCTTCACTCTCTCTTCCTCCCTCTCCCTCTCCTTTACCCTTTCTATCTCCCTCTCTACCTATCACTCCCACTCTCTCTCCCACTATCTCCCTCTCTCTTAGTCTCTCATTCCTTCTCTCTCCTCCCTCTCTCTCCCCCTCTCCCATTCACCCTCATCGTCCCGCTATCTCCCTCTCCCTCTCTCCCTCTCTCCAACTACCTTTAGCTCTTACACCCCTTCTCTTTCACTCTTTTTCACTACCTCTAGCTCTTGCACCTCTTGTCCTCCCCTCTCTCTAACCATCTCTCCATCTCTTTCTTCATCTCCCTATCCCTTTCCCTCTTTCCTCTATCCTTCTCTCCCACTCTTTCTCACCTTTTCCTCCCTCTAGCTCTCTTTCTCCCTTTCCCCCTATCTCTCCCCCTCCCGTTCTAGCTCTCCCTCTCTTCTTATGTCTCGTTCCTCTCATTTTCTCTCTTTTTATCTCTATTTATCCGCCTCTCTCTCTCTTACTCTAAATTCTTTAAGTTCTCCTTCTCTCCCTCCCTCCCCCTCTCCCTCTCTTTCTCTCGCTCTCTCCTTCCCTCTCCACTTTTTTCTATCCTTCCATTTAGCCCTCTCTCCCTCTCTTTCTCTCTCCTCTACCCTTTTGTCTCTCCCTCTCTACCTCACTCCCTCTCTCTTTCTCCCTCTCTTCTCCATCCCTCCCTCCCTCTCCCTCTTCCTTTATCTCCTTCTCTTTCTCTTTGTCTCTCTTTTCTTTCCCCCTCTATCACTCTCTCCTATCTCTCCTTCCCCCTCTCTCCCCCTCGCCCTATCTCTCCCTCTCTCTCACTCCCTCTTTCTCTCTCTCTCTACTTGCTCTCGTTATCTCTCCGGCTTTTAAACTCCCTTCTCCCTTTCTCCCCCTCTATCTCTCTCTAACTCTTTGGCTCCTCCCTCTATCTCTCCCCCTCTCTCCTTTTCTCCTTCTCTCTACCATTCTTCTCCCTACCTCTTTTTTATCCCTCCCTCTCTCTTTCTCTCTCTCTCACTCTCTCCTTCTATCTCTCTCCTTCTCCCTCTCCCTCCCTCTCTCTTTCTCTCTCTCCTCATCTCTCTCCATCTCCTTGTTTCCTTATCTCTCCTTCAATCTCTCTCTCCCTCTCCCTCTCCCTTCATTTCTCTCTTTCTCCTTTCCCTCAATTTCTCTCTCTCTTACTCTATTTTTTAATCTTTCTCACCCTCTCATCCTCTCCTTCTCTCTCTTACCCTTTGTCTCTCTCTTTCTCCCTTTGCCTCTATCCACCTCTCTCTCTCCCTCTCTCTGTCTCTCTTTCCCTCTCTATCTCTCTCCCTCCTCTTTGTCTCCCTCTATCTCTCTCTCCCTCTCCCCTTACCTATCTCTCTCTCTCTCCTTCTCTCATTATACCTCTCCACTCTCTCCCTCTTTATTCCTCTCCTTCTTCCTCTTTATCTCTCCTTCTCTCTCTCACTCTCTCGCTCTCTCCCTCATTAACTCTCTCTCCCCCTTCTCTCACTTTCTCCATATCTCCCTCCCTCTCCTTCTCCCTTTCTCCCTCTCTCTCTCTTTTCTTATCTCTCTACCTCTCTCTTCCCTTAATTCCTATGTCTCCTCCTCTGTCTCACTATCTCTCTCCCTCTCTCCCTCTCTTTAATCTCCCTCACCCTCTTTCACCCTTTCTCTTTCTCTCTCCCTCCCTCTCTCTCACTCTTTTTATCTCTCATTCTCTCTCCCTCTCTCCCTATCCTCCTCTCTCTCCTCCCTCTCTCTCTCATGCTCTCTCCCTTCTCCTCTTTCCCTCTTTCTCTCCCTCTTAACTACCTCTCCCTCTCTCTTTCTTTATCCATCACTCTCCTTCCCCTCTATCTTCCTTCTCCTCCCTTTCTCTTCCTCCCTCCCTCTATCTCTCTCTCATCCTTTCTTCCTCTTTATTTCTCACCCTCTCTATCCCCCTCCTCTCTCCCTCTCCCTCCCTCTCTTTATCTCTCATTCTCTCTCCCTCTCTCCTTATCCTCCTCTCTCTCCCTCCCTCTGTCTTTATTTTTGCCTACCTCTCCCTCTCTTCCTCTATCCATTCCTCTCCACCTCTCCTCTCTCTTTCTTCTCCTCCCTTTCTCTTCCTCCCTCCCTCTATCTCTTTCTTATCCTTTCTCCCTCTATTTCTCTTCCTCTCTCTCCCCTCTCTCCTTCTCATTTTCTTTATCTCTCTCTTATACTCTCTATTTCTCTCCCCATTTCCCTTTCCCTCTCTCTCCCTCTCTATCCCTCTCACTCTTTCCCTCTCTCTCTCCTACTCTCCCTCTTTCTCTCTCTCACTCTCCCTCTCTCCCACTTTCTCTCCCTCTTTTGATCCCCCTCTCTCCCTCTCCTTCTCCCTCTCCCTCTTTTCTCTCTCTCTCCCTCTCTCACTCTCCCTTTCCTTCCTTCTCCCCCCTCCCGCCTCTAAATTTCTCTTTCTTTCTCTCCCCCTCACTCTCCCCTTCTCTCTATATCCCTCCCTCTATCTCTCTCTCCCTTTCTCTCTCCTCCTCTTCCTCTTTTTTCTCTATCCCTCTCTCTCACTCTCTCCCTCTTCCTCTCGTCCCTCTCTCACTCTCCCTTTCTCCCTTTCTCACTCTCTCACCCTTTCTCTCCCATACTTTATCCCTCTTCCTCTCTCTCCCTCTCTCTCTCCCTTTCTCTACCTCTATCTCCCTTTATTCCTCTCACACTGCTCCTCTCTCTATCTCTCACGTTATCTCTTCCCTCTTTCTTTCTCTCCCTCCCTCCCTTTCCCTCTCTCCCTCTCGTCACTATCCCCTTCTTCCTCTCTCACTTTCTCTAACCCTCAATCTCCCCTCTCCTTTACTACTTCTCCCTCTCTCTATCTCTCTCCTCTTCTCTCACTTTCACTTTTCATCTCTCACTCTCTCACTATCAGTCCTTCTCTCTCCTTCTCCCTCTCACTTTCCCTCCCTCCCTCTCTCTTTCCCTCCCTGCTCCCTCTCTTATTCTCTCCCTCTCCCACATTCTCCAACCTCTCTCTCCCCTTATCCCTCTCTTTCTTCCTCTATCTCCCTTCATTTGGCTTTCTTTCTCCCTCTCTCTCACTCCCACTTCCTCTCTCTCAAACACTCTTTCTCCCTCTCTTTTCCCCCTCCCTCGCTCTTTCTCCCTTCCCTTCCTCTCTCTCCCTCTCTCCCCTTATCTCTTCCTCTTTATCCCTCTTCCACTCTTCCTTCTTCTCTCTCCCCTTCTCTCCCTCTCTCTTTCTCCCTCTACATACCTCCCACCTTCAACTCTCTCTTCCTCTCTCTTTCCTTCACAATTGCTCTCTACATCTCTCTCCCTCTATCTCTCTCTCCATATCCCTCTCACTCCCTCTTTCCACCTCTCTTAGCTCTCTCCCTCTCTTTCACTCTATCACCCTTTCTCACTCTTTCTCTTCCTTTCCCTCCCTCTCTCTTACTACCTCCCTCCCTCTCCCTCTCTCCCCCTCTCTCCCTCTCTCTCTCTTTCCCTCTCTCCATCCCTCTAATCTCTCTCCTCCTCTCCCATTATATCCTTCTCTCCCTCCCCTTCACTCTCTCCTTCCTTCCATACTCTTTCCCTCTCTCTCTCTTTTCCCTCTCTCCATCCCTCTAATCTCTCTCCTCCTCTCCCATTATATCCTTCTCTCCCTCCCCTTCACTCTCTCCTTCCTTCCATACTCTTTCCCTCTCTCACACTCCCATTCTCTTTCTCCCCCTCTCCCTCTCTCCCTCCCTCCCTCTCTCCATTCCTCTCCCTCTCTCTCCCTTCCCTCTTCTTCCTCTCCATCTTTCCTTCTCTATCACTCTCCCCCTTCTCTCACCCCTAGTATCCCTCTTTCTGCCTCTCTTTCTATCACTTTCCTAATCTAGCCCTCTCTCCCCCTCTTTTCATCTCTATCTCTGCCTCTCTCCCTCTCCATCTTACCCTCTCTCTCTCAATCTCTCTATCTCTCTATCTCCCTCTCCCTCCCTCCCTTTCCCTCCCTCCCTCTCCTTCCCTCTCTCACTCTTGCTCCCTCTTTTACTCCCTCTCTCCCCTTCTCTCACTCTCTCCTTCTCTTCCTCATAAATTTTTCCACCCCTTCCCTCTCTCCCTCTCTCTCACCCTCTCTCTCCCCATCGCTCTCTCCTTCCCTCTTATCCTCTCCCTTCCTTCCAATCTGTATCTCCCTCTTCCTTCATTCCCTCTCTCCCTTTTTTCTCCATTTCTCTCTCTCCCTATCTCTCCCTCTCACTCTCCTTATCTCTCTTTGACTCCTTTTCTCTCTCCCTCTCCCTCTCCTTTCTCTCTCTTACTCTATCACCCATACTCTCCCTTTCCCTCTCCCACTCCCTCTCTCTTTCCCTCTCCCTTCCTCTATGCTCTCCCTCTCCTTCTCTCCCTCTCTCTCTCCCTTCCCTTCTTCTCTCTCCCTCTCTTACCCTTCTCCCTTTCTATTGCTCATTCCCTCTCTTGATTTCTCTCCCTCTCTTTCTCACTCATTTTCTATCTATTCCATTCTCTCTATCCATCCTTCTCTCTCCCTTACCCTCTTTTTCTCTCTATCCCTATCTTTTTCCTCTTTCTATCTCTCATTTCCTCTTTCCTTCTCTCTCCCTCTAAATCACTCTCCCTCTCTCTCCTTTCCCTTTAATACACTCTCTCCCTCTCCTCTCTCTCTCATTCCTTCTCTCTTTTTCCCCTCTTCCCCTCCCTCTCATTCTCTCTCGCTCTTCTCATCTCTCTCTTCCTTCATTCCCTCTCACTCCTTCTCCCACTCTCGCCTTCTCCCCTCGTTTATCTCTATATCTCTTCCTCTTTTCCTCTCTCTCCCTTTCCTTCTCGGTCCAACTTCTCTCTCTTTCACTCACTCTCTCCTTTTCTCTCTCCACTATGTCTTCTCTTTTCTCTCTCTCCCTCTTCCTCTCCCTTTTGCCCTCTCTTTCTGTCTCTTTCTCTCTCACTCCTACTCCCTTACCCTCTCTCACACTCTTCCCTTTCTCTCTCCCCTCTCACTCCCTCTCTCCCCCTTCCTATCTCTCCCCCTCTCTCTCTCACTATCTTTCCCACCCTCTTTCTCCCTCTGTCATTCTCTCCCCTATCTCTCTCTTCCTCTATCCCTCCCTTTCTCCCTCTCTTTACTCCCTCTCTATCCCCCTATCTTTGTCTCCTTCCTTCTCTATCCTTCTTAATTTCCCCTCTCTCTCTCCCCTACTTGTTCTTTCTCCCCTCCCTCTCTCTCCCTTTCTCCCTCCCTCTCACCTCTCTCCCATCCTCTCCCTCTCCCGATCTCTCTTCTCCTTTATTCCTACTCTCCTTCTCTCTCCCTCTCCCCCTCTTTTTACCTCTCACTCTCTCTTTCTTCCTCTCTCCTACTCTCTTATTCCCTTTCTCTTCTCATTCCTCTCCCTTTCTCCCTTTCCCTCTCTCCCCTCTTCCTCTCTCTTTCTCTTCCTCCCCCTTTCCATTGTCACTCTCCCTCTCCGTCTTTCTCCTCTTTCTTCCTCTATCTCCCTTCCTTTGGCTTTCTTTCTCCCTCTCACTCACTCCCACTTCCTCTCTCTCAAACACTCTTTCTCCCTCTCTTCTCCCCCTTCCTCTTTCTCCCTTCCCTTCCTCTCTCTCCCTCTCTTGCACTCTGGATTGTTCTCTCTCTCACTCTCTTCTTTCCTCCCTCTTTCTCTCCCTCTTTCTCACACACTGTCTCCCTTCCTCCCTCCTTCCCTCCTTCTTTCTCACACACTCTCTATTCCTTCCTCTCCCTCTCTATCCTTCTCTCCCCGTCCCACATTCTCACCCTCTCTCCCTCTCTCGTCTCTTGCTCTCTATTGATCTCCCTCTCTCTCCATCCCTTTTCCTCTCTCTTCATCTCCCTCTCTCTCCCTCCCACCCTCTCTCTCCCTCTCTCCCCTTTCTCCCTCTCTCCCTCTCTCTCTCACTTTTCCTCCTCCCTCTTTACCTCTCTCTATATATCTCTCATTCTCTCTTTTGCTTCCTCTCTACCTCCCCCTCTCTCTTTGTCCCTCTCCTACACTCTCCCTTGCTCTCTCCCCCTCGTCTCTCTCTTCTCTTCTTTGTTTCTCTCCCTCTCCCTCGACTACCCATTCCTCCTCTAACTCCCTCTCTCTTTTAATTACTTTCTTCATCTCTTTCTCTCTCTCTTCATCTAACTCTATCTCTCTCCCTCACTCTTTTCTCTTCATCTCACACTTTCTCTCCTTCTCTATCTCTTTCTAGATGGTAAGAGAGATAAAGGGAGAGAGGGAGAAAGAAAGAGGGGAAGGGAGAGGGAGCGAAAGAGGGAGAGAGATAAGGAGAGATAGAGAGAAAGGAAGAGAGAGATGGAGAGAGAGGGAGAAAGAGGAAGAGAGTGAGATAGAGGGGAGAAAAGATATAGGAAGTGCGATAGAGAGGAAGAGGGAGATGAGGAGATAGAAAAAGAGGGAGGGAGAGAGGGAGAGGGGGAGAGAGAGGGTAGAGAGGGAAAAGGGAGAGAAGGAGTGAGGGAGAGAGAGGGAAGGGAGAGGGAGAGAGGGAGTGGGAGAGAGAGATGCAGAGATGGGTAAGGAAAGAGAGAGTGGCGGAGAGGGAGAAGAAAAAGAGGGAGGGAGTGAAAGAAAAAGAAAGAGAGTGAGAAAGAGAGGAAAGGAAAAGGAAAGAGTAAGATAGAGAGGGAGAAGGAAAGAGAGGAAGGGAGAGGAAGAGAAAGAAAAGAGAGACGAAAAAGAGAAAGAGAGAAGGAAAGTGACTTGGAGAGAGAGAGGGAAGATAGAGAGGAAGGAGAGAGAAGGATAAAGAGGGATAGAAGAAGGAGAAAAGGCAAGAAAAAGAGGGAGAGAGTGAGAGATAGGGAGAGATGGAGAGAGATAGAGAGGGGGAGAGGGAGAGGGAGAAAAAGAAAGAGTATGGAGAAAGAGAGAGGGAGAGAGAGGGAGAGGGACAAATGAAAAGAGGGAGAGAGAGGGGGATAAAGAGGGGAGAGAGGGAGAAGTAGGAAAAGAGGAAGACAGATGTAAAAAGAGAGGGAAAAGGAGAGATGGAAAGAGGGGAAAAGAGTTAATGGGGTGAGAGAGAGAGGGACAGAGAGAACTGATAGGGATGAAGAGGGAGAGCAAAAGAGGTAAGGGAGAGAATGAGTGATAGAGAGATAGAGAGGGTAAAAGAGAGATAGAGAGAGAAGGAAAGAGAAGTAAGAGAGATAGATAAGGGAGAAAGAGGAAGAGATAGAGAGATCATAGAGAGAGAGAGTCCGAGTGGGAGAGAAAGGGAGAGGAAGAGGGAGAGTGGGAGAGAGTGGGAGATGAAAGGAAATAAGAGAGAGGGAAAGGGAGAGAGATCATGGAAAAGAGAGTGTTAGTGGGAGAGAGAGGGAGAGAAAGAGGGAGAGAGAGGGAGTAAGATAGAGAGTGAGAGAGATATAGGGAAAGAAAGAGATGGTAAGTGAGAGGGAGATGTTGGGAGAGAGGGAGAGCGAAATAGGTGAGAGAGAGAGGTAAAGAGGGTTATAGAGAGGTAGGGAAAGAGGGAGAGAGGAAAGGAGAGAGGGGAAGAGGGAGAGATATGGACACATAAAGGAAGGGAGAGAGGGAAAGATCAAGAAAGAGAAATAGAGAGAGAGAGGGGGAGAGAGGTAGAGGCAGTGGGAGGGAGAGAGGGAAAGAGGTAGAAGGAGGGAGGGAGGGTGATATAGAGGGAGAAAGGGAGAGAAATAAAGCAAACAAGAGAGATACGGGGAAAAGAGAAAGAGAGAGGGGTAAAGAGAAAAGAAAAGAGAAAGAGTAGAAGGGAGAGAGAGAGAGGAAGAGTGATAGGATGTGGAGAGAGAGTTTGGGAGAGAAAAGAGTAAAGGGAGAGAGTTTATAGGAGAGAGAGAGGGAGAGAGAGAGGAAGGGAGAGAGGGAGAGAGAGAGAGAGGGAGGAGAGAGGGTGGGAGAAAGAAAGAAAGAGGGAGAGAGAGAGCAAGAGAGAGGAAGAGAGGGAAAAGAAAGGGGAAAGAAGAAATGAAAGAGGGAGAGAGATAGGGAAAGGGAGAGTTTGAAAGATAGAGGAGAAAGAAGGAGAAGGGAGTGCATAGGATAAGGAAGAGAGAGGAAGGGAGAGAAATAGAGAGCATGAGAGAGAGGAAGAGAGAAAAAAGACAATGAAGTGGGAAGGGGAGATAGAGGGAGAGATTAAAAGAGAGAAAGGAAGAGAAGGGGTGAGGGGAAAAAGGGAAAGAGCGGAGAGAGATAGGGGTATAAAGGGAGGAAAAGGGAGAGAGAGTCAAAGAGAGGGAGAGAAAGAGTGAGAGAATAAGAGGGAAAGAGATTAGGAGATGGAGAGAGGAGGAAGAGAGGGATAAAAGAAAAGAGAGAGAGGAAGGGAGCAAGTGAGAGAGAGGGAAAGAGAGAGGGGGAGAGAGAGAGTAGCGAGAGATCGAGGGAGAAGGGGTAGGACCGAAAAAGATAGAGAGAGAGGAAAAGGGAGAGTGAGTGAGGGAAAGAGAGGAAGAGGGATAGGGGGATAGAGTGAGGAAGAAAGAAAATGAGAAGAGAGAGAGAATAGGGAGATAGAGGGAGAGACATAAAAAAGGAGAGAGGGAGGCGGATTAGGAGAGATAAGGTGAGAGGGAGAGAGACAAGGGAGAGAAAGAAGGGAGAGAGAGGGAGGGATAGAGAGAAGCAAAGAGAGATAGAAAGAGAAAGAGGGGGATAGAGATTGGGAGAGGGAGAGATAGAAAGAGGGAGAGGGAGAGAGAGAGAGAGTAAGAGAAAGAGATGAAGGGAGAGAGAGGGAGAGAGAGTAAGAGAAAGAGATGAAGGGAGAGAGAGGGAGAGAGAGTAAGAGAAAGAGATGAAGGTAGAGAGAGGGAGAGAGAGAGCCTAAAAGAGGGAGGGAAAGGGAGAGAGAGGGAGGGAGAGGAAAGGAAAAGAGAAAGCAAGATAGTGAGGAAGAGTAAGAAGGGAGAGAGAGTAAGAGCACGAGGGGGAAAGAGGGGGAGAGAGAGGGAGAGGGAGAAAGGGAGAGATAAAGAGAAAGGAAGAGAGGGAAAGAGAGGGAGAGGGAGAGATAGAGGGGGAGTGAGAGATAGAGAGGAGGAGGGAGAGCGAGAGAGACGAAGAGGGAGAGGAGAGAGGGAGAAAGGGAGAGGAATTAGGAGATAAAGGGAATAAAAAGTAAGAGAGTGAGAGATAAAAAGAGAGAGGGGGAGAGGGAGAGAGAAGGAGAGTATGAATAAGGATGAGAGAGATGAGGAGAGGGAGAGGGAGGGATAGAGATACCGAGAAGGAGAGAGAGAGGGAGAGAGAGGGAGGGTGAGAGAGAGGAGGAGCGGACGGAGGGAGTACGAGAGAAAGAGGGGGAGAGAAAGGGAAATTCAAAAGGATAGAGAAGGAGGGAAGTAAAGATAAGGAGATGGAAATGGAGAGAGGGAGGGATAGAGAAAGAGATAGAGAGAGGGAGAGAAGGAGGGAGAGGGAGAAAGAGAGAGTGGGAGAGATAGCGAGAGAGAAGAGAGAGTGGGACAGAGAGAGAGTGAAGGAGAAAAGGGAGAGATATGGAGATAAAGGGAGAGGGAAAGAGAGAGGTAGAGAGGGAATGAGAGATGGAGAGGAAGAGGGATAGAGAGAGAAGGAGAGAGGGAGAGGGGAGAGGGAAAGGGGAGAGGGAGAGAGGGAAGGGCTGGGAGAGATTAGGAGATAGATGAAGAGTAAGAGAGAGAGAGACTTAAAGTGAGAAAAAGAGGAAAGGAGAGAGTAGAGAGAGAGAGAGTGGAAGAGAGGGAGAGATAAAGGGAGAGAGTGGGAGAGAGGGTGAGAAAAAGAGAGAGAGAGAGAGGGAGGAGAAAAAGGAAGATAGATGGAGATAAAGGGAGGGAGAGAGAGTGATAGAGGAAGGAAGAAAGAGGGGGAGAGATACAATGAGAGATTAAGAGAGAGGGAGAGGGAGAGATATGGAGAGAGAAAGGTAGAAAGAGTGAGGAAGGGAGAGGGGAGAAAGAGAGCAAGAGAGAGATGGATAGGAAGAGTGAGAGAGGGAGGGAGGGGAAGAGAGGGGGAGAGATAGAGGGATGAGGGAGAGGGAAAGAGAGGGAGTGGGGGAGATGGATGTGTGAGAAAGAAAGGGGTAAGAGAGAGTGAGAGAGAGAGAGGAAGATAAAAAGGAGGAAGAGAGAAAGGAGGGAGAGAGAGGGAGGGACGGGGAGATTGAGAGAGGGGGAGAGAGTAAGGAAAGGAGAGAGGGAGAGAGAGTTTGAGTGGGAGAGAGGGAGAGAGATAGAAATAAGGGGAGAGAGGGAGAGGAAGGAGGCAGAGAGAGCTGGAGAGAGGTAGAGGAAGGAAGAGAGAGGCATAAAGGGTAGGAGAAAAAGAGAGAGGGAAAGAGGGTGAGATGATAGAGAAAAGGAGTAGGAGAGAGAGAAATTAAGGGAGAGGGAGAGAGGGTTAAAGGACGAGATAAAGAGATGGAAAGAGAGAAAGAGAGGGGGAGAGAGAGATAGAGAGAGAGTGAGAGAGAGAAAGAGAGAGGAAAAGATAGAAAAAGAGGAACAGAGAGAGATGGAGAGAGAAAGAGTGAGAGAGAGAAAGAGAGGGAGGGAGACTAGGAGTAGGGTGGAGAAAGGTAGAGAGAGGAAGAAAGGGAGAAGAGGGACGAGTAGAGAGGAAAAATTGAAAAAGTTAGAGAGAAATTGAGGGGAAGAGAGGGAGAGAGGGAGTATGAGAGGGAAAGAGATAGCAATAGTGAGGTAGAGAGAGAAAGAAAGGAAGGGCAAGAGAGAATGAGAGAGAGAGGGAGCAAGGAGAGAGCGAAAGATTGGGAGAGCGAGAGAAAAGAGAGGAAGAGGGAGCAATGAGAGAGGAAAAGAGTGGGAGAGGGATAGAGAAAGAAAGAGAGAGAAAGAGGGAGAGGCGGATAGAGGTAGAGGAAGAGAAAGATACGGGGAGAGAGGGAGAGAGAGGGAGGGAGGGAGACTGAAAGAGGGAAAGATGGAGAGAGAGAGGGAGAGATGAAGAGAGAGAAGGAGAGTGAGAAGGAGAAAACAAGCAAGTGAGGAAAAGAGAGAGAGGGACGGAATGAGAGAGGGTGAGGGAGAGGGAGGGAAGGATAGTTAGGGAGAGAGAAAGGGAGATAGGAAGAGAGAGGGAGAGTGATAGAGGGAGAGAGGAGAGAAAAAGAGAAAGAGAGAGAGGGGCAAGGATAACTAAATAGTGAGAGGGAGAGGGAGAGGGAGAGACGTATACGGGGAAAGAAGAGGCGGAGAGATGGAGTGACAGAGGGGGAAAAAGGAGAGATAAGGAGGTGAAGAGAGGGGGAGAGAGAGCTAAAGGGAGTGTGAGAGGATAAAGGTCGAGGGAGAGAGCAAAAGAGATAGAGGGTGAGAGAGAGTAAGAGAAAAAGAGAGGGAGGGAGAGAATAAGGGAGGGTGAGGTAGGGTAAAGGAGGGAGAGGGAGAGAGTGTGAGATAGAGAGAGACAAAGATAGAGTTCCAAAAAGACAGAGAGAGAGAGAGGCAGAGAGTGGGAGGCAAAGAGCTAAAGGGAGGGATAAAGAGAGGAAAGGATATAAAGAGGAAGAGAAAAGGGAGAGAGAAAGTATGAGAGAGAGGGAGAGAGGGTGAGAAAGGGATCGGGAGAGAGGGAGAGAGGAAGGGAAGGGGAAAGGGAGAGGACGAGGGCGAGGGAGGGAGAGAGGGAGAGGGAGAGGGTGAGTGGCAGAGAGAAAAGGAGATAAGGAAGGATAGAGAGAGTGCGGGAGGGAGAGAGAGGAAGTAGGGGAGAGAAAGAAAGAGAGGAAAAGAGAGGGAGAGGGAGAAAGAGTAGGAGAGAGAGGGAAAAAGGAAGGGATGAAGAGGAAGAGAGAGGAAGGGAGAGAGAGGGATAGAGGGTAGGAGAAAGAGGGAGAGGGAAAGAGGGTGAGATAGATAGAGAAAAGGAGTAGGAGAGAGAGAAATTAAGGGAGAGGGAGAGAGAGGTTAAAGGATAGATAAAGAGAGGGAAAGAGAGGGGGAGAGAGAGAATGAGAGAGAGAAAGAGAGAGGGAAAGATAGAAAGAGAGGGAGAGTGAGAGATGGAGAGAGAAAGAGATAGGGAGAGAGGGAGGGAGGGAGACAAGGGGTAGGGTGGAAAAAGGTAGAGAGAGGAAGAAAGGGAGAAAGAGGGAGAGATGGAGAGGAAAAATCAGAAGAGTTAGAGAGAGATTGAGGGGAAGAGAGGGAGAGAAGGAGTATGAGAGGGAAAGAGATAGCGATAGCGAGGTAGAGAGAGAAAGAAAGGAAGGGTGAGAGAGAAGGAGAGAGAGGGGGGCAAGGGAGATAGAGAGAGGGAGAGAGAGGAAGATTGAGAGAGTAAGAGAAAAAGAGAGGGAGAGGGAGCAATGAGAGAGGAAAAGAGTGGGAGAGGGATAGATAAAGAAAGTGAGAGAAAGAGGGAGAGGGAGATAGAGGCGGAGGGAGAGAAAGATAAAGGGAGAGAGGGAGAGAGAGGGAGGGAGGAGACTAAAAGAGGGAGAGATGGAGAGAGAGAGGAGAGATGAAGAGAGAGAAGGAGAGTGAGAGAGAGAAAAAGAGCAAGAGAGGAAGAGGGAGAGAGAGACACGAGAATAAGAGAGGGTGAGGGAGAAGGAGGGAAGGATAGATAGGGAGAGAGAGAAGGAGAGAGGAAGAGAGAGGGAGAGTGACAAAGGGAGAGAGGATAGAAAAGGAGAAAGAGATAAAGGGGCAAGGATAACTAGATAGTGGAAGGGAGAGGGAAAGGGAGGGAGAGAGAGTGAGATAGAGAGAGATAGAGATAGAGTTTGAGAAAGAGAGAGAGGGAGGTAAAGAGTGGGAGGCAAAGAGCTAAAGGGAGGGATAAAGAGAGGAAAGGATATAAAGAGGAAGAGAAAAAGGAAAGATAAAGGATGAGAGAGAGGGAGAGAGGGTGAGAAAGGGATCGAGAGGGAGGGAGAGAGGAAGGGAAGGGGAGAGGGAGAGGATGAGGGTGAGGGAGGGAGAGAGGGAGAGGGAGAGGGTGTGTAGGAGAGAGAAGAGGAGATAGGGAAGGATAAAGAGAGTGAGGGAGGGAGAGAGAGCAAATAGGGGAGAGAAAGAAAGAGAGAGGGAAAGAGAGAGGGAGAGGGAGAGAGAGGGAAAAAGGAAGGGATGAAGAGGAAGAGAGAGGAAGGGAGAGAGAGCAAGAGGGAGAAAGAAGGAGAGATAAAGAGGGAGAGGGAGAGGGAGAGAGAAAGGAAGAGGGAAAGAGGGAAAATGGGGGAGAGGGAGAGGGAGAGGGGGATAGAGGAAGAAGCGAGAGAGAGGGAAAGTGAAAGAGAAGAGGGAGGTAAAGGGAGAAAGGGGGAGGGAGAGGGATAAAGAGGGAGATAGGGATAGAAAGGAGGAGTGAGAGGGAGAAGGAGAGAGAGGGGGAGGGAGAGATAGAAGGAGTGTGAGAGGGAGAGAAAGATCAAGAGCAAAGGAGAGAGAGAAAGAAAGGGAGCATGAGAAGGGAGAGGGAGAGAGGAGAGGGAGAGGGAGAGGGAGAGGGAGAGGGAGAGGGAGGGGGAAGGGATAGAGTGGGACGAGAGAGAGCGAAAGTGAGTGAGGGGGAGAGAGGGAGAGGGAAGTAAAAGAGTGAGAGACAAAAGGGAGATGAAGAAAGGGAGTCCGAGAGAGAGGAAGAGATGGAGAGACAAAGAGATAGAGAGCGAGACGACTCGAGTGATGGAGAAAAGGAGAGGAAGAGGGAGAGAGAGAGGGAAAGGAAGAGAAAAAGAGTAAGAATGAGAGAGAGTGAACGAGATAGAGTGGGATAGAAAGAGACAAGGAGAGGGAGAGGGAGGAAGGGAGGGAGAGAGAGATGGAGATAGAGAGAGCAAGAGAGAAGGGTAGATAGAGAGAAAGAGTGAGAGGGAGAGAAAGAGCTAGAGGGAGGGAGAGAGAGAGGAAATGGAAGGAGAGAGTTAGAGAGTAGGGAGATAAAGAGAGCAAGAGTGAGAGAGATACAGAGAGGGAGAGGGAGAGAGGCAAAAAGAGGGAAAGGGAGAGGGAGAGAGGCAAAAAGAGGGAAAAGGAGAGGGAGAGAGGCAAAAAGAGGGAAAGGGAGAGGGAGAGAGAGATAGAGGGAGAGAGAGGAAAGGAAAAGAGAGATAAGGAGGAAGAGAAAGTGGGAGAGAGAGAGCTGGAGGGAGTGCGAGAGAATAGAGGAAAAGGAAGAGAGAAGGAGAGAGTGTGAAGGAGGAAGGGAGAGAGAGGGAAAAAAGAAGGGAAAGAAAGGGAGAGAGATGGAGTGATTGGGAGAGAGTGGGAGACAAACAGCTAGAGGGAAGGACAAAGAGAGGGAGGGATATATAGAGGGAGAGAGAAAGGAAGAGAGAAAAGGATAGCAAGAGAGAGAGTGAGAGAGGAAGAGAGAGTAAAGGAGAGTGAGTGAGTGAGAGAGGAAGAGAGAGTAAAGGAGAGAGGTAGAGAGGGAGAGAGATAGGGTAAGAGAGGAAGAGAGAGAGGGAGAGGGAGGGAGAGAGAGAGTGAGGGAGAGATAGAAAAAGTGAGAATTGGAGAGGGAGAGGGAGAGAGAGAGAAAGGAAGAGAGGGAGAGAGAGGAGGAGAAAGTGAGAGATAGAGAGAGCAAGGGAGGGAGTGAGAGCAAGAAGGAGAGAGAGAGGGAGAGATAGAGAGAGGTAGAGGGAGTGACATAGAGGGGAGAGAGTTAGAAAGGGAAAGGGAGAGGGAAATGAGGGAGAGAGAGTGAGAGAAAGAGATAGGGAGTGAGGAAGAGGGAGAGAGAAAGAAAGGGAGAGGGATAGGGATAGGGCTAGAGAAGGAGTGAGAAAACGAGAGAGAGTGAGAGAGGGAGATTGGAAGAGGGATAAAGAATGAGGGAGAGAGAAAGAGAGTGAGTGAGAGCGAAATAGGGAGAGAGATAATGAGAGAGAGGGAGAGAGAAAAAGTGTATTGAGAGAACTACACGATGATAGATAGAGAAAGGGAGAAAAAGAGAAGGAAGGGGAGAGTGAGTGAGTGGTAGAGAGAGGGAAAGGGAGAGAGGTAGAGAGAGAGAGAGAGAAGTAGTGGGAGGTAAAAAGAGAAAGAGAGGGATAGAGGGATAGAGGAATAGAGAGAAAGGGTGGGGGAGAGAGGGAGAGGGTGAGAGGGTGAGAGAGATAGAGAAAGAGAGAGGGAGAGAGAAATAGAGGAAGAGGAGAGGGAAAGTAGGAGAGAGAGGGAGAAAAGGAGAGAGAGTGTGAGACGAGCGAGGGTGGGAGAGAGAGTTAGAGAAAGAGAGAGGAAGAGAGGGAAAGGGTAGGGAGGATAGAGGGAGAGAGGGACGTAGGTAGGGAGGGAGAGAGAGAGGTAGTGAGGGAGTGGGAAAGAGAGTGAGACAGAATAAGAGTGAGAAGGAAAGGGAGAGAGTGAGGGAGCGAGAAAGGAAGAGAGAGGAAGAGAGTGGGAGAGTGAGTGAGAGAGAGAGAGGGAGAGAGGAAGAGTGGGAGAGAGAGGGAAAAACAAGGGAGAATGAGAGATAATGGGGAGAGAGGGAGAGGGAGAGTGGGGATAGGGAGAGATAGCAAGGGAGAGTGAGACTTAGAGAGAGGGAGATGAGGAGAGGGAAAGAGAGGGGAAGAGATTAAGGGAGAAGGAGAGGAGGGAGGTAGAGAGGGAGAGAGAGGAAGAGAAGAGGAGAGAGTAGAGAGCAAGAGAGAGGGAGAGATTGGGAGATAGAGAAAGGGGAGAGGGAGAGGGAGAGAGGGAGGGAGGGAAGAGGGAGAGAGAAAAAGAGAGGGGGAAAGAGGGAGAGAGAGAAAGAAAGAGAGAGATAGAAGGAGAGGGAGTGAGAGAAAGAGGCGAAGGGAGATTGAGAGAGAGGGAAAGAGGAAAAGTAAGAGAGAGGGAGAGGGAGAGGTTAAGAGAGATAGAGAGAGTGAAAGAGGGAGAGATGGGTAAGAGTGATAGGGGAGAGAGGGGAGAAAGACAAAAAGGAGAAGAGGGAGTTGAATAAAGAGAAAGAGAGAGGGAGGGATGGGAGAGAAAGAGAGGGAGAAAGGAATAGGGAGAGATAGAGGGGAGAGAGCAAGAGAAAGAGGGAGGGAGAGAACTAGAGGGAAGGAGAAAGAAAGAGAAAGAGGCCTGAGAGGATGAGAGAGAGGGGAGAGCAAGAGAGAGGGAAGAAGAGATGAGAGAAGGAGAACTTGATGAATTTAGAGGGAGAGAAAGTGAAAACTCCCTTTCTCACTCTCTCTCCCCCATTCTCAATCTCCCCTCTTGCTCTCTCTTCCCCCTCTCCCTCTCTCTTTCTTATGTTTACCTTCCTCTCCCTCTCTCTCCTTCTCCCTATCTCCCCTCTTTCTTTGATCCTTTCTCCCTCTCTTAGTCCTTCCATCTATCTCCCTCTATATCTTCCACCCTTTCCCTCATTCTCCCACTCTCCCTCTACCTCCCTTTATCTCCCTCTCCCTCTCTCCCTCTCTCTTCCTTTCTCTCCCTCTCCCTCTTACTCTCTCCCTTCCTCTCTCCCTCTCTATATCTCTCTTCAACCTCTCCCTATCCCTCTTTCTCTCCTTCTCTCCCCATCTCTCTCTCACTCTCTTTCTCTCTCTCACCCCTCTCTTACCTTCTTCCTTCTCTCCCTCTCTCCCTCTTTCTCTCCCTTTCTCGCCCTCTTTTTCTTTCTTTCTATCTCTCTTCCTCCATTGCTCTCACACTCTCTCTCTCCCACTCTCTATCCTTATCTCGCTCTTTCTCCCTATTTCTCTCTTTCTCCTTCTCTCCCTTTCTCTTATCTCTCTTTCTCTCCTTCTTTCCCTCTCCCTCTCCCTCTGTCTTTCTTTCACTCTCTTACCCCTTTTCTTCCTTTCTCTCTCCCTCCTTCTCCCTCTCTTTCTTTATAGCTCATGTTCTCTTTCCCTCTCTTTCCCTCAATCTTTATCCCTCTACCTCTCTATCTCGTCAACATCTCTCTTTCTGTTCCTCACTCCTCTCTCAACATCTCTCTTTCTATCCCCCCTTCCCCTCTCTCTCTCTCCCTCTCCCTCTCCCTCTCTCTATGCCTCTCTTGTCCCCTACTCATTCTCTCTCTTTTCCTCTCTCGCCTTTCCTCTTTCCCTCTCTCACTACCTTTTTCTACCCTCTCTCTCTCTTTGTCTCTCCCCCACTCTCTCCCCCTTCTCTTTCACCCTTTCTCCCTCTTTTTCTCTTCCTATCTCTCCCTTTCTCCTCTATGTCTCTATCCTTCTCTCTCCCTCTTTCTCCCTTACTCTCCCTCCCTCCCTCTCCCTCTCTCTATCTTCCTCTCTCTCTCTCCCTTTCCCTCTTTGCCTCTCCATCTCCCTCTCTAACTCTCTTCTCTCTCCCTCTTTCACTCTTTCTCTTTCTATATATTTATATATCTTTCTCTCCCTTCTCTCCCACTCTCTTGCTTTTCCTCTCCCTCTTTCTCTATCTTCCTCTCTCTCTCCTTTTCCCTCTTTGCCTCTCTCTCTCCCTCTCTACCTCTCTTCTCTCTCCCTCTTTCACTCTTTCTCTTCCTATATATTTATATATCTTTCTCTCCCCTTCTCTCCCACTCTCTTACTTTTCCTCTCCCTCTCTCTCTCCCCTTCCTAATTTCCATCTCTCTCTCGCCTTACTATTTCTCTTCCTTACTTTCTCCCTCATTTTTTCCATCTCTCCATCTCTATCTCCTTTTCTCTCTCCCTTCCTAATTTCCATCTCTCTCTCACCTTACTATTTCTCTTCCTTGCTTTCTCCCTCATTTTCTTCCATCTCTCCATCTCTCTCTCCCTCTCTCTCACCCTCTTTCCTCGCTTTTTCTCTTTCTCTTGCTCTCTATCTCCCTCTCACTCCCTCCTCCAATCTCTTCCTCACTCTCTATCTCCCTCTCTCTTTCCCTCTCCCTTTCCTCCTCTTTCTCTCCCTCCCTCTCCCTCTCCCTTTCTCCCATCACTCCTCTCTCTCCCTCTCTTTTTCTCTTTATTACTTTCTCTCTTCCTCTCTCCCTATCTCTTTCTCCTTCTTCCTCTCTCTCCCTTTCCTACTCTGTCCTCTTCTCTCCCTATCTCTTTCTTTGCCACTCTCACCCCCTTACGCTCTCCTTATTTCTCTTCGTTTCTCCCTCCATCTCTCCTCCTCTCTCTCTCTCTCTTTTTACTCTCTCTTTTTTTCTCCTTCTATCCCTCTCTCTCTCCTTTTCTACCCTCTCCCTCTCTCTATCACTCTCCCTTTTTCTCTCTCCCCTCCCTTCTCACCCTCCCTCTCCTTCTCTCTCCCACTATCTTTATCTTCTTCTCTTTCTCTCAATCTCTATCTGTCTCCCTCTCCCTCTCTTTTCCTTTGTCTCTCCCTCCATTTCCCTCCCTCTCTCTCCCTTGTCCCTCTACCTCTCTTTTTCTCTCTCTCTCCCCCTATCTCTCTTCTTCTCCTTCTCCTCTCTTTTCCTCTCCCTCTTTCTATCCCTTTCTCCCTTCCTTTCTCTCCCTCTCTTTCTCCTTTTTCCCTCTCTCTCGATCTCTCTCTATCCCTCTCCCTCCTCGTCCCTCTCCTTAATACTCGTCACTCCCTTTCCTTCCCTCACTCTATCTCCCTCCCTCTCTCTTTCTTTCTCCATCTCTCCCCTTCTCTCCATCTTCCTTTCCCTCTTTCTTCCTCTCTACCTCTCTCTCCCTCTCCCTCTCCCTCTCCCTCTCCATCTCCCTTTCTCCCCCTCCATCCCTCTCCCTCTTTTAATTTATCCCTCTCCATCTCTCCTCACTCTCTCCATTGCTCTCTCTCTCTCTTTCTTTCCTATTCTCTCTCCCACTCTATCCCTCTCCTTCTCTCCTTCTCTCACCAGCTCTCTCCCTATCCTTCTATATCTCTTTCCCTTTCTCTCTCCACTACCCTTTCTATTTCCCTCCTCTCTCTCTCCCCTCTCTCTCCTCTATTTCTCTTTCTTACTCTCTCCTTTTCACCGCTTCTTCTTTAACTCTCTCCCCATCTCTCACTCCCCCTCTCTTTCTCTCCCTCTCCTCCTCTTTCTCTCTTCATCTTTTCCTCTCTCTCTCCCCCTCCATCCTTCACCCTCCCTCCCTTTCTCACTCACCCTCTTTCCCTCCCTTTCTGTTCCCTTCTCTCTCCCTCCCTCTCTATTAATCTTTTTCTCTCTCTATCTCTCCTTCTAAATTTTAATATCCCTTTCGATCTCTCTCTTGCTTTTCCTCTCTTCCCTCTCTCTCTCTTCCTCTCTTTCTCCCTCTCTCCCCTATTCTCGGTCCCTCTCTCTCCTACTCTTTCCATTTCTCCCTCTGTTTCTCTCCCTATCATTCTCTCTCCATCTCTCTTTCTCTCTCCCTCTCTTTCCTTTTCCTCCCTCTCTAACTTCCCCTTTCTCCCTCCCCCTCTCCTTCTACCTTTCCCTCTCTTTCTCCTCTCTCCCTCTCCCTCTCTCCCTCTCCCTCTCTCTCGATCTCTCCCTCCCTCTCGCATATTTTTCCTCTCTCCTTCCACACTCTCTCTTCCTTTCTCTCTTTTTTCTCTCTTTTTTCTCCCTCTCCCTCACTCTCTCTTTCCCTCCCTCTCCCCTTTCTCACACATAAAGAGCAACTCAAAATTGGAGTATGACCTTAGGATTCCTAATTGGATTAAGCTTTTTAGTTAGGTTAAGATTCCTAGTGACACTAGGATACCGTGGCACCCCCTCCCCGGACCACTTGCTAATTTCCCAAAAGAAATGGCTAGGTGAGGAGCACGTCACGCCGACACGACCAATTCTCGACCTAACCCCATATATGTATGTGCTCATACATTAAGGACTTATCATATAATGAAACGCTTATAAGACAATTTACATAATATTAACAAATATAGTGGAGAGATTACAAAATTTATTTACAATACCATCGAATGTCTATCGATACCCCAACCCTAAAAGTTACAATCAAAATAAATTTTGGTACACTTGTGTCACACATGAGCCTTTTTGAAGGACCCGATAGCATCCTTACTGCTTTGACTCTTTCTTGTCATAACATGAAAACAACAATGGGGTGAGTCGAAGCTCGGTAAGTAGGGTGATGCACGTGATATGCAATGAAGTTATGTTTCCCATTCTACCCATCCATTTTAATCTAGATACCCTAGGTATTCGCAAGACCGTGCATTCTATCTCTTAGTGATCGTGTTTTCACTTACTCGCTTTATTACCCTCTCTTAGTGATCTCATTATCACCCACTCGCTTGTAACAAAAGTATCCCTCATTGTAGCACACGACTAGCAAAATTATCCCTCGCTTAATGGTATTAGTAATGGAGCACGAATATGGTTTCATGTTGATACCCGAGTCCATCCAATTCGATTACCAAATCGTATTATCTCACGACTCAATGATTTTCTCGATTTCATACCACCCCAAATGCATGTGATGCACATGGTATTATGTTTAACATATTCAATCGATTACGATATCAACCATTTCCCGTGTCTCGACCCACACTAGGGATTTCATAGGTTTTTCATATACCATTCAAAGTATTCATAACGAGGATACAAATTTCATTCATTAGTATTATTCATTTCATAAATCTACTTCGTACTTATGAGTTTTTCTTCTCGTGTATCTAGTATGTCTAGGCTTGGATTTCTAATCTATCAATTAGTTTACAACACCGATTAATCCTATGGATTTATGTGTGACATATTTAAGCTAAAACTCCTTTTTAATCCGAACCTTTAATCTTAGTAGTTGAAGTTGACTCATAATGGGTCTAGGTCTTAATTTCAGTTTTTCCTTGGGTTCTTACCCCTTCAATATTTCATTTAACATTTTTTTCAATGTACTTTAACCCTTAATTATAAAATTGGAAGGTGAGAACCTAAATCCCTAAAATTTATGGGTTTAGGTCGAATGTGTCCATAAGTGGTTAAAGGTTTCCCCATTTAATCTAACTTACTAATTGGTCTCTACTTGAGTTAACATTGAATTCTTGATCTTTAATTACACAAAAGGATTCAATGTTAGTCAATTTCTCTCCTAGGCCGAATGGTCCAAAATGAGCAAGAAATTGTTTTTCCATTTCTAGGTCAATTACTTTTTATACTAACTTACCAAACCATACTTAGAAGGGTTACCAAGGAGATCTAGACCTTAAGGTCAAGAAACAAAACCAAACTTAACCATCAAGTATCCAATTTACTAATGAAGCCCAAAACCCTATTTTGCCTTTAGTTGGGCCAAATGGGTCTTAAGGTGGCCAAGATTGCTTTTCATTTCTAGTAAATTTATTTCCCCCTAAACTATTAACGCATACCTAATTGGGTTACCATGATATTCTAGGCCCTTAATTTCCTAAAAAGATCCATTCTTTTCTAATTTTCCCCACTTGGCCGAATGGTTTAGCCTAGGGAAACTCTAGAAGTGTATTTCTTTCCTTTCCAAGTCATCATCACCAAATGTAGTTTAGCTCCAACCAATTCGATCCATACCCCTTTTTTTTTCCAAACCATCCACACATTTAAACACATCAATCAAACTTTGCATCATAACACAAACACATAGATCCATCACAATTTATCAAACCATAATACCAACACAAACAACCATAGCAACCCATTGCAAAATTTATTACAAACCCATGAAATAAACACTTAAAAAGATAACTTAAGACATAAAATAAACTAAAAATGGAACCTAATTACCTTGCTTTAACCTCCTAAAGATTGTTTAGGCTGCCTTTTTTTTTTCTTCTTTCCTTTTCTTCCTTTTTTCATCACTTTCCTCTCAAAGCCCTTTTCTCCCCTTCACTTTGGTAGCTATGGGTTTAACTAGCCAAAATGGCCAAGTTTATACCTTTGTCAGCTTTTTTTATAGCACCTTTTCATCCTATTACATGTGTCTAAATTTGAGTGATCAAGTGATAAATGAATGGTGGCTTTAAAAAGTGAAGTGGCGGGTTTGGTTTTCCAAATGATAAAGTGTTAGTCAAATGAAAATTTATAAAAGATAAGGTGTCCATCTAATGATTAATTGAGGGTAATTAAATTAACTACATTCCTAGGCTAGCTTGGTTGCAAAAATTCGGCTACTTCTCTACAAAATTCGATAATTAGCATTTCTCATATCCTAACTTATACTTATTGCATAATTAAGGAAGTTACTAACTAATTAACTTACCTAAAGTTATTCCTCCTCCTTACTTACGTACACCAATTTATTCTTACAATACGTACATAGCCCCAAATATGTATGTGCCACCAAAATATCAAAATGTTACATAAATCTCACTCTTGATCAATATTATTACATATGAACCTTCCTGTATGCATTGTGATTTAGTCAAGAGTTTTCTCATACGTAACACCCGTATATAGTATATATATAAATATGAATAGCTCGATATGTACATTTCTACAATCATGGACTTTTCGGGGGTTCCATTTCTCTCCCCTTAAAAGAATTTCAACCTTGAAATTGACTTATTCGAACAACTTTGGGTATTTATTTCTCATTTCTTCCTCCCATTCCCAAGTCATCTCTTCGAGGTTATGATTTTCCCATAACACCTTAACTAGACCAATCTCCTTATTCCTTAACTGTTTGACTTGCCTATCAAGAATCTAGATCGGCCTTTCTTTATATGTCAAGTCCGGGGTAAGGTTTGGCGGCTCCGTCCGCAAAATTCAACTAGGCTCTCCAACACACTTTCTTAGCATGGACACATGGAACACATTATGCACTCCTACTAAGGATGGCGATAGCAACGGGCGATAGGCCTTATCGCCTACTCGGTCCAATATTTCAAATGGTTCAATGTATCGCGGACTTAACTTTCCTTTTTTCCTAAATCATAGTATGCCTTTCATCGGTGAAACTTTTAAGAATACATAGCCATTGACTATAAACTCTAAATCCTTCCTCCTCTTATCAACGTAGCTTTTCTCGCTTACTCTAAGCTATTTTCATCCGTTAGCGAGATCTTTTCCACCACTTTAGCCGTTTGCTACACTAGCTCCGGTCCCAGTAACTTTCTTTCCCCTATCTCATCCTAATGCACAGGAGACCTACATCATCGCCCATACAAAGCTTCATAAGGAGCCATCCTAATTGAAGCTTGGTAACTATTGTTATACATAAATTCAGCTAAGTGTATGTGTTTCTCCTATTTTCCGGACCAATCCAGAATGCATACTCATAACATATCTTTAAGAATCTAGATTACTCTCGCAGATTTTCTATCGATTTATGGATGATAAGCGGTGATGAAGTTTAGCTTTGTTCCCATAGCTTTATGCGGACTCTTTCAAAATGTAGAGGTGAACCTAGGATCTCGATTTGACACAATTAAGATCAAAATCCCATGTAGTCTTACAATTTTATCAATATAAAACTAGGCATACCGGTTTAGATCATAGGTGGTTTTGATTGAAAGAAAGTGTGCTGATTTGGTCGACCTATCAATGATCACCCAAATGGCATCCGACCCCTTTCTAATCTAGGCAATCCCATGACGAAATCTATAGTTACATGCTCCCACTTCCATTCTAGAATTGCCAACGGTTTTAACATTCCTGCGGGTCTTTGGTGTTCCACCTTTACTCGTTGATAGACTTGACACCTTGCCATAAAAATTAGCTAGGTCTTTCTTCATTCTAGGCCATCAATAACTTTATCGTAGGTCCCGATACATCTTTGTGCTTCACGAATGTATCGAACAGGGAGTTACGTGCGTTTTTTTAATATCTCTTCCTTCACATGCTCTATCGAGGGAACACATAACCTCCCTTTAAATCTAATTACGCCTTTGTCATCTACCACAAAATCAGATTCCTTCTCAACCTCTACTTTTTTCTTCAATTCATTTAGCTTTTTGTCCGTTTCGTCGCGCCATCTAAATTCTTTCTTGCAAAGTCGATCGGGCTAATAAAGCCGATAAAATGATTTGGTGGCCTACTTGAATTATCTCTAGTTCTAGTTTTTATAGATATCTCATTATTGATGACTGGAGTGCCCGTATTGTTGCTATTAATTTTCTACTTAAGGTATCAACAACAACATTAGCTTTGCTTGGGTGATAATTAATTATACACTCATATTCCTTTATCAACTCTTACGACCTTCTTTGTCTCATGTTCAGCTCCTTCTATGTAAAGATATATCGTAAGCTTTTATGATCCGTATATATCTTGCACTTTGCTCCATACAAGTAATGTCTCTAGATTTTTAAGGCAAAAACTATCACTACTAGTTCCGGATCATGCATCGGATAATTTCGTTCATATTCCTTCAATTGTCGCAACACATAGGTTACTACTCTTTTATTCCGCATCAACACCGCTCTTAGCCCATTCTTGAAAGCATCACTATAAACCACAAAATCTCCATCTTCGAATCGAATAGTTAACACTAGGGCCGTGACTAACCTTCATTTCAATTCTTTTAAGCTTTTCTCACGAGCATCCGTCCACCGGAACTTAATGCTTTTTTTCATCAAATTAGTAAGAGGTGTAGCTATCTTAGAGAAGCCCTCCACAAATCTCCGATAATAACCGACTAGCCCTAAGAAGCTTCATACCTCTATCATGTTCTTTAAGGTAGGCCGGTTTGGATAGCCTCTACCTTCTTTGGATCCATCGCTATGCCTTCCTTTGTCACCACGTGACCTAGAAAAGCTACTCGCTCTAGCCAAAATTCACATTTCTTGAATTTGGTGTATAGCTGTTGCTACCTTATCATCTACATGGTAGCTCTTAGATACTCGTAACACCCTCGCCCTAGTCATATTTCTACTACCCAAGTAGGGTACTAGACGAAGTGTGTTACGTTGATATACCCTAAACTCTAAGTAGTTTTCTTATGATATTCTTAGAACTTTAACAAGTACATTATGTATATAACTCCTTAAGATAAAATTTACATAACATAATTAAATACATTAATAAAACATTACAAGAAATATTCAATTTCTCACGAACTCCATACCCCAAATTTACGAGACGAAATAAAAACTAATATATGGTGCCTCACATGAGCCGCTTAGGAGCGAGCCAGCCGCATCCGTACTAACTTGTCCTTTTTCCGTCAAGACATAAAAAAATAACAACGAGGTGAGCCGAAGCTCGGTAAGTAGGGTGATGCACGTGATATGCAATGTTGTTTTGACTTCCCACCATACTTATAAATTTTAATCTAGGGTACCCTAGGTATTAGCCGATCTACTCTATTTATCATCCGGGTGGTCCATAGATCACCTTCTCGCTACAATAGAATTATCCCTCGTTGTAACTATCGTTACGTGGAATCCATCATCTAACAAGTACAAGCACATAGCATCATTTCATCCAGATGATCCTCGGATATCTTCTCGCTACAACCGAATTATCCCTCGTTGTAACTACTATTAGCGAAAATCCATCGTCTAATAGTGTAGGCACACGACCTAGAGTACTTGGACTACTAATACCCATTTATTCCAGTTAGGTTATCAAACCTAGATGTATAAATAATTTCTCAATCAATTGACTTGTCTTAAACCACTTACTATGCACATGATGCACGTGATGACATATTTAATCACATTCAACCAAATTTGGGTACCAACCCTTCATTCTCATGCCATACTCACGGTCCAACCCACACTTAGAATTTATCCATTTCTCACATACCAATCATGATACCCATAGCAGGAACACAATCTCCGCTCATTAATATTGTTCATTAGTTTCATTAATATTTAAAAGAAGGTCCAAGTCCATTTACTTTAATCCGAGCCCACTAGCTTTATCCTAGGTCCATTGACTCTATTTAATTCCATTTTATTTAGTCCAAGCTCATTTAGTTTATTCCAAACCTATTAATTTTGTCCAAGTCTAATTTTTTTTGGTTTTAGGGTTTATTACCGAGCAACTCCTAATCAAGTAAATAATTTTCTAATTTTAGAACATAATTAAATCTTACTCATTTTATTTTTGATACTAGACATATTTATTTATAACATATCCAAAAAATAGGTATAAAAACCAAGTATACAATTAATTAAAAAATTTTGAAACTTAGGGAGCAATCTGCCTAATAGTAGTTTGTCTAGAGCTATCCATACTAAATCGGGTATAACTCTTTGTACACGAATCCAATGACCAAGAAATTTTAAAGGTAGTTATTTGAAACATATATGAACAACTTTTATGCTTTACGTTTCACCTAGAAATCGATCTAAAATCCTTGAACATACACCTAAACATTTGGACAGAATTTACTCTTTATCAACACTAATTTATTAGTTCATTCCAAACCAACTTTAAACATGTTTTAGTTCACTTAAATTTAGTCCAAGTTCAATCCAACCCATCACCACATACTTGGACATTTTTCAAAACATCATAACATCATAAATCATCACAACAAGGCATCCATACGTAGATTTATCCCAAGCATCAAGCATATAACCAATGAAAATTATTACAACCCATGAAATAAACACTAACAAAATAAATTCAAAAAAATAATTTAAGACATTAATTAGACAAAAAAATGAAACCTACTTACCTTTTTTAGGTTTGATTAGAATTTCCTTAGCTCTTTTTCTTTCCTTTTTCCCTTTCTCTTTCTCTTTTCTTTCTTTCTCTCTTTTTGCTATTTTTCTCTCTTCAATTTGGCTTCTCTTTTAATTTTGGATGGGCTATGGTTTTTGGCCTAAAAAGGGCAGCCATTTAACCCTCTCTTTCCCTTATATACCCACCTTTTATCCTCTCATTTATTTATATCATAAGTGTTAAAATTTAACTAGGCCAAATGTAAAGTGGAGGAAGCTTGGAAGGCAAAGCCGGCATGTTTTGGAAGTCAATGGTGATGATTTGGCTTCCAAGCATTTAATTCAAGTGCTTAGGTGGCTAAAGAGAACTTAGGCTAAATAAAAACATTAATAAGTCTGGGTTCATGTAATTAGACATAATTTCTTTCATAAAAAAATTCAGAAATTTCCATTTTTAAAATTCAAAATTTCTTTTTTCTTAAAATTTCAGCAGTGTTACCTCCTAAGTTTGGCTCAAAAATCAATCTAACAAGCATCAAATAAATCTCACAAGATTCGGGCGATTCTTCTCCCAAAATTTCAGCGAGAATGCATTTCGAAACAACCCTCACTATAATTGGTATAACTCTTAATGTATAGGTCCAAATGTTATAAACTTTTATACAGGCCTATGTAACACATAGATGAACAACTTTCATTCTTTAAGGTTGACCCAAAAATGACCCTAAAGTCCTCAAATAATTCACACAAAACTCGGGCAGAATATAGTCCTTAAAGCATCGATTTTGCATATGTGATTTATTTAATAATTAAACCATTAATCTTAAGCACAATAACTTTAATTTAACACAAATCACATATTTCAAGCATTAATTTCTCATGATGAAATGAGAATTATACTTACTCTTAATATAAATATATATAGAATTATTCTAATACACGTCACATTACGAATAAGGGTTTTTACGGGGGTTACAATTCTCCCCTCCTTAAAAGAAATTTTGTCCTCGAAATTGATTCACTTGAATAACTCGAGGTATTTATCTTTCATTTCTTGCTCACTTTCCCAAGTCATTTCTTTGAGGTTATGGTTTTCCCATAAAACTTTAACTAGCCCGATCTCCTTATTTTTCAACTCGTTTGACCCGTCGATCAAGAATCCGGATTGCTCTCTCTTCGTACGTTAAATCCGGAGTAAGATTCAGCTGCTCGTATATTCAAAATTTGAATCGGCTCTCCAATGCACTTCCTTGGCATAGACACATGAAATACATTGTGTATTCCTACTAAGGATAGTGGTAGCAATATGCGATACGCTTTATCTCCTACTCACTCTAGTATCTCAAACGGTCCTATATACCATGGGTTTAACTTTCCCCTTTTCCCAAACCGTAGTGCGCCTTTCATTGGTGAGACTCTTAAAAATACGTAATCACCGACCACGAACTCTAGATCCTTCCTTCGTTTGTCCGCCTAACTTTTCTATCTACTTTGGGATGCTTTCATCCATTGGCGGATCCGGTCTACTACTTCGTACGTCCGCTCGTACCAATTCTAGTCCTAGCAATCTTCTTTCTCCTATTTCATCCCAATGCATGAGAGATCGACATCGTCATCCATACAAAGCCTTATAGGGAGCCATCCCAATTAAAGCTTGGTAGTTATTGTTATACGTAAATTTGACTAAGCGTATGTATTTCTTCCACTTTCCGGATCAATCTAGAATGCATGCTCATAGCATATCTTCAAGAATCCGGATTACACGTTCGCATTGTCCATCGGTTTGCGGATGATAAGTCGTGCTGAAATTGAGCTTGGTGCCCATGGCCTTATGCGGACTCTTCCAAAATACGAAGGTGAATCTAAGATCTCGATCCGACATAATTGAGATCGGAATCCCATGTAGTCTAACGATTTCGTCCCGATACAATTGGGCATATTGGTTTAAATCATAAGTGGTTTTGACAGGAAGAAAGTGTGCTCGATTTGGTCAACCTATCTACGACTACCCGGATGGCATTTGACCCTTTATCTAATCTTGGTAATCCCATGACAAAGTCTATAGTTACATGCTCCCACTTCCATTCTAGAATTGCTAGTGGCTTTAACGTTCCCGAGGGTCTTTGGTGCTTCGCCTTCACTTATTGGCAAGTTTGACACCTTGTCACAAAGTCGGCTACATCTTTCTTCATTCCAGCCCACTAATAATACTATCGTAAATCTCGATATATTTTCGTACTCCCCGAGTGTATTGAATATGGGGTTGTGTGTGCTTCCTTCGGTATCTCATCTCTTATGTCCTCCACTCGTGGGAACACACGGTCTTCCTTTGAATCTAATATTCCTTTATCATCCATCGCAAAATCGGACGTTGCTCCGGCCTCTATACTTTTCTTCAATTCCTTCGACTTTTCATCCTTTTCGTCGCTCAATTTGAATTCTTTCTTGCAAGCATCGGTTGGATTAATAATGCCGATAGCACGCTCCTCGTGGCCTATAGGGACTATTTCTAGTTCTAGTGTTTGTAGGTCCTTCATTATCGATGTCTAGGTCACACTGTACCATAGCGATCAATTTCTTGCTCAAAGCATCGACAACAACATTAGCTTTAGCCGAGTGGTAGTTGATTATAAAGTCATAGTCCTTTACCAGCTCTAACCACCTTCTTTGTCTCATATTTAGGTCCTTTTGTGTGAAGATGTATCGTAAACTCTTATGATCCGTGTATATCTCACACTTTACCCCGTACAAATAATGTCTCCAGCATTTTTAGGGCAAAGACTACTGCTGCTAATTCTAGGTCATATGTCGGGTAGTTTCGCTCGTACTCCTTTAATTTCCATGACTCATAAGCTATTACTTATCCATTTTGCATCAACACCACTCCTAATCCATGTTTGGAGGCATCCGTATAAACTACGAAAGTTCCATCCTCGAACGGAATGGTTAGCACTAGAGCCGTGACTAGCCGTTGTTTTAGCTCTTGGAAGCTCTCCTCACAAGCATCCGTTCACCGGAATTTGGTGCTCTTTTTCATCAAGTTAGTAAGAGGCCTAGCTATCTTCGAGAAGCCTTCCACAAATCTACGGTAATAACCTCGCCAACCCTAAAAAGCTTCTTACCTCCGTTACGCTCTTCATGGTAGGCCAATTCCGAATAGGCTCTACTTTCTTTGAGTCTACGACGATGCCTTCTTTCGTCACCACATGGCCTAGAAAAGCCACTTGCTCTAGCTAGAATTTGCATTTCTTGAATTTGGCATACAACCGTTGCTCCCTTAGCGTATGCAAGGTGGCCCTTAGATGTTCCATATGCTCTTTCTCACTTCGAGAGTAAACCGGGATATCATCGACGAATACGATGATAAACTTGTCCAGGAACCCTTTGAAGACTCGATTCATCAAGTCCATGAAGGCGGCGAGGGCGTTCGTCAACCCAAATGGCATCACTAAAAACTCATAGTGATCGTATCTCATTTTAAATGCTATCTTCTTCACGTCTTTCGGTCTCACCCTCAATTGGTGATATCCGGATTATAAGTCTATTTTAGAGAATACCGTCGCCCTTTGTAATTGGTCAAATAAATCATCAATCCAGGGCAATGGGTACTTATTTTTAACGGGCACCCAGTTTAGTTCTCGGTAGTCGATACATAACCTTAAACTTCCATCCTTCTTTTTCACAAATAAGTATCGGAGCTCCCTAAGGTGAGGAACTAGGACGTATAAAGTCCTTGTCCAATAAGTCCCGTAATCGCACCTTCAACTCCTTTAGCGCAGCAGGAGCCATTCTATAGGGGGTTTTCAAAATTGGAGTCGTACCGGCTCTAGTTCAATCTCAAACTCTATTTCTCTCTTCGGTGGTAGCGTGGTCAACCTCTCCGGAAACACATCTATATATTCCCGGACAATCTCTATATCTTTCGGTTTCAACTTTTTCTCCACTTGGCTATCCACCACATGCGCTAAGTACCCCATACATCTTTTTCCTAGTTTTTTTTAACTTTAATAGCCGAAATGATCCGTGCCGTTTGAAGCTTTAAATCGGCCTTAAACTCTAACTCGTCGACTTTCGGGTAGATCAAAAGTTATCCTTTTTCCTCGACAATCTATGTTGGCACCATGCTTTGTTAGCCGATCCATCCCTAGGATCAAATCAAAATCCCGGAGGTCCAAGCACTATCGGATCGGCTTCTAATCTCCTATCCTCAATATGTACTTGGATAGTTTTTAACCACACTTGACGATTCCATAGTGTCACCGAAGGAACCACTATAAGATATCTTATGGCTAATGTCTCTGGTTTGACTCCTAGGCTTTTCACTAATGTGTTTGATATAAAAGAATGTGTGGCACCGAAATCCATCAAAACATATGCAATTAAGCCAAGGATTGAGACATTACCATGAATTACGCTTGTATCCCTCCGATCCGCCTCTTCCCGGGTCATAGTATACACCCGAGCAGGTACTCTTCCCGGTTCCGGTTTCGTACTTGTAGGCAATTGTAGGACATGTGCTCGGCTTTTAACACACATAGCATACTCGATTATCCGATTTGTATTCCCCGATATGAAACCTTTCACATTTTCTAAACTAGGAGGATCGCCCGTCATTAATCTTGGTTGGTCGCTTGACGAGTGGTCTCGGAACATATGGTGCCGGTCTAGTGGCTCGAGAGTTTCCTAGACCACTACTTCGGCTTGAAATTCCTAGGCGAAACTCGTCTCACTCGGTCTCGATAAAGAACCTCCAAATCTAAACGACCGCCTCTTTTGTCGTAAGTCCCTTGAAATCTCCTTCGATCTTCGTCGCCTATCATCGCCTTATCCACCATTTTTGAGAAGGTATTGGCGTACCGACATCCGCACCATACTTTGCACTCTTGGGTTTAATCTCGTTAGGAATGTATTCCTTTTTAGATTTTTGTTCCCCGATAATAAATGGGAAGAATCTACGACCTTGTTCAAACTTTCATACATATTCATAGACCGACATCCCATCTTGCTTTAACTCCGGAAAGTCTTGAATCTTCTCGGCCCTCATGTACTGCGAGTAAAGTATTTATTATAAAAGACCTCCTTAAATGCTTCCTAAGTTAAAGTCGGTACATCTATGGTTAGTCGTGCGCTCTCCCACCATGTGCGAGCATCCTTAGTTAACGGGAAAATAGCGCACGACACTCGCTCCCGATTAGCAAGCCGTAGGTATTCGAATATTGCCTCCGGAGACGTAATCCACTCCTTAGATATCATTGGGTTCACTCCCCTAGCAAACTCTCGAGGGTTCATCTTGGGGAACCTTTCTACTCGCATCATTCCTATGCTCTGGGGTGGAGGTCGTTGTTTTGTAGCTAAAAGTCGCCTCATTTATTTCGTGTGAACTTGTTGTTGTTCTTCGTAGAGTTTTTTGTCGCTGTTGCATTATTTCCATCATTTGATTCAACATTTCTTGCTTGGTTCGGGCTATTATCGTTGGAGGTCCCTTCACCTCTCGGCTCGTACGGGGTTCTTTCTTGGTGGCATAGTTTATCTTTATGTACACATTAGTTTAGTATGGATTTTAGCATTTAATGCTAATCATTCATGCTCGTATGAAATTATATATTTTTATACATAGTAAGCATCTCATACACACATTTACTAGGTTTTCATGCTATATTTACAATGAAAAGTACTCCTATTTACATTATAGAACATACAAAAGACACCATGGCATGTGATGAGATCCCTATATTTATCCCTAGTAACCACCGATCAATGCGATTTTCCATTACCGCATGGACTATTTCACAAGGCGATGGGTAAGGGTAGTCCCCATTCGTACATCGGTCGAATGAGGGATCGTCCGGCCTCGGGTTGGTAGAAAGGTCCGAATTAGAGTCCGATAAGAGTGTTGGTATATCATGTCTTCCCAAAATTCATCTAACAATCATTGGTCTCCCGGTGGGAGAGTCCGACGTAGAGTTGTCCGAAGGAAGTTCGAGCTAAAATATCGATTAAAGAAGGCATCGACAAATGCGATTCATTGAAGTAGGTCATGAAATTGCACAATATGTGCTACTGTGTCCCGTTCGGAACCATAGTAAGATTATTTAGCTTGGCCTTAAACGTAGCTAACGTTGCCCGCTACCATCGCCTTCTAGGCACGCTTGGTACTCGATACAAAGTTGACATTTACGAGTGATAGGGTTTATTGTTAATAATAATTTGAAACGAAATTTTATACACATTACACAATAAAAACATACATAGTTTAATGGAACCGAAATTACAATTACCCATCCAGGAGCGGCACCGGTCCTTAGGCTCATATGGCACTTACGGTTCTACCCAACTCCCTAAACCATTGCTCGATACATACTCGTAACGCCCTTGTCCCGACCATATTTCTACTACCCAAGTAGGGTATTGGACGAAGCGCGTTATGCTCGACATACCCTAAACTCTAAGTAGTTTTCTTATGATATTCTTAGAACTTTAACGATAAATTATGTATATAACTCCTTAAGATAAAATTTACATAACATAATTAAATACATTAATAAAATATTACGAGCAATATTCAATTTCTCACGAACTCCATACCCCAAATTTACGAGATAAAATAAAAACTAATATATGGTGCCTCACATGAGCCAGTTAGGAGGAGCTAGCCGCATCCGTACCAACTTGTCCTTTTTATGTCAAGACATAAAAAAATAACAACGAGGTGAGCCGAAGCTTAGTAAGCGGGGTGATGCACGTGATATGCAATGTTGTTTTGACTTCCCACCATACTCATAAATTTTAATCTCGGGTACCCTAGGTATTAGCCGATCTACTCAATTTATCATCCGGGTAGTCCGCAGATCACCTTCTGCTACAACGGAATTATCCCTCGTTGTAACTACCGTTAGCGGGAATCCATCATCTAACGAGTGCAAGCACACAGCCTTTATTTCATCCGAGATGATCCTCGGATCATCTTTTGCTACAACGGAATTATCCCTCATTGTAACTACTATTAGCGAAAATTCATCATCTAATAGTACGAGCACACAACCTAGAGTACTCGGACTACTAATACCCATTTATTCCAGTTAGGTTATCAAACCTAGATGTATAAACCATTTCTCAATCAATTGACTTGTCTTAAACCACCCACT
Organism: Dovyalis caffra; assembly: GCA_963924115.1. Classification (NCBI taxonomy): domain Eukaryota; kingdom Viridiplantae; phylum Streptophyta; class Magnoliopsida; order Malpighiales; family Salicaceae; genus Dovyalis; species Dovyalis caffra. The sequence goes on from CAWUPB010000144.1 coordinate 285,210, forward strand.
ATGCATATGATGCACGTGATGACATATTTAATCACATTCAACCAAATTCGGGTACCAACCCTTCATTCTCATGCCATACTCATGATCCAACCCACACTTGAAATTTATCCATTGCTCACATACCAATCATGATACCCACAAGCAGGAACACAATCTTCGCTCATTAATATTGTTCATTAGTTTCATTAATATTTAAAAGAAGGTCCAAGTCCATTTACTTTAATCCGAGCCCATTAACTTTATCATAGGTCCATCGACTCTATTTAATTCCATTTTATTTAGTCCAAGCTCATTTAGTTTATTCCAAACCTATTAATTTTGTCCAAGTCTAATTTTTTTTTGGTTTTAGGGTTTATTACCGAGCAACTCCTAATCGAGTAAATAATTTTCTAATTTTAGAACATAATTAAATCTTACTCATTTTATTTTCGATACTAGACATATTTATTTATAACATATCCAAAAATTAGGTATAAAAACCAAGTACACAATTAATTAAAAAATTTTGAAACTTAGGGAGCAATCTGCCTAATAGTAGTTTGTCTAGAGCTATCCATACTAAATCGGGTATAACTCTTTGTACATGAATCCAATGACCAAGAAATTTTAAAGGTAGTTATTTGAAACATATATGAACAACTTTTATGCTTTACTTTTCACCTAGAAATCGATCTAAAATCCTTGAACATACACCTAAAAATTTGGACAGAATTTACTCTTTATCAACACTAATTTATTAGTTCATTCCAAGCCAACTTTAAACATGTTTTAGTTCACTTAAATTTAGTCCAAGTTCAATCCAACCCATCACCACATACTTGGACATTTTTTTAAAACATCATAACATCATAAATCATCACAACAAGGCATCCATACATAGATTTATCCCAAGCATCAAGCATATAACCATTGAAAATTATTACAACCCATGAAATAAACGCTAACAAAATAACTTCAAAAAAATAATTTAAGACATTAATCAGCCAAAAAAATGAAACCTACTTACCTCTTTTAGGTTTTATTAGAATTTCCTTAGCTCTTTTTCTTTCCTTTTTCTCTTTCTCTTTCTCTTTTCTTTCTTTCTCTCTTTTTGCTGTTTTTCTCTCTTCAATTTGGCTTCTCTTTTAATTCTGGATGGGCTACGGTTTTTGGCCTAAAAATGGCAGCCATTTAACCCTCTCTTTCCCTTATATACCCACCTTTTATCCTCTCATTTATTTATATCATAAGTGATAAAATTTAACTAGGCCAAATGTAAAGTGGAGGAAGCTTGGAAGGCAAAGTCTGGCATGTTTTGGAAGTCAAAGGTGATGATTTGGCTTCCAAGCATTTAATTCAAGTGCTTAGGTGGCTAAAGAAAACATAGGCTAAATAAAAACATTAATAAGCTGGGTTCATGTAATTAGACATAATTTCTTTCATTAAATATTTTGAAATTTCCATTTTTAAAATTGAGAATTTCTTTTTTCCTAAAATTTCAGCGAGTGTTACCTCCTAACCCATCTATACTCAAATGTTCATAACTCTTTCTATATGTATCCAAAAATTATGATCGTTTATAGAGCGATAGTATGCACAAAGAAAAACAAATTTTATTCTTTAAGTTTTGCTCAAAAATTGATCTAATAGCATCAAATAAATCTCACAAGATTCGGGCAGATTCTTCTCTCAAAATTCCAGCAGAATGCATTTCGAAACAACCCTCACTATAATTGGTATAACGGTTAATGTATAGGTCCCAAAGTTATACAATTTTATACAGGCCTATTGAACACATATATGAACAACTTTCATTCTTTAAGGTTGACCCAAAAATTACTCAAAAGTCCTCAAATAATTCACACAAAACTCGGGCAAAATATAGTCCTTAAAACACCGATTTTGCATATTTGATTTATTTGATAATTAAACCATTAATCTTAAGCACAATAAATTTAATTTAACATAAATCACATATTTCAAGCATTAATTTCTCATGATTAAATGAGAATTATACTTACTCTTAATATACATATATATAGAATTATTCTAATACACATCGCGTACGGATAAGGGTTTTTACGGGGTTACGGATACTCCCTATGCTCTTCCTTACTTTGAGAATAAACCAAGTTATCATCGATGAATACAATGATAAACTTGTCTGATGAATATGATCGGAATCCCTTAATGAGGGTTATAGATACTTTGTGGATTAGAGTATTTAATGACACTAACGAGGCTAGTTTGATTAAGACATATAAAATTGGCTTAATGAAATCCAAGTCCAAGGCTATTGGATATTAATTTATCAAAATAATCAACCCATATTTTTCTCTCTCCTTAGGTTTAGGAAATTAATTTCTTAGTGGGAATATGGCTCGCACACATTTTGATTCTTGTAAAAACAACTAGCACATAATATTTATTTATACAAGTATAATTGTGAGATCGAAACCTTAGTAACTCGCAAAGATAGAAAGCTTATCAACTTTGAGAGGAAAACCTAGCTAGGTTTAGTGGAAGCGTGATCTAGCCTTCAAACACTACAACTCATAGCTAGCATTTTGACTTGAGGTGACTCCATTTTAGAATTGTTCCGGTGGTCGAGATGTTTGTGTAGATATCAATAGAGGTGAAGTTCATAGATCTATGCTCATGATTCGGGCATCCCTCATGCAAGAGACATGATCTACACTATAAGAGAGGCACAGCTTGTAGATTTGTACTCATGATTCAAACATCCCTCACACTAGAGATGTGATTTATGCTATAAGAGGTAATGATCTTATCCTCTCGCCTTTGTTGTTATTGCATGGATCTTATGGTGTTTCGAAGTAAAATTTTTATATATCATATTATTTTCATTGCATCATTTCCTTTTATGTTCTTTCAAATTTCTACATTCCTCTCCTTCTTTCCTTTTCTCTATCCCTCTCTCTCCATCCCTCTCTCACACTCTCTCTTGATCTCTCTACCTCCCCCATCTCTCCTCGTCTCTCTCTTTCTCTCTCCCCCTCTCTCTACCTCACCTAATCTTCCTCCCACTTTCTCTCCCTCTCACTCCCTCCCTCTCCCTCTTTCCCTATCCCTCTCTCTCTCTCTCTTCTCTCTTTCCCACCCCTCTCCCTCTCTCTCCCTCTTTTTCTCTTTTTCTTTCTCTATCTCTACATGACTATCTCCCTCCCTCTTTATCTCCCTCTCACTCCCTCCCTCTCCTTCTTTCCCTATCCCTCTCCCTCTCTCCCTATCCCTCTCTCTCTCTCTCCTCTTCTCTCTTTCCCACCCCTCTCCCTCTCCCTCTCCCTCTGCCTCTCTTTCTCTTTTTCTTTCTCTATCTCTACATAACTCGTCACCCTCCCTCTCTCTTTCTCGTTTTCTTTCTCATCTCTACACTTCTCTCTCCCTCCCTCCCTCTCACTCTCTCTCCCCCTTCTCTCTCCCCTCCCTCTCCCTCTCTTTCCCTCTCTCTATATCTCTCTATCGCTCTCTCCTTCTCTCTCCCTCTATCCCTTACCATCTCTACTCTCTCTCTCTCTCTCTCCCTCTCTACCTCACCTAATCTCTCTCCCTCTCTCTTTCTCCCATATTATCTCTCTCTCCCTCTCTTTCTCTCTCTCTCACTCCCTCTCTTCCTCTCTTACTTTCTCTCTCTCACTCTCTTGCTCTCTCTACCTCTATCTCTCCCCTCATCTCTCCCTATCTCTCCCTTGCTCTCTCTTCCTCTCTCCTTCCAACTCTCTCCCTCTCCCTATCTCTCCCTATCTCTCCCTTGCTCTCTCTTCCTCTCTCCTTCCAACTCTCTCCCTCTCCCTATCTCTCTCCCTCTATCCTTTTTTCTCTCTCCCTCTCTCTCCCTTCCTCTCCCTCTCTCTCCCTCTCTCTCTCTCCCTCTTATCCTCTCTCTATCCCAGTCTCATTTTTCTTTTTTCCCCTCTCTCTACCTCTTTCTCCCTCTCCTTCTCCTTCTCTTTCTCCCCCTTTCTCCCTCCTCCCTCTCCATTTCTCCCTTTCCCTCTCTCCCTTTTTCTCTCTCTACTTCCCTCTCTCTCCCCTTCTCTCCTATCTCTCCCCCTCTCTCTCTTTACCCCTCCTTCTCTCCCTCTCACTCTCTCTCTCCCATCTCCCTTGAATGATAATGTATCCTATGGAGATGTCAAATAAAGCATAAATTTTTCTCAATCTAAGGCTCTCGGGATCAAGCCATTAAATCAACTAATCATGCATGTATGAATTAAAAGTGTAAGTAAAAGATTATCTCTTATAATGTAGATTTACTCGTTCATTTGTCTAACCTCTATCAATAATTCACACAGAGTTAGACACCCATAAAGAATGCCATAAAATCAGAGTGCTAGTTCTAATTGTTTTGTATAGTTAATTTGCTTTCTACAGAAATGATTTAGGGTTTCTTATGGCAACTCAAGCTTTTAAGGAGGAATACAACAACTCGGTCTTTTGGGGAGAGAAATGCTTTTTCACTTTTTTTTGTCACGTGTGTGCATTTTTCTTAACCTCCTCCTTATCCCTTCTCTCCCTTTTATTTATATAGGGGATGGCATCCTTGTCCTCTATGGACAAAGAGTTACAACATATATGCCCTTGTTTGATCTTATCCTCTTAAACCCCGAGCCTTATCCAAAATGGCTCAAGTTTATCCTCCTACCAAAATATCTTATAGACTTTTAAATTTAGCATATTGGTCCAAACTCTTTTGGCCTAGTTAATTATCAATGAATTTAGACTATTCAAATAAATTAGGTCATATATCTTTTAGAAAGCCCATATTAGGAAACAATTTTCAAAATACTCTTAAACCTAAATTAGGAAACTAATTTCCTTTTTAGATAACTTACTTTCAAATTTGGAATTGACTTCTAAGTCGGAAAACTAATCTCCAAAATAGTAAATTTTCCATTTTAGGAAATTTTTTTCAAAACATAAAACTTTTTCCAGATTTAGCATATCGCACTCTATCCCTTCCTCTCTCTCTCCTTTTCTATCCTTCTCTATCTTTTTCTCTCCCTCTCATTCTCTATCCTTCTCTCTCCCTCTTTCCCCCTCTCTATCATCCTCACTCCATCTCCCTTTCCCCCTCTCTTTCTCTCTCCCCTCCCTTTCTTTATCTATCCGTCTCTCAATCTCTCTTCCTCACTCTCTCATTCTTTCTCTCTCTTCCCTCTCTATTTATCTCCCTTTCTTTTTGTCCCTCTCGTCCTTCCCTAACCCTCTCCCTCATTCTCCCTCTTCCTCTTTCCCTCGCCTCTCTCCCTCTCCCTCTCCATCTATCTCTCCTCCTCTCTTGCTCTCTCTCTCTCTCCTACTCTTTCTTCTTCCCACTCTCCCCTTTCTCTCCTTTTCTCTCCTTCCTCTTACCCTCTCTCTATATATATATCCCTCTCCTTCCCCTCTCTCTCTCCCCTCTTTCTTTCCCTCTCTCTCTCTTTCTCGCCCTCTCTATTTCTCTCTTTTTCTTTCTCTCCCTCTCTCCCTCTCTCTCCCTTCCTACCTCTCCCCCTTCATCCTCATCTCTCCCTCTCTCTCCTAATCTCTCTCTATCTCTCCTTTCATCTCTCTCCCTCTTTCTCACTCTCACCCCTCTCCTTATCTCTCTCACCCTCTCTCCTTATCTCTCTCTCTCTCTCCCTCCTTCCTACCCTCACCCTTATTCCCAAATTCTCTCCCCTCTCCCTCCTTCCCACCCTCACCCTTACTCCCTAATTCTCTCCCCCTCTCCCTCCCTCTCCCTCTTTCTCTCTCCCTCTCCCTCTCCCTCCCTTTCTCTCTCTTTCACCATCTCTCTCCCTCTCTCTCTTTCTCCTTCGATCTCTTCTTATCCCCATCTCCCACACTTTCTCTTCTTTTCCCTCTCCCCCTTTCTCTTTATCTCCCTCTCTCTCCCACTCTCTCCCTCTCTCATTCTTTCAGCTTCTCCCTTTCTCCCTTTCTCTCTCTCCCTTTCTCTCTTTCCCTCTCTCTCCCTCTCTTTCTCCCTCTCTACCTCTTTGCATCTTTTCCTTAATCTACCTTGCTCTCCTTTGCCTCTCCCTCTCTCTTCCTCCTTTTATCTTTTTCCCTTTCTTCATCTCTTTACCTCTCTCTTCCCATCTTTTTCTCCCTCTCTCTCCCTTTCTCTCTCCCCCTACCCACCTCTCTTTGCACTTCTCTCTCTCCCTCTCTATCCCTCCTTTTCTCTCTTTTTCTCTCTCTTACTTTCCTTCACTCCTTCTCCCTCTCTTCCTTCCTCTCTCTCCCTCTCTACCTCTCTCTTCCTCATTTCACTTCCTCTCTTTTTCTCTCTCTAAATCCCTCCCCAATTCTCTCTCTCCCTCTCTACACTTTTCCCACACTTCTTCTCCCTCTCTTTTTTCCCATACTCCTTCTTTTTACCTATTTCTCCCCTATTTCACTTCCTCTCTCTCTCTCTCTTTCCTTGTCTCTCCCTCCATCACTTCCTCTCCCTCTCTCTTCCTTTCTCTCCCCCATTTCAGTTTCTCTCTCTTTCCCTCTCTCCTCCTCTCATTCTCTCTCCCTCTTTTCCTTTTTCCCCCTCTATCACTCTTCCTTTCTCTCTCTTCCCTCTATACCTCTTTTTCTCCCTCTTTAGCTATCTCTCTCTTCCCCTCACACCCTCTCTCTCCATCTCTCTCCCTCTTTCTCTCTCTCTTCTCCCTCTCTTTCCTTCTTCCTCTCTCCCTCATTCTCTTTCATTCTCCCTTTCTCTCTTACTCACTCTACCTTTCTCCCTCTCTCACTCACTCTCTCTCTCCCTCCCTCTTTCTATCTTACCCCTCTCTCCTTCTCTTCATCCTTTCATAGCCCTCTCCCTCTCTCTTCCATTTCTCTCCTAATCCTTTTCTCCTTCACTCTCTTTGCCACTCCCTCTTTCCCTTTGTACCTCTCTCACCCTCTCCCTTCCTCTCTCTATCTTTCTCTATCTCTCTCCCTCTCTTACACTCTTTCTCCCTCTCTTCCTCTCTCTCTCTCTCTCTTTTTTCTCACTCTCTCCCCTCTTTCCCACTCTATCCTTCTCTCTCTCTCCCACTCTCTCCATCTCTCACTCTCTCTCCTTTCCCTTCCCTCTCTCTCCCCTTCCCTCTCCCTCTCTTACACCTTTTCCCTCTTTATCTCTCTCTCCCCATCTTTCTTTTTCTCTCACCCTCTCTCTATCTCTCTCCCTTCCTTACCCTCTCCCTTTCTCTCCCCTCTCTCACCCTTTCCCTCTTTATCTCTCTCTCTCCCACTATCTCTCTCTATCTCTCTTTCTCGCTCTAGCTCCCTCTCCCACTCTTAATTCCACTCTCTTCCCTCTTTCTCTCACTCTCTCCCTCTCTATCTCCTTCATATTCTTTGTTTTTACATCTCCCTCTCTTTCTCTCCTTCTCTTTCCCTTATTTTCTCCTTTCCTTTTCCTCTCCCTCTCACTCTCCCTTCCTTTCACTCTCCCTCTCCCCTTCCCCTACCTTTCCCTCTCTCTTTTTCTCCCTTTCTATCTCTTTCTTATTCTCTCTCTTTTTCTCTCCCTCTCTCTCCCTTTTCCCTCTCTCTCCCTCTCCCTCTCTCCCACTTACTCTCTTTATCCTTCTTCCTAACTTTACCTCTCCCCATCTTTCTTCCATTCCTTCTCTCCCTCTTCCCCTCTCTCCCTCTCTCTCCCCCTCTCTTCCTCTCTCTTTCACTCTCTCTCATTCATATATATATATATATATATATATATATATATATATATATATATTTCTTCCTCTCCCTTTAACCCTATCTCTTTTCCCTCTCCCTCTCTCTCCTCCTCTCCCTTACTCTTTCTCTCTCTTCCCTTTTATCTCTCTCCCCTTCCATTCTCTCTTTTTCTCTCTCCTCCTTCCTCTCTATTTTTCCCTCTTTCCCTATATCCATCTCCCCATCGCTCCCTCTCTTTCCACTCCCTCTCCCTCTCTCCACACTCTCTCTCCCTCTCACTCTCTCTTCCTCTCGCCTCTTCCTCTCTCACTCTTCCTCTCTTTCTCTCTCTCTTTCTCTCTCTCCCTCTCTCCTACTTCCTCACCCCCTATTTTTCCCTTTCCCTCTCTCTCCCTCTCCCACTCTATCTCCCCCATTTCTCCCTTTCCCTCTCTCTCTCTCCCTATCCCTCCGCTTGCCTCTCCCTCTCCCTATCCCCTTCTCCTTCTCTTCCTCTCCATCTTTTCCACTCTTTCCTTTTCTCTCCCCTATCTCTCTCATTCTATCTCCATCTCCCTCTCCCTCTCTCTCTCGCTATCTCTCCCTTTTTACTCTCTTCTCTCTCTTTTCTTTCTCTATCTCCTTCTCTCTCTCTCTCTCCCTATCTCCCTCTTTCTCCTCTCCCTATCCTTAACTTTCTCCTTCTCACTCTCCCTCTCCCCTTTCCTTTCTCTCCCTTTTCCCTCTCTCTATCTCTCCAACTCTCCTCCTTTCTCTCCCTTATCTCTCTCCCCATATCTCCCTCTCCCTCTCTCTTTCCCTATCTCTCCCTTGTTTTCTCTCTTTCTCTTTATCCCCTTCCCTCTATCCATTTCTCTCCCCCTCCCCAACCTATCCCTTTATCCCTCCCTCTCCCTCTTTGCTTTACTATATCTCTCTCCCCTTCCCTCTTTCTCTCCTCCCTCTTCCTCCCTCTCTCACTCTCTCCATCCATCTCTCCCTTTCCTCCGTCCCTCTCTTTTTACTCCCTCTCATTCTCTCTTCTTCTATCTCTTCCTCTCTCTCTCTCACCCTACTCTCTCCCTTCTCTCTTAATCTCTATCTCCTCTTTCCCTCTCCACCTATCTCTCTCTCTCTCACTCCCTCTCTCCATCCCTCTCTATCTCACTCTCTAACTCTTTTTATCTCTCTCCTTATCCCTCTCAATCTCTCTCCCCCTCATACTTTTTCCCTTTCTGTCTCTTGTTCCTTTTTCTCCCTCTCTCTCCCTCTCTCTTTCCTCTCTCTCCCCTTCTATCTCCTTCCCTCCCCCTCTCCATTCCTATCTCCCTATCTTTCCCTCTCTCTCTCGCTCCCTTTATCCCTTTCCCTTTGTCCCTCACACTCCCTCTCTCCCCCTCTTCCTCTCTCTCTCTCCCTCTATCTCCCTCCATTTCCTTCTCCTTTTCTATCTCTCTCCCTCTCCTTTTCCCTCTCTTTGTCTCTATCTCCCTCTCTCTATCTCACTTTCTATCCCTTTCTCCTTCTCCTTACCTCTCCCATCTCTCTCCCTCTCCCTTTATCTCTCTCGTCTACCTCCCTCCTCTCCCTCTCATTCTCTCTCTCTTCTCCTTCACCTTATTTTTCTCTTTTTCCTATCTTTACCTTTCCCTCCCTCTTTCTCTCTCTACCACTTTCCCTCTTTATCTTTCTCTCCCCCTCTATCTCTCTCCCACTCTCCCTTCCTTTCTTTCCATCTCCTTCTCTCCCTCTCTCCCCCTCTATCCCCCTTTCTCCCTCTCCTTCACTCTCCTTCTCGTTCTCTCCCTCTCTTTCCCACTCTCCCTATCTCTCTCTCCTTATATATATACACACACATACACACATATCCCTCTCCCTCCGTCTCCTAATCTTTCTCTCCTTTTCTCCCTAACTCTCTTTCCCTCTACCTCTATCTCCCATTCTTTCTCTCCCCCTCTCTCTTACTCTTTATCTTTCTCTCTCTACCTTTCTCTATCTCACTTTCTCTCTCCCTCTCCCTCTCTCTTCCTTTACTCCCTATCCTTCTCTCTCCTCTCCCCCTCTCTTCCTTTACTCCATGTCCCTCTCTCTCCCGTTACTCCCACTCCCTCTCGCTCTCCCTCTATCCCTTCCTCTTCCCTCCTTCTCTCTCTCTCTCTCCCTCTCCCTCTCCCTCTTTTCCTTCTCTCTCCCTCTCTTTATCTTTCTATCTCTTTCTCTCCCAATATATCTCTCTCTCCCTACTTCTCCCTCTCCCTCCTAATATCTCTCCCTCTCTCTCCCCTCTCTCTCACTCCCCTTCTATCTTTCCCCCTCTTTATTTCTCTCCCTCTCTCTCCTTCTTTTCTCCCTCTCTCTCATTCTCTACCCCTCTCTATCGTCTCTCTTCCCTTCTCTCTCTCCTACTCTCTCCCACTCCCTTTATTTCCCTCTGTTTCTCTCTCCCTCTCTCTCCCTCTTCCTTTCCTCGCTTCCTCTCTCCCCCTCTCCCTTTTTTTATCTCTTCTCTCTTTCTCTCCCTTTTTTCTCTCTCCCCCTTGTTCTCCTTTTCTCCCCCTCTCTCTCCTTCTCTCTCTCCTCCTCTCTCCTTCTCTCTCTCACCTTCTTTATTTCTTTCCCTCTTTCCCTCCCTCTCTCCTTCTCTCTCCCACCTTCATTATTTCTTTCCCTCTTTCCCTTCCTCTCTCTTTCTATCTCCCTCTCTCTCTCCCTCCTTCTCTACTACTCTCCCTACCTCTCTCCCCGTCTCTCTATCCCTCGCTATCTCTCTTTCTTCCTCTCCTTGTTTGAGTTCTCCCTTTCCCTCTCTATCTTTCTCTCTCTCCCTCTCCCTCTCTCCCTCTCTCTCTTTTACTCTCTCCTTTTTCCCTTTATTTCCCTTTCCCTCTTTCTCTTTCTATCTCACTCTCTCCCTTCTTCTTATCTCTCTCTCCCTCTCTGTCACCACCTCTCTTTCTCTTTATCTCTCCCTCTCTCTCCCTATCTCTTTCTCTCCTTCCCTCTATCTCTCCTTATATCTCTCTCCTTCCCTCTCTTTCTCTCCCTCTCTTCTTCTTTTTCTCTCTCACTCTCCCTCTCTCCCTCTCTCCCTCTCTTATCCTCTCTTCCTATTCTCTCTCCCCCTCATTCTCCCATCTATCTCTCTCTCCCCCTCTCTCTCTTTCCCTTCTCTCTTTCCTTTTCTCTCGCCCCTTTCTATATATCTCCCTCTCACTCACTTTTTCCTCCATCTCTCACCCTCTCCCTCTTTCCCTCACTCGCTCATTCTCTCTCCCTCACTCTCCCAACCTCTCGCAATATCATTAGCTCTCTCCCTCTCTATCTCTTTCGCATTTCCCTTTGTCCCTCTCCCTTTCTATTTCTCTCTCTCTTTTCCTCTCTCCCTCTCGCTCTCTATCTCCCTCTCTCCCCTTCTCTCCCACTCCTATTATCCCTTTATCCCTCTCCCCCCTTTTTATCTCCCTCTCCCCTCCATTTCCTACTCATTCTCTCTTCCCCACTCGCCCTACCTCTCGCCAATCTCTCTAGCTCTCTCCCTCTCTCCTTCTCTATCTCTTTCTTTCCCTTTCGCCTCTCCCTCTCCCTCTCTATCTCCCTCTCTCCCTCTCTCTCTAACTATCTCTCTCTTTATCTCCTTTTCCCTCCATCTCACTCTCTCTTCTTCTCTCTTCCTCTATCCCTCTCTCCCCTCTCTCATCTTCTATCTCCCTCTTTTCCTTTCTCCTCTCCTTTTTTCCCTCTTTCCCTCTCTCATTCTCCCTTTTTTCATTCTCTCTCTCTCTCCCTCTCCCTCTCTCTATCATCTCGCTTTAGCTCTCACTCCCTCTTCTCCTCTGTCTCCCAATCTTTCTTTTGCTCTTTTCCCTCTCTCTCTTCTCTCTATCCTCGCTAGATCTCTCTCTTTTTTATCCTTCTTCGTCTCTCCACCCCCTCCCTCTCTCCGTTTTCCTCCCTCTCTTACTCTCCCTCTCGCGCTATCTCTCCCTCCATCTCCCTTTCTCCCTCCCTCTTCCCTTTTTGCTCTACATCTCTCTCCCTCTCTTTTCTTCTCTCTCCCTTTCTCTCTATCCCTCCCGCTATCTTCTAATCTCGCCCGCTCTCTTTGCTAACATATCTCTCTTTCTCCCTCTCCCTCTCTCTCCCCTTCCCCGTTCTCTCTCTCTTTTTACTCTTTCTCTCACTCTCTCTACCTTTTTCTCTCCTAACATATCTCTCCCTTTCTCTTCTTTCTTTTTCATACTCTCTCCCTCCCTTCTCTCTCCCTTTGCTCTTCACCCTTACTCCATCTCTCTCTCTCTCCCCCTTTATATCTCTCTCTCATTCTCTTTCCCTTTCTCTATGTTACCCTCTTTATTTATCTTTCTCCCTTGCTCTCTCCCCTTCTCTCTTTCTCTTACCCTCTCTGTTTCTCCCCCACTCTTTATTTCTCTCCCCCTCTCTCTCCCTCTCTTATTATATCTCTCTCACCCTCTCTCTCCATTCCCTTTCCTCTCCTTGTCTCTTCCTTACTCTCCCTCACTTTACCCATCTCCCTCCCTCTCCCATTCTCCCTCTTTATCTCTCTCCTCTTCCCTCTCTCTCTCCCTAGTTCTCTCTCCCTCTATCTCTCTATATATCTCTCTCTCCCCTCCCTCTCTCCCTCTTTCTCCATCTCTTTACCTCTCTTTCCATCCCTCGCCCTCCCCCTATCTCTCACTCTATCTCATTCTCTTTCTCTCTCCATCTCTCCCTCTTCCTCTCTCTCCTAATCTCTCTCCCTCTCTTACTCTCCCTATCCCTTTCCCCTCTCTCCCCCACTCCCTCTCCTTCTTTTTCTCTCTCCCTCTCTCTCCCTTACTCTCTCTCTCCCTCTATCTCCCTTACTCTCACTCTCTCTCCTTCTCTCCCATTCCCACTCTCACTATATCACTCTCTCTCCTTCTCTCCCATTCCCACTCTCACTATATCACTCTCTCTCCTTCTCTCCCATTCCCACTCTCACTATATCACTCTCTCTCCTTCTCTTCTGCTCTCCCTATATCGCCCACTCTCTATCCCTTCCTATCTTCCCCTTTTTCTCTCCCTCTCTCCTCCTTTATCTTTCCCTCTCTCTCTTAACTTCTCTATTTCTTACCCTCTTTTTCTCTTCATCCCTCTATCCCTCCCTCTCTCCCCTTCTCTCCCTCTCTCTCCTTACCCATTTCTATCTCTCTTTTGTCTTTTCTTTCTCTCTCTCACCCTTTCTACATATCTCTCGCTTTCTCTCCCCCTCCCCTCTCTTCCCAACTCGTTACCCTCTTTCCCTCTCTCATCTCTCTCACTCTCACTCTATCTCTCCCTCTCTACCTCTCTCTCTCTCTCTCTCATTCACTTTTCCTCTTTCTCTCCCTCTCTCCCCTTCTCTCTCCTTTTTTCTTTCTGTCTCTCGCTATCTCTCTCCCTCTCCCTCTATTTCCCTCTCCCTATCACCTTCTCTACCTTTCTCTCCCCTCTCTCCCTTTCTCCCCCTTTCTTTCATCGTCTTTTCTCCTTCTCTCTTGCTTTCACTATGTATCTCCCTCTCTCCTTATCTCTCTCCTTCTCTATCTCTCTCCCTCCCCTCCCTCTCCCCTTTCTCCCTTTCTCTTTCCATCTCTCCTTTTATCCACATGTCTCTCTCCCTTCTCTCTTCCTCCCTCTCCCTCTCTCCCTTACCTTCTCTTTCTCTCTCTCTCTCCTCTCCTCTCCCTTAACTTATCTTACTTTCTCTCTCCCTTTCTCTCTCACTATCTCTATCTCCTTGTATCTCCATCTTTCCCTTCCTTCCTATCTCTCTCCCCCTCTCTCTACCTCTCTCCATCTCTTGCCTACCCCTTTCGCTCTCACTCCCTTCCCTCTCTTTCTCTCTCCCTCTCACCCCTTATTATCTCTCTCTAACTCTCTCCCCCTATCTCTCTTCCTCTCTCACTCTTCCTCTCCCTCTCGCTCACCCTCCCTTTCTCTCTTCCTCTCTCTTTGCCCTCTCTCTCCCCCTCCCTCTCTATCTCTTTTCTGTCCCTTAATCTCCCTCACTCTCACTCCCCTAATCTCTCTACCCCTCTCTCCTTCTCCCTTTCTCTCCCTCTTTCCCTCTCTCTATCCATCTCATTCTCTCGTTCTCTCTCTCCCCCTCTCTCCATCTCCCTCCCCCTCACTCCCCTAATCTCTCTCCATCTCTTTCTCTCTATCGCCATCTATCTTCTCTCTCTTTCTAGATCTCTCTCCCCCTCCCTTTCACTCTCCCTTCTTCTCCCTCTTCTTGTCTTCCTCTCTCTCCCTCTATCTCCCCCTCCCCTCCCTCCCTCTCTCTCTCCCTCTCCTTTTCTCTTTCCCTCTTTTTCTCTCTCTCCCTCCCTCTCTCTCTCCCCTCTCCTTTTCTCTTTCCCTCTTTTTTTCTCTCTCCCTCCCTCTCTCTTGATAAATATAGCCCTCCTCTTTCTCCATCACCCTTTCTCTCCCTCTCTTTCTCTCTATCTCTCCCTTTCTCTCTCACCCTCTCCTTCCTTTATAATCTTCCCTCTTTCTCTCTCTATCTTTCTCTATCTCTCTCTCCCTCTCTCACTCCTTCTCACTTTCCTTCTCTCTCTCTCTTACTCTCTTTCTTTTTCTCTCCTTGCCCTTTGTATCCCTCTTTCTTTCTCTCCCTCTCCCTCTCCAATTCTCTATTTATCTCTTTCTCTCTATCTCTCTCTCTTGTCCTTCCCTTTATCCCTTCCTTCCTCTCCTCCTCCTTCCACCCTCTCCCTCTCTCTCTCTCTCTCTCTCTCCATATCTCCTTTTCTCCCTTTTATGCTCCTCTCTCTCTCACGCTCCCTCCCTTTATCTCTTACCCTCTATCCCTTCCTATTTCTATCTCTCTCCCTCTTTCCCCCTATATATATATATCTCTCTCTCTTCCTACTCTCTTTCTCTCTCTCTCTCTTACCCTCTTTATTTTCCTCTCTCCCTCCCTCCCTCCTTCCCTCTCCCTATGTTTCTCTCTCCCTCTCCCTCCCTCACCTCCCTCCTTCTTTCTATCTCTATCCCTTCCCTCTCTCCCTCTTTCCCTTTGTTTCTCTCTCCCACTCCCTTCCTCCCTTCCTCTCTCCCTCTCTCTCTCCCCCTCACACACTCTCTCTGTGTATCTCTCCCTCTCTCCCTTTTCTATCCCCATCTCTCTCCCTCCCACTCACTCTCTTCCTCTTTCTCCCTCTCCCTCTACCTCTCTCTCCCTCTCTTTCTCTCTTCATCTTTCTTCCTTTCCCTTTCTTTCCCCCTTTTTCTCCCACTCTTTCTACATCTCCATCTCCCACACTCTCTTTCTCTCCCTCTTTTCCCTTTCCTTCTCTTACCTTCTCTTTCTCTCCCTCTCTTCCTCTTTCTCTTTATCTCTCTCTTTCCCTCTCTCTATCATCATTTCTTCCTCTATCTCTCTCCCTTTTCCCCCTCTGTCTCACTCTCACTCTCCCTCTCCCTTTTCTTATCCCTCTCCCCTCTCTCACACCCTCTCTCTCCCTCTCTCTATTCATGTTTTTCCCTCCCTCACTCTCTCCTCCCTAACACTTTCTCTCCTCGACCCTTTCTTTATTATGTTGTCCCTCTCTTGATCATTCCCTCTCTCTCTCTCTCTCTTTTTGCTTTCTCCCTCGCACTTACATCGTCCCCCTCTCCCTTTCTCTCTCTATCTCTCTCTCCCTCCTTCTCTCTCTTCATCTCTTAGCCTTTCCCTCTCCTCTCTCCCCCTACAGTAGTCTCTCTTATTGTCCATCTCCCTCTCTCTTTATTCCTCTCTCTCTTTTTCAATCATTCCCTCTATCGTCCTCTCCCTCTCTTTCCTCTCCTTCTCTCTCTTTCTCTCTCTCCCTCTCCTACTCTCCCCCTTTCTTGCCTCTCCCTCTCTCTCCCTCTCTCGCTCTCTCTTTCTCTCTTTCCCTCTCATTTCCCCCTCTCCCTCTCTCACTTTCCCCTCTCCCTCATCTCCTTATCTCTTTACCTCTCTCCCACTTTCTCTATCTTTCTCTCCCTCTCTTCCTTTCACTTTCTCTTCTATCCTTCTCGCTCTCTACCTCACTCTCTCTACCTCTCCCACTTTTTCTCCTTATTGCTTTCCCTTTCCTTCTCTATCACTCTCTCCCCTATCTCTCTTTCTCTCTCCCCCTCTCTCTTCCCCTCTCTCATCTGAACTCTCTCCCTTTTCTCTTCTTATATCTCTCCCTCCCTCTTTCCCCCTCTCTCCCTCTCCTTCTCTCTTGCTCCCTATCCCCCTCCCATTCTTCGCTCCCTTCCCCCTCCTCACTCTCCCTTTCTCCCTCCCTTTCTCCCTCCCTCTCCCTCTTCCTCCCTCTCTCTCCCTCTCTTTCTTCCTCTTCATCTCTCCTCTACTCTCTTTCTTTCTCTCTCAATCTCTCCCTCTCTCAATCTTTCCCTCTCTTTCCCTCTCCCTTCCACTCCCATTCTCTCCCTCTCACTCCCTCTCACTCTATGGGTCTTTCGCTCTCTCTACCTCTCTCTCCTCCTCTAACATTCTCTTCCACTCTCTCCCCCTTCTCTCATTCTCTTCCTCTTTTCTCTATTCCTCTCTCTCTAACTCTCCTTCTCTCCCTATTTATTGCTCTCTCTTTCCCTCTTTGATCCTTCTCACTTTTTTCTCACTCTTACCCTCTCTCCCCCTCTCCCTCTGCCTTCCATCCTTTCTCTCTCCTTCTCTCTCTGTCTCTTCCTCTATTCTTCTCTCTCATCCTCTATCCCTCTCCATCTCCTTCTCCCTCCCTTTCTCCATCTCTTTCTCTATTTGTCTCTCTCTCCCACTTTTTATACCTCCTTCCCTCCCTCTCCCTCCCTTCCTCCCTCCCTCTCTCCCTTTAGTCTCTATCTCACTCCCTCCCTCTCCCTCTCTCCCACTCTCCCTCTCCCTCACCTTCTCCCCCTCTTTCCCAACCTTTCGAGGGGAGAGGAAAGGTGAGAGAGTGGGAGAGAGGAAGAGAATTAAAGGGGAGAGAGGGAGAGACAAATAAGGATTGAGGGAGAGGGAGAGAGAAAGAAGGGATTGGGAGAGGGAGATAGGAAGGGAGAGAGAAGGAGATGGAGATAGGAAAGGAGAGAGGGAGATAGAGGGAAATAGAATAAGGGGAAGGGAGCGAGTTAGTGAGAGGAGATAAAAAGGGAGAGAGAGAGGGAGAGAGATAAAAGGTAAAAGAGGGTAGGGGAGAGAGAGAAGGAGAGATATAGATAGAGAGAGAGGGATAAAGATAGAGGAGGAGAAAGAGAGGGAGTGAAAGAGAGAGATATACAGAGCGAGATTGAGAGAAGGGTAGAGAAAGAAAGAGAGGGAAAACGAGGGAGAGAGAGGGAGGGAGATCGGGGAGACGGAGAGGGGAGGGAGAGATGATGGGAGAGGAGATAGAGAGAGTGAAGGGGAGAGAGAGAGAGGTATAAAAAGGGATAGAGAGTTAGAGAGAGCAAGAGAGAAGGGACGAGAGAAGGACGAAAGGAAAGGGAAGGGAGGGAGAAGGCGGGTAAGAGAGAGAAAGGGGTGAATGGAGCAAGGGAGAGAGAGGGAGAGAGAGGGAGGGAGACTATAAGAGAGAGGGAAAGATTAAGAGTGCGAGTAGGAGAGATGGAGAGAGAGATAGAGAGCGCTAGATAAAGAGAGGAAGAGATATATAGACATATAGACAGAGAGAAAGATTAGGGAAGGAAGAGATTAAGGGAGAGAGAGGAAGGGAGGGGCGGGGATAAGGAGAGAGAAATAAGGATAGGGGAGGATGAGAGGGAGAGAGAAATAAGGACTGGGGGAGGGATGGTGAGGGAGACATAAAGAGGGCGATAGGAAAGAAAGATAAAGAGGGAGGGAGGGCGATGGAGAGGAAGAGAGAATAAAGATATGGGGAGGAATAGAGAGGGAGAAAGAAATAAGGATAGGGGAAGGATGTAGAGAGAGACATACGAGAGGGAGATAGGAAGAGGAAGATAGGGATAGAAATATAAGGAGAGGGAGAAATAAGCATGGAGAGAGAGAGTGGAGAGAGAGAGCGAAGGAGGTATTGAGAGAGATAGAAAGGGGAGAGGGAGAGAGATAGAGGGAGAAAGAGAGAGAGAAAGAAATAGAGGGAGAGAGAGGGGGAGAGAGATATAAAGAGGGAGAGGAAGAGCGAGAAGGGGGTAGAAGGAGAAGGAGAGAAAGAGAGGGAGAGAGAAGATTGGGAGTGGGAGAGGGAGAGAGGAAGAAGGAGAGAGGGGTAGATAAAGGTAAAGAAGGGGAGAGGGGAGAGAGGGGTAGATAAAGGTAAAGAAGGGGAGAGGGGAGAGAGGGGGAGGGAGAGAGGAAGGTAGAGAGGGAGTGAGCGAGAGGGGGAAAGGAAGGGAGAGATAAAAAGAGAAAGAAGGGAGAGAGAGGGTAAGAGAGAGAAAGGAAGGGAAAGAGGGAGAGGAAAGGGATAAAGAAGGTGAGAGAGAGATTAAGAGAGGGAGAAGGAGAGAGAGGGAAAAGAAATAGAGGGAGAGAGGGAGGGAGTGAAGGGAAGAGATAAAGAGAGGGTGGGAGGGAGGGAGAGATGAGGGGAGAGAAGAAGAGAACAAGAGAGGAAGGGATAGAGCAAGAGAGTGAGAGAGGGAAGGACAGAGCAAGAGAGTGTGAGAGGGGGAGGGAGGGAAAGAGTGAGAGAGAGACCTAGAGAGGGAGAAAAGGAAAGAGAGGAAGAGTGAGAGAGGGAGAGTGAGAGGGAGAGGGAGAGGGAGAGACAAAGAGAGAGGGTAGGAGGGAGAGTGATGAAGAGTGAAAGAGAGAGAGATAGAGGGAAAGAGAGACAAAGAATGTGGGAAATAGAGAGAGAGGGGTAGAGAGAGAATGAGAGGGAGGGAGGGAAGATAAAGGGAGAAAGGGGAAAGAGGGGAGAGAAAGGAGAGAGATTAAGAGAGGGAGTGAGAGAGAAAGAGGTGGAAAAAGAGGGAGGGAGAGATGAAGGGAGAAAGAGGGGAGAGAAAGGAGAGAGGTTAAGAGAGGGAGGGAGATACAAAGGAGGGAGAGATAAGAGAGAGGGAGTAAGAAAGAGAGAGACAAGGGTAGAGAGAGATTAAGAGGGATATAGAGATAGTGGGAGAGAGAGAGATTAAGAGGGATATAGAGATAGTGGGAGAGAGAGAGATTAAGAGGGATATAGAGATAGTGGGAGAGAGAGAGATAAGGAGGGAGAGAGAGAAAGGGGTATGGTGGGAGAAGGAGAAAGAGCGAGAGAGGATGAGAGAGTTATATAGAGAGGGGTGAGAGAAAGGGAGAGAGATACAAGGAGAGATAGAGAGGGAGAGAGAGAAAAGAGGGAGAGAGATTAGGAGAAAGGGAGGGAGGGAGGGAGAGGAAAAGGGAAAAAGATGGAGAGGGAAGGAGATGGATAGAGAGAGGAAGGGAGGGAGGGTGAGAGAGGGAGAGAGATGGAGAGGGAGAGGGAGGGAGAGAGGGATGGAGATGAAGGGAGGAAGAGGGAGAGTAGGGGGAAAAAGAGAAAGTGAGGGAGGGAAAGGGAGAGGAAGGGAGGGAGGGAGAGGGAGAGGAAGGAGGGGGAAAAGGGGAGATAGGTGAGATAGAGAGAGGGAGGGAAAGAGAGAGAAGGAAAGAGGGAGGGAAGGAGAAAGAGAAGGAGGGAAAGAGAGAGAGAGATGAAGGGAAAGTAGGAAAGGGAGAGGTGGGAGAGAGAGGGAGAGAGAAAGAAAAGAAAGGAAAGAGGGAGAGAGAAGGAGAGAGAATGAATGGGTGAGGGTAGAGAGGGGAGAGAGAGATAGGGGGAGAGAGAGGGAGATAAAGATTCATAGAGGGAGAGAAGGATAAAAGGAGTAGGAACGAGGGGGAGAGAGGGAAAGAGAGGGTGAGGGAGCAAGAGAGTGAGGGAGGGGGAGGAGAGAGAGAGGGAGAGGAGAAGGGAGAGAGAGGTGTGAAAGAGGGAGAGGGAGGGAAAAGAAGAGAGAGAAAGAGGAGGGAGAGAGAGAAGAAAAATGTATAGAAGGGAGAGTGAGTGAGAGTCGGGGAGAGAGATAAAGAAGGAGTGAGAGAAAGAGTGAGGGGAAGATAGAGAAATAGAGAGAGGAACCTAGAAAAAGAGAGAGAAGGGGAAGGAGAGAGAGGGAGAGTTTAAGAGGGGGAAAGTTTAGGAGAGAGGGAGAGAGGGGGCATACAGAGGGGGATAGGGAAAGAGGAAGGAGAGAGCGAGGGAGATGGAGAGAGGAAGAGAGGAAGAGAGAGAGAAAGAGGGAGAGAGAGGGAGATTGGTAGATAAGGAGAGAGTGGAGAGATAAAAAGAGAAAAGGAGAGAGAAGCAAGGAGAGAGAGGGAGAGGGAGAGTTAGAGTGTGGGAGAGAGAAAGCAAGAGAGAGAGTGCGAGGGAAAGACCGAGGGGTAGAAAGAAGGATAGATGGTGGCGAAGAGAGAGAGGGATAAAGGGTGAGGGAGAGAGGGGGAGTGGGGAAAGGGTGAGGGAGAAAGAGGGAGAAAGAGGGAGAATAAGGTGAGGGAGAGAGAGAGAGAGGGAGAAAGGGATGAGAGATAGAGAGGGAGAGGGAGGAGAGAGGTAAAAAGGGAGAGAGAGAGATGGATGGAGAGAAGAGCGAGAGAAGGATAGGGAGATAAGGGGAGAGATGGGGATAGGGAGAAAAAGAGGGAGAGGGAGAGAAAGGAGAGAGAGGAAAATTGGAAAAAAAGAGAGGGAGATAGAAAGAGATAGGGACGAGCAAACAGGGAAAGGGAGAGAGATAGAGAGGGAGAGAGAGGGAGATAAAAAGAGGCAGAGAGGGGGAAAGAGATAGCATGAGAGAGGGATAAGGAGGGAAAGAAGGAGAGAAAAAAGAGGGAGTTATAGAGAGATAGAATGGGAGGGAGAGATGGAGAGAGGGGCAAATAGGGATATAGAGAGGGGGATAAAGGGAGAGTGTGATGGGGAGAGATATGGAG
The DNA here is from genome assembly GCA_963924115.1 of Dovyalis caffra. Taxonomy (NCBI): domain Eukaryota; kingdom Viridiplantae; phylum Streptophyta; class Magnoliopsida; order Malpighiales; family Salicaceae; genus Dovyalis; species Dovyalis caffra. Next base: position 305,758 of record CAWUPB010000144.1, read on the forward strand.
AGGGAAGGGGAGAGAGAGAGGGAGGGAGAGAGGGAGATACAAAGAGGGGAGAGACAGAAAGAGAGGGAGAGGGAGAGATAGAGAGGGGGAGAGGGAGGGAGGGAGGGAGAGGGAGAGATGGAGAGGGAGAGAGAGAGATGGAGAAGGAGAGGTATAGAGGGAGAGAGAGAGGGAAAATGAGAGAGGGAGAATGAGTGAGAGCTAGAGAGAGGGAGGGAGAGAAAAAGATAAAGAAAGAGATATAAGAGAGGGAGATTGAGAGGGAGAGGGAGAGAGGAAGGGAGAAAGAGTGAGGGAGAGGGAAAGATAGGCAGAAAGAGAGGGTAGGAGAGAGGGGGAAAAGAAGGAGAGAGGGAGAAGAAAATAGAGATAAAGGGATAGGGACAAAGAGAGAGGGAAAGAGGGGGAGGAAGAGAGAGGGAGACAAAAGGAAAGGGAAGGTGAGGAAGGGAGGGAGGAAGGAAGAGAGAAAAGGGAGAGAGAGAGGAAAGAGGGAGACAGGTAGAGAGAGGGAGAGGGCTAAAGAAGGGAAAGAGAGGGAGGGAGGGGGAGGAGAGGGAGAGAGTAAGAAAAAAGAAGAGGGAGGAGGAGAGAGAGGGGTGAGAAAGGGAGAGAGAGACAAACATAGATAGAGAGAAGGAGAGAGTAAAAGAGTGAGAGGAGAGATAGAGAGAGTAAGAAGAGATAGGTAATGACAAAGAGAGGGAGAGAGAAAAAGAGAAATAGACGAATAGAAAAAAGAGGGAGAGAGAAAAAAGAAATAGATGAATAGAAAAGGAGAGGGAGAGAGAGAAGGAGTTAGATAGGGAGCAAGATGGAGAGGGTAAGAAGGGAGAGAAAGAGGGAGGGAAGGAGGGAGAGATTGAGGGGGAGGGAGAGAGTGAGGTAGAGAGGGAGAGAGAAAGGGATAAAGAGAGAGAGAAAGAGTGAGGAAGAGATAAGGAGAGAGAAAGGGAGAGATAAAGAGAGGAAGAGAGAGGATAGGGAGAGAGATGGAGAAAGTGAGAAAGGGGTATGGAGAGGGAAAGAGTCGGAGAGAGAGATAGAGGGAGAGGGAAGGAGAGAGAGAGGAAGAGAGAGATAGATGGGAGAGAGGGAGAGATAAGGGAAGAGAGGGAGGGAGAAAGGGTGAGAGAGAAGGGAAGCAAGGGATAAAGAGAGAAGGAGGAAGAAGGGGAGAGCAAGAGAGAGAGAGAAAGAGGGGAAGAGAGTGTTGGAGAGAGTGGGAGAGAGAGGGAGAGATTTTGAGAGAGAGTAGGAGAGAGAAAGATTGAGGGAGGGAGAAAGAAGGAGAGAGGGAGAGAGAGGGGTAGAGAAGGGGAAAGGGAAAGAGAGAGAGGGAGAAGGGGAGAGAGATAAAATGAAAGAGAGGGAGAGGGAGAGAGATATAGAAAGGGAGGTAGAAAGGGGGAGAGGGAGATATAAAGAGAGGGAGAGAGAAAGATAAGGAGAGAGAGGGAGAGGGAGCGATTAAGAAGGAAAGAGGGAGAGAGGGAGAGATTAAAAAGGAAAGGGGAAGAGAGGGAGAGATATAGAGAGTGAGAGAGGGAGAGAGAGATAGGGATAGAGAAGGAGAGGGGGCAAAAGAGTGGGAGTGAAAGGGCGAGTAAGAGTGATGGAGTAAGGGAAAATGAGAGAGGTAGATAGAAAGATAGAGGGACAAAAAGAGGGAGAGAAAGAGACGAAAGGAGGTAGAGCGAGGAATGAGGGGGAGAGAGAGAGGAAAAGGGAGATAGATGCGAAAAGATGGAGAGAGGGGGCGAGAAAGGGAGAGGAAGAGGAGAGAGAGGGAGAGAAAATGGGAAGAGAGAGGTGGAAAGAAAGAGGGAGAGAGTGGGAGAGAGATAAAGGGAAAGAGAGGTAGAAAGGGAGATAGGGATAAACCGAGAAAGGGAGAGAGAAATAAAGGAAGAGAAGGGGAAGAGGGTGAGAGTTAGAGGGGGATGGAGGGAGAAGGGAGAGAGAGGAAGTGGGGGAGAGAGGTAGAGATAGATAGGGTAGAGGCAGAGAGAGGGAGAGGGAGAGAAAGAGAGGGAGAGGGAGAGAGAGGGGGAAAGAGATAGAGAGTAAGAGTGAAAAAGGGATAGAGAGGGAGACAGAGAGTTAAAGAAAGAGAGAAAGAGGAAGAGAGGTAGAAACAAAGGGAGGGGAAGAGTAAGGAAAAGAGGGAGAGAGAAAAGAGATAGGGAGATAAGAAGAGAGGGAAATAGAGAAGGGTAAGAGGGAGAGATAGGGAAAGGAAAGAAAGGGAGATAGAAAGGTAGAGAGGAAGAGAGGCAAATAGAGAAATATAGAGGAAGAGAGAGAGTGAAAGACAGGGAGAGAGATGATGAGAAATGGAAAGATAAGGAGAGGAAGAAGGGAATACAAAAAGAAAGGTAAAGAAAGTGAGAGGGAGAGAAAGGGAAAGGTATAGAGAAGGAAAGATGGAGAGAGATAGGGAGAGAGTGAGGGAGAGAGGGAGAGGGAGAGAGAGAAGGAGAGAGAGGGAAGAGAGAGGGAGAGGGATAGGAAGAGGGAAGGAGAGAGGGAGAGAGAGTGAGAGTGAGAGAATGGAAGAAAGAGGGGGACAAATGAAGAGAGAGAGGAAGAGAGTAAGGAAAGAAAGGGGGAGTGAAAAGGAGAGGGGGAGAGAAGGGAGAGAGAGGGTAAGAGTGAGGGAGGGAAGGAGAGAGAGAGAGGTAGAGAAAGTGAAGGAGAGATTAGGAGAGAGAGATCGAGAGAGAGGAGGGAGAGAGGAGGAAAGAGAGAGGGGGAGAGAGAAGCGAAAGCAAGGGAGTGGGGCTGAGAGAAAAGTGGGAGAGGGGGAGAGAAAAGAGGGGGAGAGGGACAGAAAAAGAAAGAAAAAAGGCAAGAGAGAGGGAGAGAGAGATATAAATAAAGAAAGAGAGAAAAGAGGAGAGGGCTTAAGAGATAGAGATAGAGTGGGAGAGAGGGAGAGAGAAGGTGTGGTAGTGGGGGAGAGGGATATATATATATATATATATATAGGAAGAGAGAGAGAGATAGGGAGGGAGAAAGGAAAGGGGAGAGGAAGAGAGATAGTTAGAAAGGGATAGAGGGATAGAGAAAGAGGAGAGAAAGAAGGAGAGTGGGAGAGAAAAAGAGGGGAAGTGAGAGAAAAAAAGGGAGAGAGAAATAGAAATAAAGAGGGTAAGAGAGAGAGAGGTAGAGATGGAAATAGGTAAGGGGAGAAAGAGGGAGAGAAATGAGATAAAGATAGAGTGGGGGAGAGAGTAGGGAAAGGGTGAGAGAGGGAGAGAGATTGAACGAGACAGAGAAGGATATATATATATATATATTTAGGAAGATAGGTGAGAGAAAGGCAGAGAGTAAGAGAGAGGGTGAAAGTGTATGAGAGAGGGTGAGGGGGAGAGACAGATAGAGATAGTGAGGAAGAGAGGGAGAGAGATAGGGAGAGAGAGGTATAGTGAGAGAGGGATCAAAAGTGGGACGGGGGAGAGAGGGAGAGAAGAAGAAAGAGGGGGAGAGAAAGGGAGAGAGATTGCTTAGAAAGGAAGAGATTAGGAGACAAGGAAGGAGAGATAGCTAGGAAGAGAGAAGTAGCAAGAGGGAGAGAGGAAGAGAGTGGGAGAGGGGGATAGAGGGAGAGAGAGAGGGATATAGGGGGAGAGAGATAATGAGAAAGAGGGAGAGAGAAAGATAGGGAGAGAGAGGGAGAGGGAGATAAGGAGAGAGGGAGAGATTAAGAAAGAATGAGGGAGAGAGGGAGAGATATAGAGAGGGAGAGAGAGATAGGGAAAGAGAAGGAGAGGAGGCGAGAGTGTGAGAGTGAGAGGGCGAGTGAGAGTGATGGAGTAATGAAAAACGAGAGAGATATATAGAAAGATAGAGGGAGGAGGAAAGGGAGAGAAAGAGAGAGAAAAGAGTAGAGAGGTAGAGCGAGGAAGTAGGGGAGAGAGAGAGAGAGAGAAGGAAAAGGGAGAGATAGATAGGAAGAGATGGAGAGAGGGGAGAGAGAGGGAGAAGGAGAGGGAGAGAAAAGGGGGACATAGAGGTGGGGAGACAGAGGGAAAGAGTAGGAGAGAGAGAAGGAAAGAGAGATAGAAGGGGAGATGGGGATAAACCAAGAGAAATAAAGGAAGAGAGGAAGAGAAAGGGTGCGAGTTAAAGGGGGATGGAGGGAGAAAGGGAGAGAAAGGGTGAGGGAGAGAGAGGTAAAGATATATAGGGTAGAGGGAGAGACAGAGGGAGAGCGAGAGGGAGAGAAAGAGAGAGAGTGGGAAAGATATAAGAGTGAGAGTGAGAAATAGATAAAAAGGGAGATAGAGAGATAAAGAAAAAGAGAGAGAAAGAGGAAGAGAGGTAAAAACAAGGGGAGGTAGAAAATAAGAAAGAGAGGGAGAGAGAAAAAGAGATAGGGATAGAGGAAGAGAGGGAAAGGGAGAAAGGTAAGAGGGAGAGATGGTGGGAAAGGAAAGAAAGGGAGATAGAAAGGGAGAGAGGGAGAAAGATAGGGAGAGAAATATAGAGGGAGAGAGAGAGAGTGAAAGAAAAAGAGTGAGAGGAAGAGAAATGGAAAGATAAAGAGAGAGAGGAATACGAAAGAAGGGAAAAGAAAGTGAGAGGGAGAGAAAAGGAAAGGGATAGAGAAAGAAAGATGGAGAGAGATAGGGAGAGAGTGAGGGAGACAAGGAGAGGAAGGGAGAGAAAGGAGAGAGAAAGAGAGAGAAGGGAGAGAGAAAGAGAGAGGGAGAGGGATAGGAAGAGGGAAGGAAGGAGAGGAGAGAGTGAGAGAGAGAGAATAGAAGAAAGAGGGGGATAAATGGGGAGAGAGAGGAGGAGAGTAAGGAAAGAAAGGGGGAACGAAAGGGAGATGAGGAGAGAGAAGGGAGTGAGAGGGTAAGCATGAGGGAGGGAAGGAGAGGTAGAGAGAGGTAGAGAGAGTGAAGGAGAGATTAGGAGAGAGACAAGTGAGAGAGAGAGGGAGAGAGGAGGAAAGAGAGAGGGAGCGAGAGTGAGGGGGTGGGGCAAAGAGAGAAAGAGGCGGGGGAGAGAAAAAAAGGGGGAGAGGGAGAGAGAGAAGGAAAGAAAGAAAGAGGGTGAGAGAGAGAGGGAGAGAGAGATAGAAGTAGGGAAGGAGAGAAAAGGGGAGAGGGAGTAAGAGATAGGGATAGAGTGGGAGAGAGGGAGAGAGAGGGTGTGATAGTAGGGGGAGAGGGATATATATATATATATATATATAGGAAGAGAGAGAGAGATAGGGAGAGAGAAAGGAAGGGAGAGAGGAGGGGAGATAGTTAGTAAGGGATAGAGGGATAGATAGAGTGGGGGAGAGAGTAGGGGAAAAGGTGGAGAGGGGAGAGAGATTGAGTGAGAGCGAGAGAGTGAGGGAGAGAGGGGAAGAGAGAGGGAGATGGAGGGAGAAGCGGGAGGGAGAGGGGAAGAGAGAGTAAAAAGAGGAGAGAAAATATAAAAGAGAGAGAGGGAGAGAGGGAAGAGAAAGGGAAATAGTGTGGGAGAGAAGGAGAGGGAAAGAGAGGGAGAGATTGGGAGAGAGTAAGGGAGAGAGATGGATAGTGAGAGAGTAAGGGAGATATATAGGCAGAGAAAGGAAGAGAGGAAGAGAGGGAGAGAGAGAGGAGAGAGGAGAAAGGGAGAGTGAGTGAGAGTGAAGGGGAGATAGGGTGAGGGGGATAAAGGCAGAGAGAGAGAGGGAGGAGAGAAATAAAAAGGGTAAGAAAGGGAGATGGAGAGAGAGAAGGAGGGAAAGGAAGCGAGAGAGAGGTAGAGAAAGGGAGAGGGAGAGGGAGAGGGAGAGGGAGAGGGAGAAGGAGTGGATAGGAGGGAGAGAAGGAGAGGGAGAGGGAAAGAGAAGGAAATAGGGTAGGAGGGAGAGTGGTAGAAAGTGAAAGGGAGAGAGATAGAGGGAAAGAGAGAGAAAGAAAGTGAGAGATAGAGAGAGGAGGGCGAAGGAGAGGAGAGAGAGGGAGAAAGGAAGGGTGGGAGAGAGAGAAAAAAGAAGAGAGGGAGAGAGAAAGGAGAGGTAAGGGGTAGAGAGGGAAAGAGAGAATGTTAGAGTGAGAGAGGGAGAAATGAGGGGAGAGAGACGAAGATAGAGATGCAAAGAGGGAGAGAAGGATAAAAGGAGTAGGAACGAAAAGGGAGAGAAGGAAAGAGAGGGTTAGGGAGCAAGAAAGAGAGGGAAAGAGAGAATGTTAGAGTGAGAGAGGGAGAAATGGAGGGAGAGAGACGAAGATAGAGATGTAAAGAGGGAGAGAAGGATAAAAGGAGTAGGAACGAAAAGGGAGAGAGGGAAAGAGAGGGAAAGGGAGGGGAGAGAGAGAGGGGGAGAGAAAGGGAGAGGGAGAGAGGGGGAGAGAGAGGTAGAAAAAGGGAAAAGGAGAGAAAAGAAAAGAGAGAGAGAAAGAGAGAGAGAGAGAGAGAAGAAAAGTGTGTGGAAGAGAGAGTGAGAGAGAGTCGGGGAGAGAGAGATAAAAAAAGAGTGAGAAAGGGAGAGAGGGGGAGATAGAGAAATAGAGAGAGGGACCTTGAAAAAGAGAGAGAGGAGAGGGAGAGAGAGGGAGAGTTTAAGAGGGGGAGGGTTTAGGAGAGAGGGAGAGTTTAGGAGAGAGGGAGAGAGGGGGATACAGAGGGAGGAAGAGAAGAGAGGGATAAGGAAAGAGGAAGGAGAGAGTGAGGGAGAGAGAGAAAGAGGGAGAGAGAGGGAGATTAGGAAACAAAGAGAGAGTAGGGAGATAAAAAGAGAAAAAGAGAGAGAAACAAAGAGATAGAGGGAGAAGGAAAGGGAGAGAAAAGAAGAGAGAGCAAGAAAGGGACAAGGAGGGATAGAAGGGGGAGAAGAGGAGAGAGTGGGAAAGGTAGAGAGGGAGAGAGTGAGAGATGTAGAGAGAGATAATGAGGGAGGGAGATATGGAGAGAGAGGGAGAGGGAGGGATAGAGGTAGAGAAAGAATAGGAGAAAAGGAGAGGGGAGAGAGAGATGAGGTATAAATGAAAAAGGTAGAGAGAGGGAAAGAGAGGAAGAGAAGTGGAGTGAGAGATGGAGAGAGAGAGGGGAATGAGAGAGGAAGAGGGAGAGGGAGCGAGGGAAAAGAGAGAGGGAAAGAAAGTGATTGAGAGGTAGAGGGAGAGAGGGAGAGGATAAGAGGAAGAGAGAAAGAGATGGAGAAATATGGAGAAGGAATGGGAGAGAGAGGGAAAAGAGAGAGAGGGAGAGAGAGGGGAGAGATATTAGGAGAGAGTAAGAGGAAGAGATTAGGAGAGAGAGTGTGAGAAATAAGGATAGTGAGTGAGGGAGAGGGAGGGGGAGAGAATGCTAGAGGGAGGGAGAGGAGGGAAATAGAGAGACAATGGGCAAGGGGTGAGAGAGAGGGAGATAGATAAAGAGAAAGAGAGAGGGAGAGAGAGAAAGAGGGAGAGGGAGAGAGAGAGAGGGAGTGAGGGAGGGAAGAGAGAGATAGAGAGCAAGAGAGAGATTGGGAGAGAGCTAGAGGGAGAGAGAAAGTGAGGGAGAAGAAGGGAGAGAGAGGAGGAGACAAGGGGAGGGAGAGAGAAGGGAGAGAAAGAAAGAGAGATACAAAGAGAAGGAGAAGGGGAGAAAGAGCGAGGGAGAAGGAGAGTGAGAGCGATGGAGGGAGGAAGAGGGAAAAAGAGATAGAAAAAGAGAGAGGGAGAGAAAGATAGAGGAAGAGAGGGAAAAAGGTAAAGAGGAAAAGGGAGATAGAGGGAGAGAGAGAGATGAGGTCATGGGAGAAAGGGAGAGGGGGAGAGAGTAAGAGAGAGGGAGAGGAAAGAGGGAAAAGGGAAAAAAGAGATAGAGAGGGAGAAAGGAAGGGAGAGAGAAAAAGAGAGGGAGAGAAAGGGAGAGGGAGGGAGTGGGAGAGGTAGGAAAAGGGAGGGAGAGACAAGTGGGAGACAAATGAAAAGGCTAAGAGAGGGAGAGAGGAAAAGAAAAAGATAGAGAGAAGGAGAGAGAAAGAAAAGGTATGGGAGGGAGAGAGGGACAAAGAGCGAGAGAGAAGAGAATGAGGGTGAGAAAGAATAAGAGAGACGAAGAGAGAAAGGGAGGGAGAGAGAGGGAAAGATAGAGACAGGGAGATAAGGATGGAGAAAGAGTGAGAAGGTAAGAGAGAGCGAGAGAGGGATGGAGACGGAGTGAGATGGGGAGAGAGAGAAAGAGGGAGAGACAAGGATAGGAAGAAAGAGAGAAAAAATGGGAGGGAGGAGAGAGAGAGGGAGAAAGAAAGGGATTGGGAGTAAGAGAGAGATAGAGTGTAAGAGAGATAGGGGAGAGAGAGTGAGGTGAGAGAGAGTGAGGGGGAGAGAGGGAGGGAGAGAGGGAGAGAGAGGGAGATGAGGGATTTAGGGAGGGAGAGAAAAAAGGGTGAGGGAAAGAGAAAGGGTGAGGGAGAGTGAATGGGACAGAGAGAGGGAGAGAGGAGAGATAGAAAAAGAGGGAGAGAGGTAGAGAGGGAGAGAAAGAGAGAAGTAAAAAGTGGGAGAGGGATATGGAAAGAGGGAGAGAGATAAAGAAAGAGAGTGAGAGAGTTGGAAATAAAAAGAGTAAAAAAGAGAAAGAAAGAAAAGGTAGAGGTGGAGAGAGAGAGGGAGGGAGAGGGGGAGAGGGAGAAGTAGGGGAGGGAGAGAGGGAGAGAAAGAGGAGAGATTAGGAGAGGGATAGAGAAATAGAGAGAGAGAAGGAGAGAAGGAGATAAGAGAAAGAGAAAGAGAAGGGGGAGCATGAGAAAGGAAGAAAAAGAGAGGAAGATAGTGGGAGAGGGGTAGATGGAGGATAGGGAGGGAGAGAGAATGGGAGAGAAAGAGGGAGAGACCGAGTGAGAGTTAAAGAGGGAGAGAGGGAGTGAGAGGAAGAGAGAGGGAGAGAGGGGAGAGATAGAGAAAAGGGGGAGATGGGGAGAGACCGACAAGGAAAGAGAGGGAGATGGAAAGAAAGGGAGAGGAAGAGAGAGAGTAGGGAGAAAGAGTGGGAGAGAGAATGAAAGGGAAAGTCAAGGAGAGAGAAAGAGATAAAGGGAGAAAAAGAAAAGAGGGAGAAAAGAGAGAGGAAAAGAGGAAGAAAATGAGAGAAAAAAGGGAGATAGGTTGATAAAAAAAGAGATGGGGAGAGAGTGAGACAAAAAGAAAGGGAGAGAGATGGGGAAAGAGAGGAAAGGAGAGATAGGGACAAAAGGAGAGAGATAGAGGGAAGAGGGAGAGAGATTAAAGAAAAAGGAAGATAGAGAGAGGAGAAGAGAGAGATAAAAGGAGAGAGGAAGAGAGGGGGAAAGGAGAGAGAGTGAGAGAGAGGAGGAAAGAGAAGGAGAGTGATGGAGGGAGTGGAATGGAGGGAACGAGTGAGAGAATAAGGAAAAGAGAGAGAAAGAGGGAGACAGGGAAAAGAGAGAGGGAGAGAGAGAGGAAGGAAAAACGAATAGGGAGAATGAGAGATGAAGGGGGATAGAGAGGAAGGGACAGAGAAGGGCAAAGTGGGAGGGAAAGAGAGATAGAAAGGGAGAGGGAGAAGGAGGGAGAGAGAGAGGGGAAGGGACAGAGAGGAAGAGAGCAGGAGAAAGAAAGAGGGAGAGAGAGGGAGAGGGAGAGGGATAGAGGGAGAGAGTAGGAGGAGGAGAGGGAAAGAGTGAGAGAGAAGGAGGTTGAGAAGGAGAGGAGATAAGATAGAGGGAGAGGAGATGAGATGGAGGAAGAGGGTGTGAGAGGGAGAAACAAAGGGAGAGAGAGATAAAGAGGGAGAAAATGAGAAAGAGAGAGGGAGAGGGAGTAGAAGAGAAGGAGAGAGAAAGAGAGAGTGAGAGAGAGGGAGAGAGAGGATAGCAAGAGAGGGAGAAAGAGAGAAAGAGGGAGAGGGAAAAAGAAATAGTGTATGGGGGTAAGAGAGGTAGAGAGAAAAAGAACAAGGGGAGACAAAGAAAGAGAGATTAGGGTAGTGGGAGGGAGGGAGAACGAGAGAGAGAGGTGATTGAGAGAGGGAGAGGGAGGGAGAGGGAGAGAGAAGGAGAAGGAGAGAGGGAGGGAGAAGAAGAAAGAGAGGGAGAGAGAGCAAGAGAGAGAGAAAGGGAGAGAGAGCAAGAGGAAGAGAGTAGGAGCGAGAAAAAAGGAAAGGAGAGAGAGAGGGAAGGAGCAAGAAAGAGGGAGGGAGCGAAAGAGGTAGAAAGAGGGGGAGAGAGAGGGATAAAGAAGGAGAAGAAAGAGATAGGGTGAGGGAGAGGGATATATATATGTGTGTGTGTGTGTGTGGATGTATAGGAAAAAGAGAGACAATGAAAAAAGAGAGAGGAAAAGAAAGAGAGAGGAAGGGAGAGAGAGGGATAGGGAGAGAGAGGGATAGGGAAAGAGAGGGAGAGGAAAAAAGAGGGAGAGAGAAAGAAAGAGGGAAAGAGAGGAAGGAAGAGAGGGAAAAGAGGGAGGGAGAGTTAAAGAGGGGGAGAGAGGGAGAAGAAGAGAGAAGGAGAGGTGGAGAGAGGGCAAGAGAGAGGGTGTGAGAGATAGGGGAGAGAAAGGGGGAGAGAAAGGGAGAGGGAGAGAGGGAGAGGGAGAAGAAGATGAAGAGGGATGAGAGAGGGGGAGAGAGGGAGAGGGAGAGATAGAAAGGGAAAGAGAGGGAAAGGGAGAGAGTAAGAGAGAGATGGAGATGGAAAGTGAGAGAAGGAGAGGGAAAAGGAGAGTAGGGGAGAGAAAGAGAGAAAAAAGGGAGGGAGAGAGGGGGAAGAGAGGAATAGAGGGGATGGCCTAGTTGAATTGAGCAAGAACATGTGATTGAGAATTGATGAGGTTTGGTAATCGAACTAGATTAAATGGGTATTAGTAATGAAGCCGTGTACGTGCTCTATTAGTTGATTACACCATTAGGTAATGGATAATCCCACCGACCATTTGCTACAACGAGGAATAATTTCATTATTAGCGGTAGGTGATTCGGTAATCATCAAGAAATGAAAATAGAGCATACTTGCTAATACCTAAGGTACCCGAACTAAAATTGATGGCGAAAGGCGGAGTAATAAGAAAGTACCGCATATCACATGCATCACCTTACTTACTAAGCTTTGGCTCATTCTATTGTTGTCAATGTGTGGTGTAACGAGTAAGGACAAGGATACTTCGGTCGAGGATGCTATCGGTTCTCATTAAAAGAGGCTCATATGTCACCCGAGAATGTAGAAATCACTTTTGTTTGTAAATTGGGGGTACGGTGTCTATTAGTGGATAAAGGGCATCTTAGATATTTTATAATTTCCAGTAATCGTATTTATTAACGGTATGTAAATTGTATTATATGTTGTCCATGATTATGCATTATGGAAGTAAGTTAGGATTTTAGTCTTAACAACTTAACAAACCTAGGCACACCTCTTAGGAAATTGGTAAGGGATCTAGTGGCATTATAGAGGTGGTATCAAAGCCTACTTTAATGAACCGAGTATAGTGTTAAGTGTCACATGAGCCTAGGGACCGGTACGCTACTTGACGGTAAACATTTAATTCTTTGTTTCTTATAAATGTGTTTGTTTATTATGTGCTTTTCTATATAGTATATAGCTATTTCTTAGAAATATTATTGATGGTAGATATTATCATTATAGATGTCGTATCTATCCCATACTCGCCGAGCCACTAGGACATACCGACAAGCACCACCCTAGCTACATACTAGGCCGACCTAAATAGTCTTACTATGCCCTCAAACTAGGATCTAGTGGCACATGTTATTCGAGTACATGACCTAATTCGATGAATATTGTTCATCAATGCCTCTTTTGACCGGCTCCAAAGTGTGGATTTTCCGAGGATGATCATATGTCGAACTCTTCTATCGAGAGACCAACAATTACCGGACGATGTCCGGGATAGTGAGATAGATCGAAATTCTTATTGAAACTTCATTTTAGCCTTCCTATTGATACAGCTTAGGTGAACCCTTACTAGGTTAATGTTTAACTGGGTCTACCTTTGAGCCTTGCTCGCGAGATAGTACATACCGCATCGGTTAACGCTATCGACCGGTAGAGAGTAGAGTACTCCTTTCCACGATGCATTGGATATGTTAATCCAACCTAGTAGAGGTATTACTAGGGGAAAACGTATCATACATCATAGTTTCTTTGTGCACCTTTTGATGTAACTAGAAATGCTCTTTTTGAGTGTAAATATGGCATGTACATCTTTAGATATAACTATGTTTGTTAATATGATCTGTTTGTTATGTATGATATGTTTAGTTTTATATGTTCTTGGATACTTTATATTGTGTGACACATGTAATTATAAAGAATTTCGATACTAAAACTAACTTGAACGTAACATGTACAAAGCTAAATCATGCCAAGAAAGAATCCCATACGAGTAGGAGGAGAAGGGACCTCCGATAATAACAATGGGAATAAATAAGAAGCTTTGAATCATATGATAGAAATAATGCAACAACAACAACAAGCAATGCAATAACAATAACAAACCCATGCAGAAGCAAATGAGGCGGATCTTAGATATGCAATAACGACTCTCCGTCTTAATAGAGGAATGATGTAGTGGAAAGATTTTGAAAAATGAATCCCTCGTAGTTTGCTAGGGGTGTTAATCCAATGGTAGTCGAAGAATGGATCAAGTCCTTAGAAGCAATATTTGAATACCTATAATTCACCAATAATGAGCGAGTGCAATGTGCTATCTTTATGCTAACCAAAGATGCTCGTACATGGTGGGAAAGCGCACGATTAACGTAGACATGCCTACTTTAACATGGGAAGGGTTTAAAGAGATCTTTTATAATAAGTACTTTACCACATATATGAGGGCTAGGAAAATTCAAGAATTTCTAGAATTGAAACAGGATGGTATGTCCGTAGGTGAGTATGTATGAAAGTTTGAACAAGGGTGTAGATTCATCCCATTCATTGTGGGGGTTGAAAATTTGAAAAATAATCGATTCCTAATAGGGCTAAACTCGAGCGTTCGCAGTATTGTACGGATGTTGATTGCCCATACCTTTCTAGGAATGGTAGATAAGGCAATGTTAGCAAATGAGAATCGAAGGAGATATCAAAAGAAGTACAGTAGAAGCATTTAAATTCGGAACCTCTTCATTCGGGCCAGATGAGGCGAGTCCCACTTATGAATTTTAATCGAGGTGGTGGTCAAGGAAATACATGAGTTGCCGGACCAAGCACCAAATGCTTTTAGACTCGCTATCGATTAATCGATCAGGACCAACGATGATTAATCGGCTAGGACCAACGATGAGTAATCAGTCGAGGTTAAGTAAGTATGGAATGTTCCACACTAGGGAGTTTCGATCAAACATGAGGACTTGCTATGTATGTCGCAAGCAAGGGCACGTATCCTACAACTACTTCTAGGTGTAAAGACCAGGACCGGAAAGGTACCTACTCGGGTTTATACAATGATGGAGGAGGAGGTTGATTAGAGAGACGTGATAGTGATTTTTGGTAATGTATCAATCCTCAACTTGATTACTTATGTTTTGATGGATTCCGGTGCTACACATTCGTTCATATAAAAAACATTGGTAAACGACTCTAGGCATCAAACCTAAGACATTAGTTGTAGGGTATCTTATAGTTGTCCCTTCGAAGAATTTATGGAGTCGAAAGGCATAGTTAAAGAGTGTCCAAGTATGCATTAAGAATAAACATCTAGGCCGATCCGATAGTATTGGACCTCTAAGATTTTGATTTGATCTCAAGGATGGATTGGTCGACAAGGAATGGTGTCATTATAAACTCGTTAAGGTAGAATGGTAATTTTTGAACTACTTAGGAATCAACAATTAGAATTTAAGGTCGATTCAAAGTTTTGAGTCAGTACTCGGCCATCTCGACCTTAAAGGCTTAAGAGATGTTAGAAAAAGAATGTATGGGATACCTAGCGCACATGATGGATAACCAGTTAGAATGAAAGTCAAAACTCGGATGAGATAGAGGTAGTGTGGGAGTACCTAGATATATTCCCGTAAAACTTAACTAAGTTGCCATTGGAAAGGGAGATAGAATTTGAGATAAATTGAAAACTCGGGCATGGCCTCAATTTCTAAGCCTCCCTATATAATGACCCCAGTCAAGTTGAAAGAGTTGAAGGCATAGTTGCAAGACTTTTTGGATAAGGGATTTATATGCCCCAATTCCTCACCCTAGGGAGCTCCAATATTGTTTGTAAAGAAGAAAGATGATAGCCTACGGCTATGTATCGACTACCGAGAGTTGAATCGAGTGACCATTAAAAATAAGTATCCATTACCTTGGATTGATGATTTGTTCAATCAATTACAAGGCACAATAGTGTTTTCCAAAATAGATTTACAATCGAGATATCACCAATTGAGGATAAGGCCGGAAGATGTAAGGAAAACAACGTTTTGAATGAGATACGATCACTATAAATTCCTAGTGATATCATTTCGATTGATTAACACTCCAACTGCTTTTATGGACTTAATGAATCATGTCTTTAAGGAATTCTTGGATAAATTTATCATCGTGTTTATTGATGATATTCTAGTCTATTCTCGAAGTGACGAGGAACATAAGAGACATTTAAAAGCTACTTGGCAAACGTTAAGGGAGCGATAGTTGTATGCAAAGTTCAAGAAGTGTGAGTTTTGGTTGGAACGGGTTGTTTTTCTTGGTCGCATAGTAACAAAGGAAGGCATAATAGTGGATTCAAAGAAGATAGAAGCCATTCAAAATTGGCCTACCTTGAATAATGTGTCGAGGTACGAAGTTTCTTAGGTTTGGTCGGTTATCATCGAAGATTTATTGAGGGCTTTTCTAAGATAGCAATGCCTCTTACTAACCTAATGAAGAAGAGTGTTAAGTTTCAATGGACGAACGCTTGTGAGAATAGTTTTCAAGAATTGAAATAAAGATTAATCACGACCCAGTACTAACCATTTCGTCCAAAAATGGGAACTTCATGGTGTATAATGACACTTCCAAGAATGGGTTAGAAGTGGTGTTAATACGGAATAGAAGGGTGGTGGCTTATGCTTCATGACAATTGAAAGAATAAGAGCGATTTATCCAGTAATGCATGATCCGAAATTAGCGATGGTCATCTTTACCTTGAAAATTTAGAGACATTATTTATATGCGAGAAAAATGTGAGATATATATATGGACCATAAAGGTTTACGATATATCTTCACAAAAAAAGAGTTAAATATGAGGCAAATGAGGTGGTTAGAGTTGGTGAAAGACTATCACCGCATAATCAACTACCACCCGAGAAAGGTTAATGTCATTGTCGATGCTTTAATTAGAAAATCGATAGCAACGATGTAGATAATTCGGTTGTTGATAGTGAGGGATTTACAAAAGCTAGAATTAGAGGTAATCCCTATAGGCCACGAGAGCATCATGTCGGCTTTATTAGTCCAATCGACTCGCAAGAAAGAGTTCAAATAGGGCAACAAATGAACAAAAGGCTAAAGGAATGGAAGAAAAGTATGGAGGCGGGGAAGAAGTCCGACCTTGTTATTGATGACAAGGGAGTGATCGGATTTAGGGAAAGATTGTGTGTTCCTTTAGTAGCAGACTTCAAGGAAGAAATATTGAGAGAGGCATATGCATCCTCATACTCAATACATCTAGGGAGCACTAAAATGTATAAGGATTTGAAACAATGTTAATAGTAGCCAAAAATAAAGAAAGACATGGCCAGCAATATGGCGAGGTGTCGGATATGTCAATAAGTAAAGGTAGAGCATGAAAGACCTGTGGGAGTGTTAAAACCATTGGCAATTCTAGAATGGAAATAGAAGCATATAACTATGGATTTTATCATGGAGTTGCCAACATTGGAAAAGCGATCATATGCCATTTGGGTGATTGTGGAAAGGTTGACTAAATCGTATATTTCCTTCCAATTAAGACTATATATAGTCTAAGCCAGTATTCTCGGTTGTATATTGATGAAATTATGAGGTCGCATGGGGTCTCGATCTCAATTGTGTTAGAACGAGATCCTAGATTCACCTCGATATTCCGGAAGAGTTTAAATAGGGCCATGGGGACAAGGTTAAACTTCAGCATGGCTTACCACCCATAGATCGATGGACAATCCAAATGGGTCATTCGGATTCTTAAAGACATGTTGCGAGAGTGCGTTCTAGATTGATCCGAGAAATGGGAGAAATATTTATGACTAGCGGGGTTTGCATATAACAATAGCTATCAATTGTCAATCGGGATGGCTCTTTATGAAGCTTTTTATGGATGATGGTGTTGATCCCTAATAAATTAGGATGAAGTAGGGGAAAGAAAGTTATTGGGGTCAAAATTGGTGCAACAAATGAGTGAGGTGGTAGATAAGATTCGTCAAGGGATGAAGATGGCACAAAGTAGACAAAAAGGCTATGTCCATAAGAGGAAAAAGGATCCGGAGTTTGCAGTTGGTGACTATGTTTTCTTAAGGCTTTCATCAATGAAAGGTGTACTACAATTTAGGAAGAAAGGAAAATTGAATTTGCGATATATTGGACCATTGAAATACTTGATTGAATAGGCGATAAGGCATATTAACTATTGCTACCTCCATCCCCGTTGGGAGTACATAATGTATTTCATGTGTCCATATTAAGGAAATGTATTGGAGAGCCTAGCCGCATTCTTGAGATAGCACCGTCGAACCCGACCCCGTACTTAACATATGAGAAAAGACCGGTTCGGATTCTAGATAGACAAGTCAAACAACTAAGGAATAAAAAAATTTGTCATAGTTAAAGTTTTGTGGGAGAATCACAACCTTGAAGAAATGACCTCGAAACTAGAGGAAGAAATGAAAGAGAAATACCCAAAATTATTCGACCGAGTCAATTTTGAGGATGAAATTTCTTTTGAGGAGGGGAGCAATGTAACCCCCGTGAGAATTCTTGACCATATACATATTCATACTAGAATAATCATATATATACATACTACGTATGAGTGTGATTTCGTGACATTTTCATTTTATGGTATTTTATTATTTTTGCGCTATTAATATAATGGTGATTATAGGAATACTTTGGTATTCATGCAACAATTTAGGGGGAGAAATTTTGGATAAGTTAGTTAGTATGCCATGAAATGGGAAATTTTTCCTTAATTAGAGAGGGCCAAAATTTAGGAGTAAAGTTGAAATTTATGGACTAAAATACCCTTAAGATTATGTTTAATGCCATTACCCATCCTTCAAATTCAACTTGACACCTAAGCTTCTCACTTCTTCCATTTGACTTCCACCTCATCCTTTTTCCTTCTAAACCTACCACCTAGCCTTTCATGGTCTTCCATCACTTTCCACCTTGTCATCTTTGTAACCCGTATGAAAATCCTTAACCACGTAGCTATACATACCTGGAATATTTATATATGTGTATACTAAGTATAGGTGTGATTTATGTGCCATTTTAATATTTTGTGATGTTAACATGCTTAGTGTTTATGTAAGGATTTATGGGATGAACTTTGAGCAACCTAGCTAGTTACCATTTTCTTTCTTTCAACATATATTTAGAACATACCATGAAGTGAGAAAAATTATCTAAAGGTGTGGAGAGTGCCAAAATTTGGGGAATGGCCTAAAGATTAAATGAATGCTGAAATTTTAGGAAGAGAAATGTAACTTCGTGAAAATTCTTAACCTTATAAATATATATCCTGGAATATCTATAAATATATATTGGATGTGGATGTAATTTATGTGGCATTTTCTTTAATATTTTATGGTATTAAAATACCTAATGTTCATGGAAGTGTTTATGGGAATAAACTTTTGGGTATTTAGCTAGCCATTATACATTTTCCTGTAACATATATCTAAAAATGCCATGCAAGTGAAAGAATCACCTAAATATGGTGAAAATGCCGAATTATTGGAACCAAACTACCTTAGAAATTTGGTTGGTTTAGTTACCCTTTAGTTACCCATTTTTAGTTACTAATTGGACACCATTGTTCTAACTAGTGACACCTAGCAAACTTGGACTTCAAACCCGCCACCTTGCTTCCATTGTTTCTCTTACTTTACACCTTATAACCATAAAATTAAGACACATGTTATACTAATTAATGAGAAGAAAAAAGGTGGAGTATATAAGTGAGAGAGAGTTATACCTAGCTATTTTTTTAGGAAAAACCATAGCTCACCGAAGAAAAAAAGGAACGAAATTGAGATGGGAAGAAAACGGAAAAGAAAGAAAAAGAAAGAAAGAAGAAAGGAAAAAGGGAAAAGCTAGGAAATCTTTAGGAAAGCATAAATCAATGTAAGTAGGTTTTATGTTGTATTATATAATGCTATAAATTCATTTATATGTGCTTAAATTAGGTGGTGGCTTAAAGCTTTCTATTATGTTGTTATACGTTATTCATGTTAGTATTTTGTATTTGATGGCTTGATGTGAAATTGATGGTTGGATTGTATATGTGATGATGAATGGTTGGTATGTTTATGTATCCATGTGTTGTGTATGCCTAAATATGTGTTGATGGGTTTGGTTACAACAAATGGGCTTGAACTAAAGTTTGGATGGACTTAACCATGGTGGACATGGACTTGGAAGAATAACTTAGCAAGAAAGAGGAAAGAATTCTTGGAGTATCCTTAAGGAAATCATTCGATGTAGGTACTAAAATCACCGAAGTTTGGATTTTTTTATGTAACTAAAGATCTAGAACTCAATGGTAACCCAATTAAGTATAGATTAGTAAGTTAGGATGAAAAGAAACTATATATAAACAAGAGAGAATCTCTTGCCACTTTTAGAACCCATTCGGCCTAAACCCATAAATTTGGGGGTTTGGGTTCCAATCATCCAACTCCATAATTAACGGTCCAATTACACCTGCATAAGTATAAAATGAAGTGTTGGAAGGTAAGATTTCAAGAAAAATCGAAATTGGGACCTAGACCTATTAGAAGCTAAATTTGGCTAGTAAGGCTAAATTTAAGGTTAAGAATGAAATCCCACTTCAAATGCGCTCAAATGCGTTCTTAGGACTAAAATATAGGAATTGATTAACCCTATTGGTAGGTCTTGTATTCTTTACATGAATACTATAAACAATATATGAAATCCCAAGCATGGATTGGATTCCTAGTGTGATGTGGAAATGAAGGATTTGGTACCCATGATTGGTGGAATGTGGTAAATGAAACATCACGTGCATTATATGCATTTGGGGGTGGATCAACTTAGGAAAACAATTGAGCCGAGAAATGATAAGGTTTGGTAATCAAATTGGTTTAAAATTGGATAGGTTTGGTAACCTAATTGGATTAAATGGGTATTAGCAATGAAGCTATATGCGTGCTCTATTAATTGATTACATCGTTAAGCGATGGATAATTTTGCTAATCGTATGCTACAATTAGGGATAATTTTATTGCTAACGACAGGTGATTCAGTAATCACCAAGGAATGAGAATAGAGCGAGACTTGCTATTACCTATGGTACCTAAATTAAAATCAATGGAGAAAGGCTAAGTGATAGGATAACACTCGCATCTCACGTGCATCATCCTACTTACCGAGCTTCGGCTCACCCTATTGTTATTTCATGCCATGACGAGTAAAGGAAATGGTAGTGCCGATAAAGAAGCCATCGGTTCCTCCTAAAAAGGGCTCATGTGTGACATAAAAAATATAAAAATCTCTTTTGATTGTAACAAAGGGTACGGTGCCTAGTAGTGGGTAAATGACAATTTAAATATTTTGTTACTTCAGTAACAGTATTCATTCAAGTTGTATAAATTTTATTATACGTACTTCTATACTTAATATGTTATTATTTATTGGCCATGTATTATAGGAGTAAATCGAGACTTTAGTCTCTAATGTGGTGCCCCCTCCCCAACCCACTTGCTTATTACCTAAAAAGAAGTAGCCGAGTGAAGAACGTGTCATGCCGACACGATCAAATCCCGACTTAATCCCTAATTCATACGTGCTCATATATTAAGGGCACATTATATAATGAAACATGTATAGTACAAATTACATAACATTAACAAATCTAGTGAAAGAAATTAAAAATTGTTTACAATACCATTAAAATATCTATTGACATCCTAACCTAAAATTACAATCAAGATAAACTTCATTACGTTTGTGTCATGCATGAGCCCCTTTTTTTAGAGGAACTAGCGAGTATCCTTGCTACTTTGACCCTTTCCTATCATAATCATGGAAATAACAATGAGGTAAGCTAAAGCTCGGTAAGTGGGGTGATGCACGTGATACGCAATGCTTTTCGGACTTCCCCACCATACTCATAGATTTTGATTTTGGATACCCTATGTATTCGCAAGTCTCCTCTATTGGTGATTATTGAAACACCTAATGCTAACAACGAAATTATCCCTCATTGTATCCATTGTTAGCAAGAATCCATCGCCTAATAGTCCAGATCACATAGATTAGAGCACACACACAATTGGACCATTAATACCCATTTATTCTAGCTAGGTTACCAAACCTAACCATGTAAACCAATTCTCAATCAATTGACTTTTCTCAACCTACCTCGCAATGTAGATGATGCATGTGATGTTACATTTATCATATTAAACATTTCCAACTTATACGGGGTTCAATCTCATATATTTTCATAGGTCCAACCCATATAGGGTTTTAGGTATTCTCATACCCTTTATCGTAATGTTCACCTCGTTAGAGTTAAATATCAACGAATGGTATTGGTCGAGTCATGGATCTAATTGTGCACATGAATACTTTCCTTTTATTTCCTTTAGTAAATCTCATTGTTAAATCATTCCGGACTTTAATTGCATAGTTATTAGCATTTGCATCGATTTTCAACATGTTAGGGTATAATGTTACCTTCTAGCTTCGATTTTAACACTTTTAGCCCTAATTTAGTTTTTATGTCAAAATCTCGGTTTCTTTGCCGAGCTTACCTTTGTAATTTCAATTTTATTTCTATTTGGACCTAATTGAACCATTAATTATCAAATAAATTTAATGGAACCCAAAACCCCATTTTTCCTAAGTTTGGGCCAAATGGGTCTCTTAATTTTGCAAGAAATGTTCTTTGATTTTATATGAAGTTTTCCTTTTTGTTCAAAATGACCAATCAAACCTAATTTGTTCACATTGAAATTCAAGTCCTTAAGTATCAAAAAGGTTCCATCTTTTCCATTTTGGCCAAAAGTCACTTTAGGAAAAACCCTAAAATTCAATTTTTCTTCCTTCCTAGTCTACTTTGTCCAAGTTCGTATCAATCCTAGTTTAGTCCACCAAGTTTCGATCAAGCCCCAATTCTTTCAATCAAATCTATCAATACACAAATGTAGTCATGCATAAGGTTTTCCAAACTTAATAAGCAACATAGCAACCATGCCTTACATATTCCATAACAACTAACAATTTTATGCCAAGCCATCCAACACAATTCCAACACAACAATACAACACAACATAATCAAAAGCTTAATCAATTACATAAATTAACATTTAAAAATCAAATAGATGGTATAGATAAAAATCCACTACTTAGTTTAGGTTTGTTAAGGATTTCCCTAGCTTTTCCTTCTTTTCCTCCTTTCTTTCTTTCCTTTCTTTTTCTCTATTTCTTTTTTCGTGTTTCTCTCCCTCTCAATGATGTTTTCTCTCTTTTCTTTCTTTGATAGGTTTGTGTTTCATCAAAAAAAAAAAAGTATCCATATACTCTCATTCATTATCTATATACATGCTCTATTTTCCTTGCATTTTAATGAGATTACATGTGTCTTGATTTAATTTATCAAGTGTAAAGTAAATTGTGACTGAGAGGGACAAGTGACGGGTTTGGCTTAGTCAAAAGAATGAGTTGGCTTACATTGCATTAAATGAAGGCTTAGGTGTCTAATTATTTGCTAAAGATGACGGTTAGGTTAACTAAGTCCCTTAAGCTAGTTTAGTTCAAGTAACATGACATTTCTTTCCTAGAAAAATTTGGCAATTCCTCCCTAAATAATTAATTCGGCAATTCCCTTCCTAAAAATTTTCCAACATTCCTCACATTTTAAAATACCTTTCTCACTTGTATACTAGGTTCCATGTATATACTAGAGAAAAAGAATGATAATTAGCTAAATCATTCAAAATTCATCCCCTAATTTCTCACATAAACACCAAGCATAATAAAATCACCAAAACATTAAAATGGCACATGAATCACACCCTTGCTCAATTTATTTATGTACGAATATCCTTGTACGTATATTTATATGGTTAAAGACTTTACGGGGGTTACATCTAAACGAGTAATGCACCTAGCCACACCTCATAGGTAATTGATAAGGGAGTTGGGGGCGTTGCAATCTTAGGTCTTGACATTTGTTTGGTATTTAATGAAGAAAGGTGGACATATATATATAAGAGGGTGAATGGCTGGCCACACTTTAGCCATTTTAGGCGACAAAAATTTGAGAGAAAACCAAATTGAAAGAGTGAAAAATAGAAAAGAAAAAGAGGAAAGAAAGAAAGAAGAAAGGAGAAGAAAATACTAAGGGATTTTCTATCACATTTGAACTAAGTAAGTAGGTTTTATTTTATGTCCTAAAATTTTGTTTAATGTGTTTCTTTTATGTGTTTCACTTGTAACATTGGTTATGTTGTTATGAGTTGTTTGTGTTTGTATGATGTCTTGATGGTTTGTTGTGGATCTTTTTGTTGGACTTCTATAGGTGATGACTTGTTGAAGCTTTATGGCTATCCAAGTATGTGGTGATAGGGTTGGTATAAATAAAGGAGGGCTTGGATCGAAAATTAGTTGGATGAACCTATGGTTAAGATGGACTTAAAAAGGCATGAGTTTCCTAGGCAACCCATTCGACCTACATACCTAAAAGGGAAAGATTGGACCTTTGTATGAATTTAAGAACCTAGGACTTAATTGTAACTCGGATAAGTAAATTAGGATGAAACAAAACTCCATTAGAATGAAAGAAAATCTCTTGTCATGCTTTGGGGAACCATTCGGCCTAAACCTTAATTTTTGGGATTTGAGTTCCACTCATCCAAATTGATTACTATTGGTTCAATTAGACCTAAATATGTATAAATTAAAGTGTAAAAAGGATAGACTTCAAGGAAAATGGAAATTTTGGCTTAGGTTAGGAAGCATTCGGCCTAAACCCTAATTTTTGGGAATTGAGTTCCACTCATCCAAATTGATAAGTAATGGTTCAATCGGACCTCAAACATTTGACTTAGATTGGTTAAGAGCTAAATTCGGCCATCCATGCCAAGATACGGGCTAAGAAAGAGATTCCACTTTTGAAACAATTTAAATTAGATTGGAAGGCTAATATTTACGTAAGCTAAGTGTAGGTCCAATTTTAGGCTAAGACTTCCTAATTATACAATCGGAAGGCACTTACACATGAAATAAAGTTTAGACCAAATAGAAATTGGTGATAATTGTATTTTGGATGGATACTTTGGATGGATACGATGAATGGGTTAAGAAGATACGGTTTGGTAACCATGATTGCGTGAATGTGCATATGCATCATATGCATTTTGGGGGTGGATCTGGTTGGATTGAGCAAGAACATGTGATTGAGAATTGATGAGGTTTGGTAAGCGAAGCTGGATTAAATGGGTATTAGCAACAAAGTTGTGTGCGTGCTCTATTAATTGATTACACCGTTGGGTGATGGATAATCTTGCTAATCATGTGCTACAACGAGGGATAATTCCATTATTAGCGATTGGTGATTTGATAATCATCGAGAGATGAAAATAGAGCGAACTTGCTAATACCTAGGGTACCCGAACTAAAATTGATGGAGAAAGGTAGAGTAATAGGAAAATACCGCATATCACATGAATCACCTTACTTACCGAGCTTTGGCATCATTCCGTTGTTGTCAATGTGTGGTCTAACAAGTAAGGCAAGGATACTTTAACCGAGATGCTATCGGTTCTCACTAAAAGAGGCTCATGTGTCACCCGAGAATGTAGAAATCATTTTTGTTTGTAAATTAGGGGGTACGGTGTCTATTAGTGGATAAAGGGCATCTTAGATATTTTGTAATTTCCTGTAACTATATTTATTAAAGGTACGTAAATTGTATTGTATGCACTCCATGATTATGTATTATGGAACTAAGTTAGGATTTTAATCTTAACAACATAATGAACCTAGCCACACAACTTAGGAAATTGGTAAGGGAGCCGAGGGCGTTACACTCTTCCTCCCTCTATCTCCCTCTCTCCCTCTCCCTCTTTCTCTACTTTCATCTCTCCCTCCCTCCCTCCCTCTCCCTTTCTCTCTCTCTCTCTCTTTTATTTCCTCTACTTTCCTCTCTTCCCCTACTACCTCTCTCCCTCTCACCATCTCCCTCTTTCCCTCTCCCTTTCTCTATCCCACTCTCCCTCTCTCTCTCTTTCTCTCCTTATTTCTCTCTTTTCCCTTTCCCCCTCTCCCTCATTCCATCTCCCTCTCTCTCGATCCCCTCTCTCTCCATTCCACTCTCCCTCTCCCTCCCTCTCTCTCCCTCTCTCTTCCCCTCTTTTCCTCTTTCTTCCCCTTTCTCCCTCTCTTCTTCTTTCACTCTCTCTCCGTTTCTCTCTCCCTCTCTCTCTCTCCCTCTCTCCCTACTTCTTCCCTCCTTTTTCATCCCTCCCTCTCTTCCCCTCTCCCTCTCTCCATCTCTATCTCCCTCTCTCTCCCTCTCCCTCTTCTTCTCCCTCTCTCTCCTCTTTTCCTCTCCCTCTCTCTTTCTCCTCTCTCTTTCACTCTTTCTCACTCCATCTCTTTTTTCCTCTCTCTTCCCCTTCCCTTCTATCTTTCTCTTCATTTATCTCTCATCTTCTCTCTTTCTCTCTCTTCTTCTCACCCTCTTTCTCCCTCTCTCTCCCTTTCTCTCCCTACACGACCTTCCTTCATGCTCTCTCCCTCCCTCTTCTTCTTACCCTCTCTCCTACTCTCTCTCCCTATCTCTTCTTCATTTATGCTCTCTCCCTCCTTCTCTCTCTCTCTCACATCATCTCTTCCTCTCACCCTCTTTCTCTTTCTCTCTCCCCCTCTCTCCCTACCTTGCCTTCCTTCATGCTCTCTCCCTTACTCTTCCTCTCACCATCTTTCTCTCTCTTTTACTCTCTCTCCCTCTCTTCCTCTCCCTCACTCCCTATCTCTCCCTCTCTCTTCCTTTCCTTTTATCTCTATCTTCCTTTCTCTTTTCCTCTTCCCCTTGCCCTCTTCCCCCTTCCTCTCCCTCACCATCTCTCCCTATATCTCTCTTTTTCTATCTCATTTTCTCTTTCTCACTCTTCCTCTCTTTTCCCTCTCTCCCTTTCCCTTATTCCTTATCTATCCCTATCTCTCATTTTCTTCTCCTCTTCCCTCTCCCTCACTCTCCCACTCTCTTTCCTTCTTTGTCTTTATTCCTCTCTCTATCCCCCTCACCCTCTCCCTCTCCCTCTCTCCCCTCTCCCTCTCATTCCATCTCCCCATTTCCCCTCCCTCTCTCCCACCCATTCACTCTCCCCCTTTCCCCTCGTTCTCTCCCTATCTCTCTCCCTTTCCCTCTCTCTCCCTCTTTCTCTCTCTTCCTACATATAAACCTCTCTCCCTCTCTCTCTCCCTCTTTCTACCATTCCCTATCTCTCCCTCTCTCTCTCTTTCTCTCTATGTTTCTTTCTCCCTCCCTTTCTTTCCCTCTCCCTCTCTCTTCCACTCTCTCTCTCTCACTCTCTCTCCCCCTCTCCTCTTCCTACTCTCCCTCCCTCTCTCCATCCCTCTCTCTTTCTATGTATCCCTCTTTTTCTCTTTCCCTCTCTTTTTCCCTTCTCTTTCTCTCCCCTCTCTTCCTCTCCCTCTCTCTATCCCTCCCTCCCTCCCTTCCTCTCCCTCACCCTCACCCTCTCTCCCCCTCTCTCCCTCTCTCTCTTCTTTATTTTCTCTCTTCCTCTTTGTCTTCCTCTCTTTCTCTCTCCTTTTTTATCCTACTATCTTTCTCCCTCTCTCTCCTCCTCTCCCCCTTCATCTCTATCACTCTCTCTCTGTTTCCCTCTCTTCGTCTTTCTCCCTCTCTTTCTCTATCTCCTTCTTTCTCTTCTTGTATATATCTCGCTCTCTCTTTCCCTCGCTCACTCCTCCTTTCTTTTTCTTTCTTCTTCTTCTCTCCCTCTCTCTCCCCTTATCCATCTCTCCCCCTTCTATCACTCTCTCCTTGTCTCTCTTTCTCCCTCTCCTTCCCTCTTTCTCCCCTCTCTCCCATTCTCCCTCTCCCACTCTCCCTCCCTCTCTCTACTTATTTCTCTCTATATCTCTCCCTTTATCTCTATACCTCCCTCTCTCCCACTCTCTCTCCCCTTCTCCTTCTATCAAATCATTCATCTTGTATTGATGATCCATGCATCCTAAACCAAAAATTTTCCTCCATCTAAGGGCCCAAGATCAAGCTATTGATTCTACTAACCATACATCATGAATTTAAAGCAAAGATCAAGGATTACCTCTTGTAGCAAAAATCTAAATTCCATTTTAGAAAAGCCATCCAAGTATTTGACCTCTATTGATGATCCACGTAATCCAAGTATCCATAAAGAAGCACTCAAAACCAATGGGGTGCTAGGTCCACCTTTTTTGATTTTGTATTTCCTATAGAAATCAATCCCAAGCAAATTTGCAGCAACCTTAAAGGATAAGGAAAGAGTATATCTTGCTAGGGTTTGGGAGAAAACTCTTTTCTCCTTATTTTTCTCTTTTGGCCTTGTGTCCTATTTTATTTTTAAGGCTAGGCAAAATTATTCTTTCCTCCTTTTCTTTATTTTTGGCCAAATACTCTCTCTCTTCATGGTCCTTTATGTCGCACCTCTCCTCCTATATATTGGGAAGAGTTTCCATGTCCTCCTTGGGGCAAATTAAGTCCCCATTTAGGACTCTAGATTGTTACTTCCTTATCCTCCAAAGATGAGGAGTTATTTTTATATGTAGACTTTTAATCATTATCTTTAAAATATTTATCCTTATCCAATAAGGTTGATGTTTATCCTCCCATCAAAATATCTTAGGGCTTTTAATCAAACCTAATGGGTTAAAATCATTTTAGCCTAATTAATTTGTTTGGACTATCTAAATAAATAATCTTAGATTAGTTTAGGCGGGTCCACATTAGAGAATAATTTTCTAAAATACCTTGTAACCTAAATTAGGAAACTCCTTTCCTTTTAGGTTTTTTATTTTCAAATTTGAAACTAACTTCCAAGTTAGGAAATCGATTTCTAAAATAGAAAACTTTCCATTTTAAGACACTTCCTAATTAAGGAAACTTTCCATTTTATGAAACTTCTATACTTGGAACCTTTTTTCAATATCATTGCTTCTCATTTATAAAATAAATACTTAAACTTATGGATGTGACTCAATAGGCTCCTAAACATGTTGACAATGTATCAAGAACAAAAGACCCCATTTTTATCTCTTGATACATAAATCAAGATGACTCTCTAGCAAGGCATCATGACCACCTAATTTCCTAGGAGGATTAGTTGATCAATTATTATCTTTAACGAGCATGGTTACCATACAATTCAATCCTCATGTCAACTTATCACGAGTGTGATCTCGAACTTAATTATAAGTCTTGTTTGATTATGATCACACATGTTTTCTTCGATTCCCAAATGTCTTAACTCTTAGAATAAACCAACTATGCTCTATTGGTGTACTCCTACCATAGCCATAGATTTTTTGAATAGACATTTATCAAAGTGCAATGTGATAAATCTTTTAGCATACAAGGAATGACATGTCCTATCCTGCCATACATCCACATCCATTAGATTCCTAGTGCACCAAATGAATCATCCATATACAACCCTTTAATGGGTCTATAAAACGAGTGTCAAAGTGTATACGTCCTCTAATGAGATAACCATGATGACTTCAAGTCTAATGATTATTTGTATGCATCTTGTATGAGATTCCTATACACTAAAACCAAATGGTTCTCATGACGAGGCATGTCAAGTGGCATGTTCTCTCACATGAATTACCTAAGTGCTTGCTTTAGAATAACCATGCCAATAGGTATGAGATCTCCTACTACTATCATATAGCATAAGCATATCACTCATAAGTCTATTTAAATTTAGTTAATGTTCACTCTTGACAATGCTATGACTTGGGACGTTTAATGATACAATTTATGTACATTAGTGTTTGTCTCACATCTTTTATCAATCATTATTGCAAATGCATATCATAAGGACTTCTATCTAATTCTACGGAATTTACAAGCATAAAGTATAAGAATTAATAGAAGATTTCTTTATTATTATTAAAATAAATAATGTAATAATACATTAACTCAAGCCCATCCAAACATAGTTGGATCTTGGGCACCTACATTAACACTCTCTCCCTATCTATCCCACCCTTTTCCTCTCTCTCTCTCCCCCACTCTTCCTCACCATGTTCCTTAATGTCTTTCACCCTCTCTCTCTTTCCTCCTCTCCCTCTCACTCTCCCTCTCCCTCTCTCCCTCTCTCCCACTCACCCATATATCTCTCCCTTATCCTCTCTTTCCCACTATTCCCACTCACTCTTTTTCTCTCCCCCTCACTCTCTTTCTATCCCCCTCTCTCTCCACCAACCTCTCTCCATTGCTCCCCCTCTCTTTCTCTCACTCCTTTTCTTTCTCTTTCTTTCTTGCTTCCCTCTCTTGGTCATTTTCCCTTTCTCTCCCTCTCTCCCTTTACCTTTCTCTTTTGTTGCCTCTCTCCCCCTGTCTCCCTCACCCTCTATCTCTCTCTCTCTCTTCCTTCTTTCCCTATCTCTCTCCCTCTCTCATCATATATGTATCTTTCTCTCTCCGTCTATCTCTTCCCTCTCCCTCCCTACCTCTCTCCCTCCCTCCTTCCCTCATTATCTATCTCCCCCTCTCTTCGTCTTCCTCTTTCTCTCCCTCTCTTTCTCTATCCCTTTCCCTCTCGCTCTCTCCTCCCTCTTTTTCTCTCTTCTTGTTTTGCTTCTATTTTATCCCTCTCTCTCCCTCTCCTTCTTCCCCTCTCTCCCTTGTTCTCTCTCCCTCTCTTTCCCTCTTTCTCTTTCCCTCTCTCTCTCACTCACATCACCTTACCTCTCCCTCTCTTTCTCCCTCTCTCTCTCCCTCTCTTTCTTTATTTCTCTCCCTCTCCTTCTTTCTTTCTCTCTTCTTGTATATATCTCATTCTCTTTCTCGCCCTCTCCTTCACCCTTTCTTCCTCTCTCTCTCCCCCATCTCTCCCTTCCTCGCTTTTCTTCTCACTCTCTCTCCCACATTATATCTCTCATAATCTTAATCTCTCCCACTCTCTCCCTCCCTTTCCCTCCCTCTCGCATCTCTTTCCCCTCTCTTCCTCCCTCTCCCCTCCCTCTCCCTCCCTCTCCCCCTTTTTCTCCTCTCTCTCTCCGTCCCTTTCCCTCTCTCCCTCTCTCTCCATCTCCCTCTTTCTCCTTTTTTATCTTTCTCTTTATCCTAGTCTTTCTATCTTTTGACATATATTTCACTTACTTTATCCCTCTCTTCCTCTCTCTCTCTCTCTCTCTCACTCTCCTTCTCTTTCTCTCTCTCTCCCTCTCTCTACATCTCTCACCCTCTCTATCTCTCCCTCCTCTCTTTCTCTCTCTCCCTTGCTCCCTCTCTCTCCATTTTCCTCTCTCCCTCTCTCTCTTTCTCCTTCCCACACTCTCTTTCTTTCTTAACCTCTTTCTCTCCCCCGCTCTTTCTCTCTTTTCCTATATATATGTTGCTCTCTCTTTCCCTCTCGCACTCACCCTCTCTCATTCTCTCTCCCTCTCTCCCTCTTTTTATCCTTTCCTCTCTCCCCTCCTCCATCCTTATCTTCCCTCTCTTTCTCTTCCCTACTCTCTCTCTTTCTCTTTCTCTCCTTTCCTTCCATCTCTCTCCCTCTCTCTCTCACTCTTCCCCTTTATATCCCTCTCATCTCTCTCTCCTTGTCTCTCTCTCTCCCTCTCCATCCCTCACTCCCTCTCCCTCTTTCCCTTTTTCTCTTTCTCTCTACTCCTCTCTTTCCCTCACTCTTCCTCTCTCTCCCTTCTCTCACTCTCTCTTTATCTCCCCGTTGCTCTCCCTCTCTCTCCCCTCTTTTGCTACTTCTCTATCTCTCTCCCTCACTCCCTACCTCTCCTTATCTCTCCCTCCCTCCCTCTCTCTGTCACTCTCCTTTTAGCTCTTTTTCCCTCTTCTTCTCTCTCCCTCTCCCTCTCCCTCTCCCTCTTTCTCTCCTTCCTCTCTCTCTCCCTCTCCTTCTCTCCCTCTCTCTCCCTTTCTCCTTTCCTCTCTTTCCCTCTTTTTCTCTATTCGTTCTCTCTCCCTCTCTCTCCTTTTCTCCTTTCCTCTTTTTCCCTCTTTTTCTCTATTCGTTCTCTCTCCCTCTCTCTCCCCCTCTCCCACTCTCTCTCAATCCCTCCCTCCCTCTCTCTCCTTTCTCTTACTATCTTTCTCCCCACTCTGTTTCCCACTCTATCCCTCTTTCTCATATGTTCTCACCCTCTCTTTATCTCTATCCATCTCTTACTCTCGTCACTCTCTCTCTTTCTCTCCCTATCCCATACCCTCTCTCCCTCTTTATCCCTCCCTATCTCTCCCTCTCTTCTACTTTTACTCTCTCTCTTCTTTCTTACTCTCTCTTTCTCTCCCTCTTTCGTTTCCCCCTCTCTCCCTCACTCATTCTCTTTATCTCCCTCTCTTTACCTCTCTCCCTCTTTCTTGCCTCTCCCTCCAAGTCTCAAACTCTCCCTCTCTTGAATCTCTCTCCCTCCCTCTCTGTCTCCCTCTCTTCCCCTCCCTATCTCTCTTTCACTCCTTCTCCCTCTCTCTCCCACCTCTCTCCTTCTCTTTCTCTACCTCTTTCTCTCTTTCAATATATATATATATTTGTTTCCCTCCCCCCACCCTGTTTTCTTCTCTCTCTCTTTCTCTCTTCCTATCTCCCCCTCCCTCTCTATCTATCTCTCTTCTCCTCTCTCTTTTTCTCTCATTCTCCCTCTCTCCCTTCTTCTCTTTCCCTCTCCCTCACTCTTCAACTCTCTCTATCTCTCCCTCACTCTCACCCTCTCTTTCTCCCTCTCCCTTCCTCCTTCTCTCTCTTCCTCTACTTCTCTCTCCCTCCCGCCCTTTCCCTCTTCCTCTCCCTCTTTCTCTCTCTCGCTCTCTCTTTCCCTCTCCCTCACCTTCTCTTTGCCTCCCTCTCTCCCTCTCCCCTCTCCCTCTCTCCTTTCATCTCTCTCTTTTAGTGTAGGTGCCCTAGATCTAACCTTGTTTGGATGGTTTGACTTATCATAATATTGCATTCTTTATTTAATTAATGAAAGAAATTTTACTATTAATTCTTATCATTTATATTCTGATAGAATTAGATAGAAGTCCATATGATATGCATTTCATTAAAGATTGATCGAAAGATATTAGAAAAATGTTAATGCACATAAACAACATCGTTAAATGTCTTAAGTTATAGCATTGTCAAGAATGGACATTGTAAAGGATCATGCATCCTATGGAGGTGCGGAATAAATAAAAAAATTTCCTCCATCTAAAGGCCCAAGATCGGGTTATACATGTATGAATTTAAAGCAATGAATAAAGAATTACCTCTTGTAGCACGGATCTAAATTCTTTTAGCAGAAAAAATCATCCAAGTGTTCAACCTTCATTAATGATCCACCTAGTCCAAGTACCCACAAAGAAGCACTCAAAATCGTTAGGGTGTTAGCTCCACATTTTCTTATTTGTGTAGTGTTTCCAATAGAAATCTATTCCGAGCAATTTTATGACAACCTTAAAGGAGATGGAAAGAGAGTGTAGTGTTAGGGTTTTAGGAGAAAACTATTTTCTCCTTTTTATTTTTGGTGTTTGTTGTATGCTCTAGAAAGGTTATCTCAATTATGGCCGAAACTATCCTTTTTCCTTTTTTTTTCTTTTTCCTTTCTCTTGTGTGCGGCACCCCACTCTCCCTCATATATTTATATTAGAGTTTTCTTATCCTCCAAGGACAAGGAGAGGGTCAGCAATGAGTCCCTTAAGGACTATAGGTTGTTACTTTCTTATCCTCCATGGATTAAGAGTTATGTTACATTTGAACTTTTTGATCTTTATCTTTTAAAAATTCATCGTTATTCAATAAACTTGATATTTATCCTCTCACCAAAATATCTTAAGGCTTTTAATTAAACCTAATGGTCAAAACCATTCCAGCCTAATTAATTTATTTAGACTACCCAAATAAATAATCTTAGATTATTTTATGCAAGTCCACATTAGGGAAAAATTTCCTAAAATACCCTTTAACCAAAATTAGGAAACTCATTTTCATTTTATTTTATTCATTTTTGAATTTGAAATCAACTTCCAAATTAGGAAACTAATTTCTAAAATAGAAAAATTTTCATTTTAGAAAACTTCCTAATTAAGAAAACTTTCTATTTTAGGAAACGTTTCATTTAAGGAAACTTTCCACTTTAGAAACCCTTTTCAAAACAGAAAACTTTCAAAATCGAAAACCTTTTCCAATATCTTTGCTTCTCATTCATCCGATGAATACTTAAACTTATGCATGTGAGTCAATAGGCTCCTAGATATGTTGGTAAAAGACTCCTATTTTATCTCTTAATACATAAATCAAGATTGACCTCTAGTAAAGCATCAT
Organism: Dovyalis caffra; assembly: GCA_963924115.1. Classification (NCBI taxonomy): domain Eukaryota; kingdom Viridiplantae; phylum Streptophyta; class Magnoliopsida; order Malpighiales; family Salicaceae; genus Dovyalis; species Dovyalis caffra. Next base: position 338,421 of record CAWUPB010000144.1, read on the forward strand.
AATTACTAAATTCTACGGGAGGATTAATTAATCCATTATTATCTTTTACGAGCATGGATACCATATAATTCGAGTTATCATGTCAACTTATCACAATGTGATCTTGAACTTGGTTATAAGTCTTGTTTGATTATAATCACATAAGTTTTCTTTGATTCCCAAATGTCTTAGCTTTTAGAGCAAACCAACTATGCTTTATTAATATACTTCTACTATGGCCATAGATTTCTCGAGCATATATTTATCAAAATGCAATATGATAAATCCTTTAACATACAAGTAGTGACATGGTTTATCTTAGTCATACACTTACCTCCATTAGATTCCTAGTGCACCCAACAAATTGCCCACGTGCGGCCCTTTAATGGGTCAAAGTGTCAAAGTGCATAAGTCCTCTAATGAGACAATTGTGATGACTTCAAGTCTAAGGACCATTTGTAACCATGTTCTATGAGATTCTCATAAACTAAAACTAAATGGGTTTTCATGGTGAGTCAAGTCCGAGTGATATGTTCTCTAACATAAATCACCTAAGTGCTCGCTTTGGCATCACCATGGCAATAGGTGTGAGATCTCCTACTTGCTATCATATAGCATGAGCGTAGCACTAACAAATTTATCGGTGGATAGTCAATGTCTATTCTTAATAATGCTATGACTTGGGTGGTTTAATGATATCATTTATATGCATTAGTGTTTGTCTCACATCTTTCAATCAATCACCATTGTAAATGCATATCATAAGGACTTTTATCTAATTCTACTAAATTTATAAACATAAGACACAAGAATTAATAGAATGACTTCTTTATTATTATTAAAATAAATGATGCAATAATACATTAACTTAAGCTCATCCAAACATGGTTAGATATTGGGCACCTACACTAACACACTAACATATGTCTGTAAGACTTATGAGTACGATCCTTATGCTATAAGACAACAATAAGAGATGTCACATTAGGGTCATGCCAAGCGAGCACTTAGGTGATTAATGTTAGAGAACATATCACTAGCCATGACTTACCAATAGAACCCATTTGGTTTAGTCTATAGAAATCTTATACGAGATGGGTATAACTAATCCTTTGAATTGAAGTCATTATAGTTATCTAATTAGAGGATTTATGTACTTTCACACTTATTTCGATGGGCTTAGCTAAGAGTTGAATATAGGTTAGTCGTTGGGAGAAATTAGAATTTAATGGAGATAGGTGGATGACTAAGATAGAATATGACATTCCTTATATGCTAAAAGTGCTATCACATTGCACTTTGATGAATGTCCGCTAAGAATCTGTGGCCATAGTGGGAGTATTCCAATAGAGCATAATTGGTTTACTCTAGAACTAAGACATTTAGGAATTGAAAAAGCTGATGTGATCATAATCGAATAGACTTTAAACCAACTTAGAAATTACACTCGTGATAAATTACATGAGGATTGAATTGTATGGTAACCATTCTTATGAAAGGTAATTACGAATTAATTAATCCTTCGAAAGAATTGGGTAGTCATGATGTCTTGTTAGAGGCCAACCTTAATTTATGTATCAAGAGATAAAAGAGGTGTATTTTATTTTTCACACATTGCCAACACATCTAGAAGCTTATTGAGTTACACGTATAAGTTTAAGCATTCACATAATAAAAGAGAAACAAAGATTTTGGAAATGTTTTCTAGTTTTGAAAGTTTTCTATTTTGGAAAACATTTCCTAAAATGGAAAGTTTCTGTTTTGGAAAACTTTTCTAGTTTTTTTTTAAATTTTATTTTAGAAATTAGCTTTCAAATTTAGAAGTTACTTACCTAAAAAGAAAATTAGTTTTCTAATTTAGGTTTAAGGGTAATTTGAAAAATTATCTCTTAATGTAGGCTTCTTGAAAATATCATACCCAATTTATTTGGATTGTCCAAATTAATTGGTAATTAATTAGGATAAAAGAGTTTGGGCCAATAGCCTTAATTTAAAAGCCTATAAGATATTTTGTTGAATGGATAAACTTAAGCCCTACTTGGATAAGGCTTAGGGTTTATAAGGATAAGATCAAACAAATTCACGTACGTTACAACTCCTTATCCTTGGAGGACAAGGATGCTACCTCCCTTGTATAAATATTGGGAGAGAGGTAGCATGGAGGGGTTAAGCCATACACACACACACGGACAATAATAATGAAAGGAAAAAGAGAGAAAATGTTTCTCTGTCTAAAAAGCTAGAGTTCTCTTATCCCTTCTTAAAAACCCGAGTTGTCACAAAAACCACGACTAATTTCTTTAGGAAGCTACTATACTGAAGGATTAGAGCTAGCACTCTATGATTTTTGTGGCTTCCTTTGTATGGGTTTAAACTACATGGATTATCAATAGAGGTTAAACACATGACTAGTTCTTTTTCCATTTGATTATTTTTTACACTACAAGAGGTAATCATTCACCCATTTTTATATTCATGTTAATGTATGATTAGTTGATTCAATGATATGATCTTGGAAATCTTAGATTAAGGAAAAATTTTGTTTTATTCTACACCGCTATAAAATGCATGATCCTTCACTCTCTCCCTCTCTCTCCCTTTTTTCCCTCTATCTCTCTCTCCTTTTCCCTCTCTCTCCCTCTCTTCCTCACCCTATCTCCTCTTTCTTTCTCTCCTCGCTCTATCCCTGTCTCTCTCTCTCTCCCTCTCTCACCATCTCCCTCCCTTCCTCCTTTCCTATATCTCTCTCTCTCCCTCTATCTCCCACTCTTTATCTATCCCTCTCTTTCACTCTCTATCTATCTCCCTCTCCCCTTCTCTCCCTTACTTTCTTTCTCTCTCTATCTCCTTCTCTTTCTCTCCACCCTCGCTCTCCCTACTTTTTCTTTCCACATCTCTATCTCTCCCTCTTTCTTCCTATCTCCTTCTCTCTCCCTCACTCTCCCTCCCTTTTCCTCTCCTACTTTCCCACTCCTTCTCTCACTCCCTCCCTCTTTCTCTATAAACCTCACTCTCCCCCTCTCCCTCAATCCTCCTTTTGCACTCACCTCTCTCTCCCACTCCCATTTTATCTCCCTCACTCTCCTTATCCCTTTCTCTCCCACTCTCGCTTGCTCTCCATCACTCTTTCTCTCCTACTCATCCTCTTTCTCTCTCCCTCTCCTATTCGTGCTCCCTCTCCATCCCTCTCCCTCACTCTTCCTTTCCCTCTCTTACTTTCTCTCTCCCTCTCTCCCTTTCCCTCTGTCCCACTCCCTCCCCATCCCTCTCTCTCTTCCCCTCTCTCCTTCAATCTCTCTCTCCCACTCCCCTTCTTCCTCTCTTTCCCTCTTCCTCTCCCCCTCTCTTTTTTCTTGCACTCCCTCAATCCTTTTATCTCCCTCTCTCTCATCTCTCTTCTCTCCTCCTCTCATTTCCTCTCTCTCGCTTGCTCTTTACCCCTCCTTCTCCCTCTCTCCTTTCTATCTCTCTTTCTTTCCTAATCTCTCTCACTCTATCTTCATCTCTCTCTCTCTCTTCCACTCTCCTTTCCTCTCTATATCTCTCCCTCTCCGGTCCCATCCCCCTCTCTTTCCCCTCCCTCTCTCTCCTTCCTCTCTCCTACTAATCTCTCTTTTTTCATTGCCTCCCTCTCCCTCTCCCTCCCTCTTAATCTCTCCCTTCCTTAGTCTCTCCCCCTCCCCCTCCCTCTCCCTCTACCTATCTCCCCCTCCCTCACCCTCTTCTTCTCCCTCTCTTTCCCTCTCTCTCTCTCCCCCTCTCCCTCTCCCTCTCCTCATACTCCCTCTTCAACTCTCCCACTTCCTATCTTTGTCCCTCATCCATTCACTCCCCCTCTCTCCCTTTTTTCTCTATCATCCTTTCGTAGTCTCTCTCTCTCTTCCATTATATATCAAGCTCGCTTAGTCTTTGTCCGTCCCTCATCCTCTTTATCTCTCTTACTCACTCCTTTTTTGTTCTCTTTATATCTTTCTCCCTCTCCCTCTTTTCCCCTTTCCTATTTCCTCACCTTTCTTCCTCTCTCCCTCTCCCTCCCTCCTTTTCTTTCCACCTCACGCTCTCTCTCACCCTCTCTCTCTCTCTCTTCCCTCTACATCTCTCTTTCTCTCTATCTCTCTCCCTCTCTCCCTCACCCTCTCTCCCTCTATCTCTCCTTTTCTTTCTTTTCCCTCTCTCTAACTTTGTCCCTCCCTCATTCTTTCTTTTTCTCTCTCCCTCTCTCTTTCCCTCTATTTCCTTTTCCCTTTCTCTCTCCCTCTCTTTCTTTCTTATCCTCCGTCTCCCTCTCCTTCTCCCTCTCTCCCTCCCTCTCCCTCTCCCTCTCTCATAGCTTTCATCTCTTCCTATGTCTCTCCCTCTTTTTCTCCATCTCTCACTCCCTCTCTCTCCTTTCCTCTATATATATATATGCCTCTCTCCCTCTCTCTCACTCTCCTCTCCCTCTCTCGCTCGATCTCCCCCTCTCTCCCTCTCTATCTCTCTCACTCCCCTTCCCCACTTTCACTCTCTTTCTCTCCCTCCTTCACTCCCTCTCTCCCACTCTCCCTCTCCCTCTTACCCTCTCCCTCTCTCTCCCTCTCTCTCCTTCTCGCACTCCCTCAATCCCTCTATCTCCCTTTTTCTCTCTATCTCTCTCGTCTCCTCCTCTCATTTTCTCTCTCTCGCTTGATCTTTATCCTTTCTTATCCCTCTCTCATTTCCATCTTTCCTTCTTTCTTTATCTCTCTCACTCTATCTTCATCTCTCTATCCTCTCTCTTCTACTCTCCTTTCCTCTCTATATCTCTCCCTCTCCCTCTCTATCTCCCTCTCTTCATCTCTCCTTCTCTCTCTACCTCTCTCTTTCCCTCCCTCTCTCTCCTTCCTCTCTCCCGCCAATCTCTCTCTTTTTAGTTCCTTCTCTCTCCATCTCTCTCCCTTTCACCCTCTCTCTTATCTCTTTTCCCTTTCTCTCTTCCACTCTCTCCATTTGTCTCTCCCTCTCTAGTCCTCTCTCTCTTTTCTTTCTCTCTCTCCTTTTAACTCTCCCTCTTACTCTCCTCCTCTCTCTTACTTCCTCTCTCTATCCCTATTTCTCACCCTCTTCCATCCCTCTCTCCCTTCCTCCCCTTCTCCTATCTCCCTCTCTTTCTCCTTCTATCCCTTGCTTCCTATCTCTCTTGCTCTTTTTCTCACTCCCTTCCTCTTCTCCCTCTCTTCATTCCTCTTTGTCTCATTCTTCATTCCTCTCTCTCTCATTCCCTCCTCCTCTCTCTCTCTCTCCTTCTCCCTTCCTTAACTCTCTTTCCCTCTCTATCCCTCTCTCACTTTCTCTTCCCCCATCCATCTTCCTTTCGCCCTTTCTCGCTCCCTCTCCCTTCATTATCCCTTACCCTTTCTCTCACTCTCTCCCTTCCCACTCCCTTTCCCTCTCTCCCTGTCTCGCTCTCTTGCTTCCTTTTCTTTTTCTCGCTCTTTCCCTCTCTCCCTCTCACTCTCTCCCCGACTCTCTTTCCCACTTTCCCTCCCTCTCTCTCCCTTTCTCCCCTTTCCCTTCCTCCCTCTCCCTCAACCTTTATCCCTCTCTCTCTCTCTCTCCCTCTTTTTGGTCTATCCCACTCTTTATCTCTCTATCTCTCTATCTCTCTATCTCTCTTTCTCACTCTATCCCTTATGTTGTCTCCCTCGACCCTCCCTTCTCTCTCCCCCATCTCTCCCCCTCTCCCTCTCTCTCCTAGTCCCTCCTTATCTCCCTCTCTCGCTCTCACTCCTTATCTCTCACCCTCTCTTTCATCCTACATCCCACTCTCTCCCTCTCTCTCTCTTTCTCTCTCCTTACTCCATCGATCTTTCCTTCCCTCTCCCTCTCTCCCTCCCACTCTCTTTATCTCTCTATCCGTTCCTTACTCTCTCTTTCTCTCTCCCCCTACTCTCCCTCACCAACTCCCGATCTCCCTCTCACTCCCTTTATCTATCTCTCTCTCTCATCTCTCTCCCTCTCTTACTCCCTATATCCCTCACTCTCTCTCCCTCTCGCTCTCTTTCTCTCTAAGTCTCTCTCTCTTTCTCTCTCTCCCTCCCTTTCTCTCTCCATTTTTCTATCTCTTTATCTCCTACTCTCTCTTTTCCTCCTCGCCTCTCTCCCTCTCTCTCCCCTTTCTCTCACTCTCTCACTCTAACTCTCCATCTCTCTCACCCTCTCTATCTCTATCTATCTTCCTTTATCTCTCTCCCTCTCTCGTCCCTCTATCTCCCTTCGTCTCTCCCTCTCCCTCTCTTTCTCTTTCTCACTTCATCCCTCTCTCCTTTTCTCTCCCTTTCTCTCCCTCTTACACTATTTCTCTCTCTCCCCCTCCCTCTTTCTCCCTCTCCCTATCTCATTTTTTCCCTTTCTCTCCCTCTCTACCTCTCTCTCTCACCCTCTCTCTCACTCCATTCCTCTTTCTCCCTCCCCCTCTCTCTCCCTCCTTATCTCTCTTCTTTTAGCACCTTCTCTCTCTTTCCCTCTCCCTTTCCTTTCCCTCTCTTCCTATCGCTTTCTCTCTCTCTCCTAACCATCACCCTCTCTCTCCTTTCTTTTCTCTTTCCCCCTCTCTCTTTCCCATTTTCGCTCTCTCCCTCTCTTCCCTTCTTTCTCCCTCCACCTCTCCCTCTACTTCTTAGTTTTTCTTCCTCTCTCTTCCTTTCTCTCACTCTCTAACTTTATTACTCTGTCCCTTCCACTTCCTCCCTTTCACTCTCTCAATGTCTCTATCTCTCTCCCTCTCTCTCTTTTTGTCTATCCCTCTCTCTCACTCTCCCTCTCTCTCACGCCCTCTCACTCTCTCTTTGTCTCCCTTCTCCTTCTCTCTCTTACTCTTCCCCCTCTCCCTTTCTCTCTCCCTTTCTCCCTTAACTTTCTCCCCTCTCCCTCTCTCACTCTCTCTATCTCCTCTCCCTCTCCCTATATCTCCCTCCCACACCCTCTATCTTTCTTCTTTCCCTCCCTCTCTTTCTCCCTCCATCCCTCTATCCCTCTCTTTCTCCCCCCATCCTTCCGTCCCTCTCTCTTATTCACTCTTTCTTTCTATTTTACTCTCTCTCCCACTCTCTCTATGTCTCCCTCTCTCTCCCTCTCTCCCTTTCTCTCTCCTCCTCTCTCCCTTTCTCTCTCCTTCCCTCTCCTTACTCCATCGATCTTTCCTTCCCTCTCCCTCTCTCCCTCCCAATCTCTTCATCTCTCTATCTCTTCCTTCCTCTCTCTTTCTCTCTCCCTTTCTCTCCCTCACCAACTCCCGATCTCTCTCTCACTCCCTCTATCTATCTCTCTCTCTCTCATCTCTCTCCCTTTCTTGCTCCTTATATCCCTCACTCTCTCTTCTTCTTGCTCTCTTTCTCTCTAAGTCCGTCTCTCTTTCTCTCTCTCCCTCCCTTTCTCTCTCTATTTTTCTATCTCCTTATCTCCTACTCTCTCTTTTACTCTTTGCCTCTCTCCCTCACTCTCCCCTTTCTCTCACTCTCTCAGTCTAACTCTCCATCTCTCTCACCCTCTCTATCTCTATCTCTCTTCCTTTATCTCTTTCCCTCTCTCATCCCTCTATCTCCCTCCGTCTCTCCCTCTCCTTCTCTTTCTCTTTCTCACTTCATCCCTCTCTCCTTTCTCTCCCTTTCTCTCCCTCTTACACTATTTCTCTCTCTCTTCCCCCTCCCTCTTTCTCCCTCTCCCTATCTCATTTTTTCCCTTTCTCTCCCTCTCTACCTCTCCCTCTCACCCTCTCTCTTACTCCATTCCTCTTTCTCCCTCCCCTCTCCCTCCATCCTTATCTCCCTCCCTTTATCACCTTCTCTCTCTTTCTCTCTCCCTTTTCTTTCCCTCTCTTCCTATCACTTTCTCTCTCTCTCCTAACCATCACCCTCTCTCTCCCTCCTTTTTCTCCTTCCCCCTCTCTCTTTCCCCTTTTCCCTCTCTCCCTCTCTTCCCCTCTTTCTCCCCCAGCTCTCCCTCTACTTCTTAGTTTTTCTTCCTCTCTCTTCCTTTCTCTCACTCTCTAACTCTATTACTCTCTCCCTTTCACTTCCTCCCTTTCACTCTCTCAATGCCTCTATCTCTCTCCCTCTCTCTTTTTGTCTCTCCCTCTCTCACTCTCACTCTCACTCTCTCTCTTTGTCTCCCTATCTCCTTCTCTCTCTTACTCTTCCCCCTCTCCTTTTCTCTCTCCCTTTCTCCCTTTAACTTTCTCCCCTCTCCCCCTCTCACTCTCTCTATCTCCTCTCCCTCTCCCTATATCTCCCTCCCACACCCTCCATCTTTCTTCTTTCTCTCCCTCTATTTCCCTCTCTCCCTCCCCCTCTCTTTCTCCCTCCATCCCTCTGTTCCCCTCTCCTATTCACTTTTTCTTTCTATTTTGCTCTCTCTCCCACTCTCTCTATGTCTCCTTCTCTCTCCCTCTCTCCGACCACTCTCTCCCTTCTCTCTCCTTCCTCTCTCTCCCTCTCTCTTGACCATTCTCTCCTTTATTCTCTATCTCCCTCTTCTCCCTCTCTCTTGCTCTTTTTTATTTCTCTCCCTCTCTTTCCCCGTCCTTTCTTTCCCTCTCTCCCTACTTACTCTATCCCTCTCTCTCTCTCCCTTTCCTCATTTTTTCTCTTACTCCTTACCTCTATCTCTCTCCCTATCCCTCTCTCACACTCTATTTTCCTCCCTCCTTCTCATTCTCTCTCTCCCTTCTCTCTCATTTTTTAACTCTCTCCCTCTCTCCTTATCGTTCCATCCCTTTCTCTCTCTAACCTTTCCACTCTTTCCCTCTAACACTCTTCTTATCTACCTCTCCCTCCCTATCCTTCTCACTCTAACTCTTCCCCTCTTTTTCTCTCACACACTCTCTCCCTCTCCTCCTCCCTCTTTCCCTCTCAACCTCTCTCTCCCTCTCTCTTTTTTCTCTCTCCTTAAGCTCTCATGCTCTCCCTCGCTTCCTTTGTCCCTCCCTCTCTCCCACCAACTCTCCCTCTATCTATTCCTTTCTCCCCCTTTCTCTCCCTCCCTCTCTTTCTCTCTCTCTCTTTCTTTTTCCTTGTTTTCTTCTCTCTATATCCTTCTCTCTCTTTATCTCTTTCTTCCTCCATCCCTCTCTCCCCCTTCCCACTCTCTTCCCTCACCCTCTCCCCTTGTATCCCTCTCTCCCCCCTCTCTTCCTCCCCCGACTCTCTCCCTCTTTTTTCCTCTCGGTCTCTCTCTATCCCTCTCCCTTTTTCTCTCCCTCTCCTTCTCCCTAACTCTTATTCTCTCTATTCCTCTCTCTCTTTTTTGTGCTCTCTCCCTCTAACTCTCTTTATGCCTAAATCTCTCTCTCTCTCTCTATTTTCCCTCCCTCTCCTTCTCCATCTATCCCTCCCCCTCATCCCCACCCCTTCTCTCCCTCCCTCTCCCTCTCTCACTATTCCTCACTCTCCCTCTCTTTCTCTTTCTCTCTCTTACTCTCCCTAAACCTATTTCTCCCTCCCTTTGTCATGCTCTCTTCCTATCTCTTTCCTTTTCCCCTTTCTCCCTCATTCACTTTATCCCTCTTGCTATCTCTCTCACCCTTTTTCTTCCACTCCCACTCTCTGCCTCTTCCCTCCCTCTCTCTTTTTCCCTCTCCTTCTATATCCCTCCCACTTCCTCCCTCTCTCCTGATCCCTCTTTCTCCCTCTACTTCACCCTTTTTCTCTTTTTACCCCCTCTACCTCTACCCCTCTTTCTTTTTCTCTCCTTATCTCACTATATCTTTATCTTTCTCCCTCTTTCTGCCCCTCTCTTCCTCCAACATCGCTTTCTCCCTCCATCTCATTCTCTCTCTATCACTTTCTCTCACTCATCTCCCTCCCTCCCTCTCATTCTCTCTCTTCCCTTCTCTCTCCCATTCTTACTCTCTCCCTCTCTCCCTATCACTCTATCCTTCTCTCTCCCCTCTTTCCACACTTTCCCTATAACTCTCTCTTTATCTCTTTTTCTCTATCTATCCCTCTCACTCTCTCCCTCACCTTTCCTTGCTCTTAACACCTCTCTCTCCCTATCCTTCTCCCTCATCCTTCACTCTCCCCCTCTTTTTCCCTCTCCCTCTCTCTATGTCTCCCAATATCTCCCCCTCTCTCTCTTTTGCTCTCTCCTTCTCTCTTACCCTATCTCCCTCTCTCCCTCAAGCTCTCATGCTCTCCCCCTCTCCCTCTTTCTCTCCCTCTCTCCTACCAACTCTTCCTCTATCTATTCCTTTCTCCCACCGACTCTCCTCCACTCTCTCCCTCCCTCTCTCCCTCTTTTTTGTCCCTCTCTCCCTCTCTATATGTCCTTCTCTCCCTCTATCTCTTTCTTCCTCCATCCCTCTCTCTCCCTCTCCCCCTCCCTCTCTCTCACTCTTTACCTCCCATCCTCACCTCCCTCTCTCCCAATCTACCTCCCTCCCCTATATCTCTCTCCTTCCCTCCCTCCCTCCCCCTCTCTCTCCCTATCCCTTTTTACTCTGTACCCCTCTCTCACTTTTTCTTGCTCCCTTTCTTTCCTTTCTCTCTTTATATCTCTTTGTCCCCCTCCCTCTCTTCCTCTCATTCCTTTTGTCTCTCTATCTTCCTCCCTCACCCTCTATCTCCCTCTTTCTCACCCCTTTCTTCCTATCTCCCTCTCCCTCTCTCTCTCTCTCTCCCTCTCCCTCTCCATATATCCCTCACTCTCCCTCTCCCTCCTCCTTCCTTACCCTCTTTTCTGTCTCCTTTTCTCTCTCTCCTACTCTCCCCCTCCCCCTCTCTCTGCCTCTCTCCTTCAACTTCTCCCCCTCTCTACTCGTTCCCTTCTCTCTATCTCTCTCTTTCCCTTTATCTCTCCCCCACTCCCTCCCTTCTTCTCTCTATTTCTTTTCTGCCTCCATACCCTCTTCCCCTTTGTCTCACTCTCTCCTTATTTCTCTCTCCTTGTCTCTCCCTCTCACGCTCTCTCTTTCTCTCTCCTTGTCTCCCTCTCCTCCATCTCTATCTCTCTCTCTCCCTTCACTTTTTCTCTCTCCATCCCCCTTTCTCCCTCTCTCTATTTCCCTCTCTCCCTCCTTCTCCCTCTATCACCCTTTATCTCCCTCCCTCTCACCCTCTCTTTCTTTCCCTTCTCTCTCTCCTATAACTCTCTCTCTCTCTCTTCAGTCTCCCTCTCTTCATCTCTCTCGCTCCTTCCCTCTCCCTCTCTCCCCCTCCGTCCCTCCCCCTCTCTCTCTGTCTCCATCTATTCCCTTCCTCCTTCCCCCTCTCTCTAACTCTCACCTGTCTGTCCCTTTTTTCTCCCTCCCCCTCCATCTCCCTCCCTCTTCCACTCTCCCATTTGTTTTCTCTCTCTCACTTTCTCCATGTCTCCATCTCTCTTCATTTACACCTCTTTCCCCCTTCCCTCTCTCTTTCCCTCTCCCTCTCTCTCTTTCCCCTACACCCCCATCTCTCACTCTCCTTCCCACTCCTTCTCCCTCTCTTTATGTAACCCTCCCTACCTCTTACTTGCTCTCTTCCTTATGCTTTATCCCCCTCACTCTCTCAGTCTACTTCTCTCCCTTTCTTACTCTATCCCTCTCGCTCATCGCTCTCCCTCTCTCCTTTTTACTCTCCTAATCTTTCTCCTCCTCTCGCTCCTTTTCTCTCTAGTTTATACCTTTCTCACTCCCCCTCTCTCCCTCTCTCCATATCTTCCTCTTTCTCTATACACTTTACCTTCGCTTTCTCTCTCTATCACTTTCTCCCTCTCTCTTGCTCTCTCCTTATCCGTCCCTATCCCTCTGTTTCTCCCTCCCTCTCCCTCTCCCTCTCCCGCCATCCCTCACTCTTCCCTCTCTCCCTCCCTCCCTATCCCTCTCCCTCTCTCCCCTCTCTCTTTCCCTTTCTCCTCCTTTCATTCTCTCATTTTCTCTCTCTCTCGATCTCCTTATGTCCCACCCATGCTCCTACTCTCCCCCTCTTCTTCTCTCTCTCCCCTCTAACTCTCATCTCTCTTTTTCCATTTATCTCTCTCTGCCTCTATCTCTCTCACTCCCTTCCTTTATCCCTCATTCCATCTCTCTATATCCCTCTCCTTGGCTCTCTCTCTCTTTTCCCCCTCCATCCCTCCTCTCTCTCTCATTCTCTCCTTATCCCTCTTCCCAAACCTTCCTCCCCCTCTCCCTTCCACTCTCATGTTGTTTCTCTCTCTATCCTTCTCTTTCTCTCTCACTTTCTATCCCTCTCCCTCTCTCCTTCTCTCTCCTTCTCTCTCCCTTTTCTCCTTCTCTCTCTCCCTCTCTCCTAATGGCTCTCTCTTTCTCTATCTCCTTTCCTCTCTCCCTTTTTACTCTCTTCCTCTCACTCTTTCCTTATCTCCCTCTTTATCCCTCTCCCTCTCTATCTCTCCCTCTCTCACCCCCTCTCCCTTCCTCTCTCCCTCTCCCTCTCTCCCTCAATCTCCCTCCCTCTCCTTCCCTTACTACATTTCCCTCTCTATATCTCTCTCTCCCTCTCTTTCTCATTCTCTTTCCCTCTCTCCCTCTTTCACCCTCTTCTTCTCTCTCTCTCCTTATCTCCCTACCTCCCTATCTCCCTCCCACTCTCTTACTCTCCCACTCTCCTACTCTCTCTTTCTCTCTCCCTCTAACTCTCCCTTATCTCTTTTGCCCTCTTCCTCTCACTCCCTCATCTCTCTCCCACTCCCTCCTTCTATCCCTCACTCCCTTTGTCTATGTCTTTCTTTCTCTCTCCCTCTCTATCTTTCTCCCTCTATCCCTCTCTTCCTCTCTTGCTCTCTCCCTATTTCTCTTCGTTCCCTCCCTCTCCCTCTTTCCTTCTCACTCTCATCCTTTCTCTCTCTCCATTCTTTCTCTCTCTTTCCCTCTCTCTCCCTTTTCTCTCTCCCTCCTCATCTCTCCCCTTCTTTCTCCCTCTAAGTCCCTCTCTCTCCCTTCCTCGTTCTCTCAATCTCCCAACTATTCTCTCCCTCCCTTACTCTATGTCTCCCTCTCTCCCCCTCTCTCTCACTAATTCCTTCCCTCTCTCTATCTAGCTCTCTCTCTCCCTCTCTATCTTTCTCTTGCTCTCCCTCTCCTTACCCCTCTCTCTCTCTCCCCCTTTCTCTCTTGCCACCTATCTCCTTTTTCATCTCTCTTCCTTCCTTCCTCTCATATCTCTCTTTCTCTCTATCTCTCTTTCTCTCCATCTTTCTCTCCCTAACCCTCTCTATTCTACTCTCCCTCTCCCTCTCTCCATCCTCTTTCACTCCTTTTCTCCTGCTCACCCTCTCCCTCTCACTTTCTCCCCTCTCTCCCTCTCTCTCTTGCTCTCTCCCTCCCACTCTTTCACTCTCCCTTTCTCCCTCCCACTCTATCCCTCCCTCTTACTCTCCCCTCTCTCTTTGTTACCCTTATCTCTCTCTCAATCTCTCTCTAACTCTCCCTCTCCCTCTCTCCCTCTCCCTCTCCCTTCTCTCTATCTCCCCCTCATCTCTCCATCTACCTCACTCTCTCCCTCTATCTCCCTCCCTCTCCTACTCTTTTTCTCTCACTCTGTTTCCCTTATCACTTTATCTCCCTCTCTCCATCTTTCCCTCTCTCCCTCTGTCTTCCTCTCTCCCTCCATCCCTTCCCCTCCCTCGATCTCTCCCCCTCACTATTCCGCTCTCCCTCTCCTTCCCTACCTCTACCTCCTCTCTCTTCCCCCTCTCTCCCCCTCTCTCCCTCTTCATTTCTCCTTCCCTATTTTTATCTCTGCCTCCACTCTTTTTATCTCTCCTACTCCTATTCTCCCTCTTCCTCCCTTCATCTCCCTCTTACTTTTCCCTCCTCACTCTATCTCCCTCTTTCCATCTTTCCCTTTCTTCCTCTATCTCCCTCCCTCTCTCTTTCTCCCTTCCTAGCCCTCCCTTCCTCTCTCCCTTTCTTTATTCCTCTTTCCCTCTCCTTCCCTGCCTCTCCCTCCTCTCTCTTCCTTTCTCCCCCTCCCTCTCTTTATCTCTCCCTCCCACTCTTCCTCTCATAGTCTCCCTCTCTCTTCCCTTTCTTCCCTCTATCTCTCTCCCTCTCTCCTCCCTTTCTCTCTCCTACCTTTCTCCCTTCCATCTCTCTTTCCCTCTCTCTCTCTATATTTTTCCCTCCCTCTCTCACTCCTTTTTATCACTCTCTCTCCCTCTCTCCCTCTCATTCTCTACTTCTCACTCCCTCTCTATCTCTCCCACTCTCTCCCTTTCTCTTCTTGCCAATCCCTCCCTTCTCTCCCTCTTTCTCTTCTAATCCTTTTCTCTTTCTCCCTCTCTCACTCTCTCTCCATCCATATCTCCTTCTTTCCCCCTTTCTCTCCCTCTCTTACTATTGCTCTCTCTCCCTTGCCTCTCGCTCCATCTCATTCTCTCACTTTACTCTTTCTGTTCTCTCTTTCTCACTCCCTCCCTATCTCCCTCTCTCTCCCAATCTCCCTCTCCCCTCTTCCTTATTCCTCTCCCTCTTCCTTTCCCTATATCCCTCAATATCCCTATGTCTCTCTCCCTCACTCTCCCTTTTCTCTCCTCTCCCTTTATGTCTCATTCTCTACCTATCTCTCTCCCCAGTCCCTCTCTCTCCCCTTCTACTTTTCCCTATCTCCCCCAATTTTCCTCCCTTGCCCCCTCCCTCTATATGTCCCTTAATCTCTCTTCCACTCCCTCCTTTTCTTCTTTTCTCTTTCCCTCTCTAATACTCTCTCCCTCTTTCCTCTCTCTCTCCCTATCCCTCTCTATCTCTCTCCCTCTCTCACTTTCTCTCATTCCCCTTCTCCCTCTCTCACTCTCTCTCATCCCTCTCTCCCTCTCTCACTCTCTCTCATTCCTCTCTTCCTCTATCCCTACTACTCTCTCCCTCTATCTCCCTTTCTCTCACTCTTTCTCTCCTACCTCTCCCTCATCCTCTCTCTCCTTCTCTCCTCTCTTTACCTCTCCCTCCTATTTTCTCCCTCTCTCTCTCTCTTCCTCCCTCTCTCTCTCCCTATCTTTCAATCTCCCTCTTTCTCCTACTATCTCTCCCTCTATTTCTCTCTATCTATCTCTATCCTTTTCTCTCCCTTACTTTGTTTCTCTCCCCTCTCTCTTTCCCTCTCTACTTCTCTCTCTCCCTCCATCTCCATCTCCCTCTTCTTTCTCTCCCTCTCTCTCCCCCTTCTTCTCTCTCTCCCTCCCTCTCTCACTCTCTTATTGACCCCTACCCTCTATCCAACTCTCTCCCCTCTCTCTATCACCCTCTCACTCTCTCATAATCTCTCTTTCTCTCCCACACTCTCTTTCTCTCCCCCTCTCTTTCCCTGCGGTGCCCCCTCCTCGGCCCACTCATTAATTACCCAAAAGGAGTGGTCATGCAAGGAACGCATCATGCTGACACGACCAAATCCCTACTTAATCCCTAATTCGTACATACTCATACATTAAGGGCACATTATATAATGAAACACGTACAATAAAAATTACATGACATTAACAAATACAACAAAAGAAATTACAAATTAATTACAATACCATTAAAATGTCCATCGACACCCCGACCAAAAATTAGAATCAAAATAAACTTCGTTATGTTTGTGTCATGCATGAGCCCTTTTTAGGAGGAACTGGCGGCATCCTTGCTACTTTGACCCTTTCCTATCATAATATGGAAATAACAACAAGGTGAGCCAAAGATCGAGCAAATGGGTGATACACGTGATATGTAATGTTTTTTAGACTTTCCCACCATACTCATAGATTTTAATTTCGGCTACTGCGGGTATTAGCAAGTCTCCTCTGTTGGTGATTATTGAATCACCTAATGCTAAGAACAAAATTATCCCTTGTTGTAGCCACTATTAGTGAGAATCGATCGCCTAAAGTGCAATCACACATATTAGACTTTGGGTACCCTGGATATTAGCAACTTCGCTCTATTTTCATATCTCGGTGATTTCCAAATCACCTACTGACTAACAATAAAATTACCCTTCGTTGTACCTTGGTTAGCGAGATTATCCATCACCTACCGATATAGTCACACGGATTAGTCACACGGATATGTCACACGGATTAGAGCATGCACATAACCTAAGTGCTAATACCTATTTAATTCTAATTAGGTTATCAAACCTATCTAATTCAATATGATTCGGTTACCAAACCTCATCGCTTTTTAATTAATTTTTTTCCTCAATTTTCCTCTATGCACATGATGCACGTGATGTATCATGAACCACATTCCACCAAGTCATGGGTCGAGATTACACAAGGAATTCAAGACTTACCTCATAGGGTTAATCCATTTCGGTTTTTGAGTCCTAGGAATACGTTAGGGTGTATTTGTAGTGGGTTTTTCGTTTTAACCTAAATTTAGGCTTTAAAAGCGAACTTTATTTTTTTATTTGATTTAGGTCTTAATTTTTTTCTTGTATGCTTACTTTCCCACATTTTATTTTATATTTATTTAGGTGTCTTTGGGCCATTTGTTATGGAGTTGGGTGTTTAGGACTCAATTTGTAAAAGTTGAGTTTAGGCCGAGTGTTTCCTAGTCTAAATCGAAATTCCCATTTTCCTTGGGATCTAACCTTTCTACACTTTATTTTATACTTATTTAGGTATATTTAAACCATTTATTCATAAATAGGATGAATGAAATGCAAAACCCAAATTTTAGGGTGTTTGGCCGAATGGGTCCAAAAAGGACAAAGGTTTGTCTTTTGTTCCTAAGTCATTTCTTTCCATCCTAACTTACTAAATTATCCTTCAGTGGGTTACCTTCGAGGTCTAGATCTTTAGGTCCATAAACATAAATCTAAACTTGGCCATTTTAGCACCAAGATCCAATGAGTTTTCTTTAGGATATCCAAGCCAATTTTGTTTTAGTCCAAGTCCAT
Source organism: Dovyalis caffra (assembly GCA_963924115.1). Taxonomy (NCBI): domain Eukaryota; kingdom Viridiplantae; phylum Streptophyta; class Magnoliopsida; order Malpighiales; family Salicaceae; genus Dovyalis; species Dovyalis caffra. Next base: position 355,229 of record CAWUPB010000144.1, read on the forward strand.
TTGTTTTAACCCAAGCCTATTCACCCATATTTATTCCAAACCCATATGGTTGTAACCCAACCAAACCTATCCACACATGTATAAACATCCATCACACATGGATCTCATAAAGATACATCAACTTGCCAACCCTCTGTCATCATACTTGTACAATTTAACATAAAGATCACCAATGAAATGCACATCAAAACAACCATACTAGATCCATCACAAAACATCAAAACATAACATCAACACAAGCTACCATGAAAATATATTACATAGCTTAAAAAAATTCATAAATTGAACATGTAAAATAAAACTTAAGGCATAAATAAAGCTAAAATGAAACCTACTTACAATGATATATGCTTGTTTAAGATTTCATAGATTTTTCCTTCTTTTTTTTCTCCTTTCTTTATTTCCTTCCTTTTTCTTTCTTTCTTTTCTCTATTTCTTTCCCTCATAAAGTCGTTTCTCTTCTCTCTTGGAAGCTACGGTTTTTGTCTAAAAAAATGGCAAAGTTCATGTCTTTCTCCCAATTTTATATCACACTTTTAAACCATTTATTTTTTAGCATTCCAAATGTCAAAATTTTTTGGTAAACTAAGGTCGGATGATGGGACTAATAGGAGGTAAGTTGGCGTGTTGGACTTTCCAAAAGGAGTGGGATAGTGCAATTGGAAGTATGGTGGAAGATTTTATGTCACATCACTAATTAAAGATGGAAACTAAAAGATAACTAAACTAACCAACTTCCTTACCTCATTTGGTTCCCAAAAATTCGACCATGCACCTTGTTTGGGTTATTCTTTCACTTGCATGGTCATTTTAATTATAACATTAAGAAAAACAAGAAATCATGGCTAGTTAAATTTCCAAAAAGGTGATTCCTATGAACACGTCCATAACTATTAAATATTTTAACACCCCAATGATAAAAGAAATGACACATAAATTATACCCAATTATGGATATTCTAGGAGATATTCTTCTCGAGAATTAAAATTTTGACATATCGAAATAATTTTTCTTTTTCATAACTCCTCACATAAACACAAAGCATGTTATTATCTCCACAAATTTAAAATGGCATCTAAATCACACCTAATACTTCATATATACAGATAAGGAGTTTCATGGGGGTTACACTTACCCTCTCTTTCTCTCTTTCTCTCTCTCTCTCTCTCACTCTTCCTCTCTCTCTTAGTCTTGCTCTCTTTTCTCTCTCTTCCTCTCTCTTTCTCCCTCCCTCTCCCCTCTCTCCCTTCTCTCTCTAATTCTCTCTCCCTCTCTTCCTTATCATCTCACTTCCCATCTCTTACCCCTCCCATACCTCTCTCCCTCTATGTCTCCTCCTCCCTCTACCTCTTTCCCTCTATGTCTCGCTCTCTCTCCTTCTCCCTTCTTTCCCTCTAGCTTCTTTTCCCTCTTTCCCTTTGCCTCCATCTCGCTCTTTCTCTCCCTCCCTTCCTCCCTATCTCTCCCTCTCTTAATATTTCTTCCTCTTTACCTCTCTCTCTCACCTTCTCCCTCTCTCTTGCTCTCTTTCCTTCTCCCTTACCTTCTCCCTCTCACTCCCTCTCCCCTTTCTCTCCTTTTTTATCACTCTCTCTCCCTCCTTCTTTTCTTCTCTTGCTCTCCCTCTCTTCCCCTCTCCCTCTCTCTCTCTTCCCCCTTTCTCTCTATCTCTCCCATTCCTTCCCTCCCTATCCCTCCCTCTCTCACAATTTCTCCCTCCACCACCCTCCCTTTCCCTTTCTCTCTATCTCCCTCGCCCTCTATCTCCCTCTCTCTTTATCTCTTTCTCGCTCTCTTTCTCTCTTCCTTCCTCCCTTCTCCCTCTCTCTATCCCTCTCCTTATCTCTCTTTTTCTCTCTCTCACTCTCTCTTTACCTTCCTCTTACTTTCTCTCCTTCACTCTCTCTCCCTCCCTCTCTTTATCCCTCTCTCACCCTTCTTTTCCCTCTTTATCGCTCTCTCCTTCTCTCCCTCTCCCTTTTCTCTCTTTCCCTTTTCCTATCTCTATCCCTTCCTCCCTCTCCCTCTCTCTCCCTCTAACTCTTTCCACCTCTTTCTTCCCATATCTATCTCCCTCCTCTCACTCTATCCTTATCTCTCTTTCTCCCTCTCCCTCTCTCTTTCTCTCCCTATCCATCCCACCCTCTCCCTCTCCCTCCCACTTCCCTCTTCCTCTCCCCCTCCCTCTTTATCTTTATCTCCATCTCTCTCTTGCCCTACCTCTTCCTTTCCCTCTCTCTCTCCATTTCTTTTTTCCCTCTCCCTCCCTCCCTCCCTCTCCCTCTCTCTCTCCCCTACCCACTCCCTTTCCTCTCTCTCTCTCTCCCTCTCTATATCCCTTCCTCTTTCCCCTCTTATGCCTCTCTTATTTCCCTCTCTCTTTCACCCTCTCTCCATCTCCCTCTTTCTCCCCCCTCACGCTCTCCCTTTGTCCCACTCTTGCCTTTCTTGCATTATCTCCCCCTCCCCTCTCTCCCTCTCTCTTGCTCTCTCTTCTTCCCACTTTCCCTTTCTATCTCTCTATCATTTTTTTCTCCTTTTGTCCCTTTCTCGCTCTCTTTTTGTTCCCTCTCTTTCCTTCGCCCTATCTCTCCCTTTTCCTCTCCCTCTCCCTTCTATCTCTCCTATTCTCCCTCTCTCTTTCCTACTACCTTTCTCTATCTACCTCCCTCTCTCCCACATTCTCTATCTCTCTCTCCCCTATCCCTCTCCCTCCCTCTCCCTCTTCTATTTTCTCTCTTTCTCCCTCTCCCTCTATCCCTTCTCCCTCTCTCTTTCTCCATCTCCTCTTCTACCTCCTCCTTTCTCCTTCTCTCCTTCTACCCCTCTCTCCCATTCTCACTCCATCTCTCTTTCTCTCTCCCTCTCTCTCCCTCTTACTCTCTCGCTCATTCTCCTTTTCTCTCCCACTCTCCACCTCTCTTCTTCTCTCTCTTCCTTTCATTTATACCTCTCTCCCTCCCTCCTTCTCTCTCTTCCTCTCATTTATACTACTCTCCCTCTCTCTTTCTCTCTCCCTTCCTCCCTCTCCCTACCATTCCCTCTCTCTCTTTCCCTCCCTATCCCTCTCTCACTCCCTCTCCCTCCATCTTTTTCTTTCTCCTTTCATCTCTCTCTCCCTCTCCTTCTCCCTCTCTCTCTCTCCCTCTCTCCCTCTCTTCCTTTCCCTCTCTCTCCTCTCTCTCTCTTTAAACCTCTCCTTATCTCTCCTTTCCTCTCCCTCCCTCTTTCCCTTCTCTGTCCCTCTTTCTCACTCCTCTTCTATCCTATTCCCTCTTCTCTCTTCCTCCACTCTCCCTCACTCTCATTCTCTCTCCCTTTTCCTTTCTCTTGCTCCTCCCTCTCTTTTTCTCTCCTTCTCCCTTTCTCTCTTACTCTCACTATTTTTTCTCTTTCTTCCTCTCTCTCCCCTCTATCCCTCTCTCACTCCATCTCTTTCTCACTCTTACTCTAACTCTCTCTATCCCTCTCTTCCTCCTTCATGCTCTCTTCCACTCTATCTTACTCTTTCTCTTCCCTTTTCTCTCTTTCTCTCCCTCTCTCCCCCTCTCTCACTCTTTCTCTCCTTCTCCCTCTTTATTGATCTCCCTTTTAGTCCCTCTCCCTCTCTCACTCCTTCTCCCTCACTCCATCTATCTTCATCTCCCTCCTTCTCCCTACCCTCTCTTCCTCTCCCTCTTTACCTTCTGTCTCTCTTTTCTCTACACTATGTCCTTCTTGCTTTCTTCCACTCCCTTACTCCCTTCTTCCTCTCTCTCAAAACCTCTCCTTGTCTCTCTATCCCCCTCCCTATCCCTCTCTCACCCTTTACCCTCTTTCCCCCTCTCTCCCTCACTTCCTTTCTCCCTTTATCTTCCTCCCTCCGCCTCTCACTTTTTCTCTTGCTCTCTCTATCTCTCTCTTACTCTCTCTCTTTCTCTATCTTTTAATCTCTCTCTTCCTCTCTCCCACTCTATCTCTCTCTAATCCTCTCTCTTTCCCTTTATCTCTCCCCCACCCTCTCTCCTCTCTCCTTCCCTACCCTCTCTCCCTGTCTCTCCCTTCTTTTATCTCTCTCCCTCTTCCTCTCTCCCTTTTCTTTCTCTCCCTCTCTACCTCTCTCTCTCTCTCACTCCTTACTCTCTCCCTTCCTTTCCCTCTCCCTTACTCCCTCTCCTTCTCTCTCCAAACCTCTCCTTATCTCTATTTCGATCTCCTTCTTTCTCTCTTCCCTCTCCCACTCTCACCATTTCTCCCTTATTCTCTCTCCCTCTATCTTTCTCTCCCTCTCTCATTTTATCCCTCTCTCCTTCTCTCTCCCCCTTCCTTTTTCCATCCTTCTCTCTCTCTCCCTCTCCCTCTCATCCCATCTCCCTTTTATCTCTCTCTCTCTGCCTCTCTCTTTCTCTCCCTCTCCCTCTCTCCATCATTCTCCTCGGCTCTCTCCCTCTCCTTCCCCCACTTTTCCCACTCACTTTCTCTCCAAACCTTTCTTTATCTCTCCTTTCCTCTCCCTCTCTTTCCTTCTCCTTCTCTCTCCCTCTCTCTCCCTCTCCTTTTCTCCCACTCTCCCTCTTTCTCCCTTCCTCCCTTCCTTCCTCTACTTCTCTCTTACCCATACTCTTACTCTTTCGCTCTCCCTTCCTCTCCCTCTCTTTTCCTCTCTTTCTCTCCATCTCTCTTTTTCCATTTCCCTCTCTCCTTCCTCCCTTTCTCACTTCATCTATCTCTTAGTCTCAATCGACTCCCTCTTTCCCCCTCACCCTTTCTCCCACTCTCTCTCCCTCTCTTTACCTATTTATCTCTTTCTCTCCCTCTCTCTCCCTCTCCCTTTCTATCGCCCTCCTTATCCCTCCCTCCCTCTCCCTACCACTCTTCCTCCTTGTACTTTTCCCTCTCTCACTCTCTCTTTCTCCCTCTCTCTTTCCCTTTTTTCACTCTCTCCTCTCCTCTATCCTTTCCTCTCTCTCCTTTCCTCTCTTTCACTCTCCATCCTTTTTGCTCTCCCTCTCTCCCTTTCCCTCTTTCCTTATATCTTTCTATCCCTCTCTCACTATCTCCCTCACCCCCTCTCCCTCTTTTCCTCTCTCTCACTTTTCGTCGCTCTCCCTCTCTCCTCGTCTCCCTCTCCCTCTCCCTCTCACTCACTTTTCCTCTCTCTCCCTCTCTCTCTTTCTAAGACCTCTCTCTCCCCCTCTCTTCCTTTTTGAATCTCCATCACTCCCTCTCCCTCTCTCTCCCTACTCTCTCTATCTCTCCCTCTCCTCCTCTTTGTCCCTCTCTCTTTCCCTCCTCTCTCTCTTACTTTCTCTCCCTTTCTCTCTTTTCTCTCTCCATTTCTACCCCCTCTATTTCTCTCTCCCTCTCTCTCCCTCTTAATCCCTCTCTCTTTCTCCACTTTCGCTATATCTACGCCCCTTACTCTCGCTCTCTCTCCTTTCTTCTCTCTTTCTTTTCTCTCCCTCCCTCTCTCTCCTTCCTTCACTCTATCTCTCCCCCTCTCTCTCCCTCGATCCCTCTTTCTCGCTACCTCTATCTCTCTCTCCCTCCCCGTCTCCCTCTCCATCTCTTTCTCTCTCACTCACTCCCTCTCCTTCTTTCTTTCTTACTCTATCTCTCCCTCTCTTTCTCTTGCTCTCTCCCTCTCTCTCCCCTTCACACTTGCTCTCCCTCTCCCTCTCTCTCCCTCGGACTAGCTCTCCTTCTCCCTTTCCCTCTCTTCCTCTCTCTCTCCTCCTCTTTCTCTCTCTTCCACCCTCTCTATCTCTCCCTTATTATCTCTCTCCCTCTTTCTCCCTCTTTCTCACTCTCTTTCCCTATCTCCCTCTTCTTGCACTCTCTATCTCTCTATCTCTCCCTCTCTCTCTCCCTTCCTCTCTCTCTCTCTATCCTTTTCTCTTTCCTTCGTCTTTGTCCCTCTCTCCCTCTAACTTACACTTTTTCCTTATCTTTCCTTTTCCCTCTCTCCCTTCCCTCTATCCCTCTCTCCCTTCCCTCTCCCCTATCTCTATCCCTTTATCCCTCTATCCCCCCTTCTCTTTCCCTCTTTCTCTCTCATTTTCTCTCTCTTTCCTCTCTCCACCTTCTCTTTCCCTATCTCTCTCTATCTTTCTATCTCTCGCTCTCGGATTCACTCTCTCTACCTTTTCTCTCTCTTACTCTCTTTCCCATTCACTCTCTTTATCTCTATCACTCTTTTCTTTTCTCTTAATCCTTTTCTCTCCTTCTCTCTCCCTCCCTCTCTCTCCTTCCCTCATTTTCTCTCTCTCTCTCTCCCTCTTTTATTCTCTCTTCATGTCCTCTCTCTCACTCTCTAACTCTCCTTCTCTCCTCCCCCTCCTCTCTCCCTCTCTCTCCTTTTTCTCTCTTACTATCTCTCCCTCTCCTTCTCTTCCCTTCTCTCCTTCTCCCTCTCCCTCTCTCTATCTATGTCCCTCTCTCTCATGTTTTCTCTCCCTCTCTTCCTCTCTATCTTCTTCACTCCCTCTCTTTATCTCCCTCTCTTTCTCTCTTTCCCTTTCTATCCATATCTTTCCCTCTCCCTCTCTCCACCTATCCATCTCTCCCCTACTCTTTCCCCTTTCCCTCTCCCTCTCATTCCTTCCCTTCCTCTCTCTTTTTACTACTCTCTCTCTCTCCTCTTTCCTTCACTCTCACTCGATCTCCTCCTCTCTTCCCTCTCCCTCACTCTTTCAATCCTTCTCCTATACCCACTCTCTCTCTATCCCCCTCTCTCATCCTATCCTCTCCCTCTCCCTCTCTTTCTCTTTTCCTCTCCTTTCCTATCCCCCTCTATTTGTCTCCCTCTCTCCCCCTTTCTCCCTCTCTCTCTCCCTTTCTCTCTATTTATCTCTCTCCAACTCTGTCCTTCTCTCTTTTTCTACAACCCTCATCCCTCACACTTTCTCTTTCCCTATCCTTCTCTCTCATTCTGTTTCTCTCTATCTTACCCTCTTCCCTCTCCCTCTCTCCCTCTCTCCTTCACTCTCTCCTTCTCTCACCCTCTCCCTCTCTCTTTATCTCTCTTTATATACCTTCTTCTCTCCCTATCTCTCCCTCTCTCTCCCTATCCCTCTCACTCTCTATCTTTCTTTCTAGCTTTTTTCCCTCTCTCCATCTTTCTCTTCCTCTCTCTCTTTTTCTATCTCTTCTTCCCTCTATCTCTCCCTCTCTATCTCTCTCTCTTTTCTCTTCATCCCTATCCCTCTCTCTCCCCCTCTCTCTCTCCCTCTCCCTCCACTCTCTACTTCTCTCTCAATCCCTCTCTCTTGCTCTCTCCCTCACTCTCATTCACACTTTCTCTCCATCTCTCTCTCTCCCCCTCTCTCTATCCCTTTTGTTCTCATTCCCTCTCTCTCCTTTTCCCTCCCCCTATCTCCCTCTTTCCCTCTCTCCTTCTCCCTATCTCTTTTTTCCTTTCTCTCCCTCTCTCCCTATCCCTTCCTTCATCTTCCTCCTTTTTTATTTCTCTCCCTTTATCCCCTTCTCTCTCCGTCTCTCCCTCTCTCTCCCTTTCTATCTCCCCTCTCTCCCATTCACTCCTCTTTCTCTCTTTCTCTTTCCTTTCCTCTGTTCCCCTCTCTCTTCTTCTCCCTCTCTCACTCCCTGTCTCTCACTCTCTAACTTTTCCTCTCTCTCCCTCTCCATCCCTCTCTCTCTCTCTCCCTCTTGCCCTCTCTTTTCCTCTCTCTCCCCTTATATCCTTCTCCCCCTCCCCCTCTCCCTCTCTCATTCTCTCTTTCTTATTCTCTTTCCCTTTCCCTCTTCCCCCTCTCCCCTATCTTCCCCACTTTCCCTCTCCCTTCATCTATCTCTCCCCCTCTCCTCCTTCTATCTCTCTACCTCCCTCTCTCTTTCTCCCTCTCTCTATCCCCTCTCTCCCTAATGTGATCTTCCTAAAAATATATGACCTATAGTCTAAATTAATTGGTAATTCATTGGGCCAAAAAAGTTTAGGCCAATAAGCTTCATTTAAAAGCTTGCAAGATATTTTTATGGGAAGATAAACTTGAGTCCTATTGGATAATACCTAATGTTTATAAGGATAAGATCAAACAAGCCCATGTATATTATACATTCTTGTCCTTGGAGGACAAGGATGTCACCCCCTATATAAATAAAGGGAGAGAGGTGGCAAAGAAGGGTTAAGAGAGACACACACATGAAAAATGAAAACAAAAATAAAGAGAAAGTTTTTCCCACCCCAAAAGCATGAGTTGCCATATCCCTCCTTAAAAGCCTCGGTTGCCACAAAAACCCTAATTAATTTCTTTAGAAAGCAAATCAACTATACAAAAGATTAGAGCTAGCACTTTATGATTTCTATGGCTTTCCGTATGGGTGTTTAAGCTACATGAATTATTGAAAGAGGTTACATATTTAGATGGATTTTTTTTATAAAGGTTAAATCTAAACTAGAAGAGGTAATTTTTACTCACGCTTTTAATTCAAGCATGTATGATTAGTTGATTTATTGGCTAGATCTTGGGAGACTTAGATGAAGGAAATTTTTTTATTTCATACCTCTATAAGATGCATGATCCTTTATATATCTCTCTCACTCTCTCCCTCCTTCCCTTCCTCTCTCTCCCTCCCTCTTCCTCTCCCTTTCCCTCTCCATCTCCCTCTCCTTCTCCCTCTCACCTTACCTCTCCCTGCCTCTCCCTCTATCTCTTCTTTCCCTCTCTCCCACTCTCTCATTATCTCCCTATCTCTTCTCCCTCTCCCTCTCCTCATCTCCCTCCCTCTCCATCTCTCTCTCCCTTTCACCCTCTCTCAATCTCTCTCTCTCTCCCTCTCTTTCTCTCCCTCTAACTCTCCACCTTTATCACTTCATCTCTCTCTCTCTTTCCCTTTTTCTCCCTCCCTTTCTCTCACTTTTCTCTCTCTCCCTTCCTCCTTCTCCCTTTCTCTCCCTCTCTCTCTTCCTCCCCCTCTCGCTTCCTCTATTTCCCCTTCTCTTTCTCCCTCTCCCTTACTCTATACCCCTCTCACTCTCCTCCTCTCTCCCTCTCCCTATTGCTCCCTCTTCTTTTCTCTCGCCCCCTCTCTCCTGCTCTCTCGGTCACCTACTCTCGCTCTCTCCCTCTCTAACTCCCTCCCTCCTCTCTCCCTCTCTCTTACACTGTCTCTCTTTCTCCTTTTCTCCCTCCCTCTACCTCCCCCTCTCTCTTCTTCTACCTCCCTCTCCCCCTCTCACTCTCTCCCTCCCTCTCTCCCCCTCTCACTCTCTCCTTTTCCCTCTCCCCCTTACATTAATTCTCTCTCCCTCTCTCATTTATTTCTCTCTCTATTTTTCTCCCTTACTCTTACCTTGTCTCTCTCACACCCTTTCTACTTTTCTCTCTCTTACTCTCTACCTTTATTCTCTCCCCCTCCCTCCATCTCTTTCTTTCCCTCTCTCTCTCACCATCTCTCTCCTCCTCTTTTTCACCCTCTCTCCCTTCTCCATCTCTCTCTCCAGTCCCTCCTTCTCTCTCCCTATCTCTCTCTCTCCCTTCTCTCCTTTTCTCTCTCTCCACTCTCTTTCTTCTCTCTATCTCTCCCTTCCCCTTCTATCCCCTCTCTATCTTTGACTCCTTCGTCTCTCCCTTACTCTCTCCCCCTCTCTTTTCCCTCACACTTCTCTCTCTTGCTTGATTTCTCCCTCTTTCTATGTCTCTCCCTCTCTCTCCCTCTCTCTTCCCCTCTTTCGCCCCTTTCTCCCCCTCACTCAATTCTATCTCACCTAATTTCTCCCACTCTCTGTCTCTCTCCCTAACTCTCTCTCCCTCTCTCCCTCTTTCTCCATATCTTACCCCTCACTCTCTCTCACTCTCTCTCACTCCCAATCCGCCTCTCCCTCTCTCGCTCTCTTTTCCTCTCTTTCCCGCCTTCCCTACCCCTCCCTCCCTCGAATTCTCCCTCTATCTACTATCTCTCTCCCTTTCTATCTCTCTCTCATATCTCTCTCCACTCTATCTCCCTCCCTCATTTTCCCTCTTTATCTTCCTCTCTCTCTCTCCCTCCCTCTCTTCCTTACCCTCTCTATCTCTCTTTCCCTCTCCCATTCCATCTCCCTCTCCCACTCTCTCTCCCTCTATCCCTCTCACTCTCTCTTTCACTCTCCCTTACTCTCTCTCTCCCTCATTGTCTCTCTTTTCCCCATTTCTCCTATCTCTCTATCTTTCTCCCTCCATATCTCCCTCATCTCTCTCTTACCCTCTCTTTCTCTCCCTCCCTCTCTCTTTCTCTCTCCCTCTATCTTTCTCCCTCTACCCCTCTCTCTTCTCTTTTCCCTCTCTCTTGCTCTCTCTCCCCTTTTCTCTCTACCTCTCTTCCTCTCCCTCCTCACCCCTCTCTCTTCTTCTCTTCTTCTTCCTCCTCTCTTTACCTCTCTCACCCTATATTCCTCTCCCTCTTCATCTCACTCTCCCACTCTCTCTCCCCCTCTCCTCTATGTCTTTCCTTCTCTTGTTCTTCCTCTCTTCATCTCCCTCTCTTCATCTCCCTCTTGCTCCTTCTCCCTTTATCTCTCTATCCCTCTCTCCTTCTCTCACTTTTTCTCTCTCACTCTCGCCCTTTCTCTCCCTCCCTCCCTCACTCTCTCTCTCTATGTCTCCCTCCCTCCCTTCTTGACTATCCATCTCTCCCTCTCGTTCTCCATCTATTCTTACCCACTCTCTATCTCTCTTCCCCTTCCCCTCTCTCTCTTTCCTCCTCTCACTCGCTCTCTCTCTCTTTTTTTATTTCTCTATCTCTTGCTCTCCTTCTTTCCCTACCTCTGCCTTTCCCTCTCTCTAGCTCTCCCTCTCTATCCTCTCTCTCCATCCCTCCCTTTTCTCTCCCTTTATCTCCCTCTCTCTTTCTCTCTCTTTTTATCTCTTCATCTCTCCCTCCTTCTCCTTTTATCTTTCCTTCTCTCTTTCTCTCCCCCTTTCTCCCTCACCCTCTCTCTCCCTTCCCTCTCTTTAATTCTCTCTTCCCTCTCCCTTTCCCTCTCTTCTTCTCTCTACCTCTCCTCCCTCGGTTCCTCTCTCCTACCCTTCCTCTCTATCCCTCTCTCACTCTCTCTATCCCTCTCTCACTCACCCTCTTTCCCTCTCCCACTCTATCCCTCCTTCAATCTCTCTCTCCATCTCTCTATCACCCCTCTCTCTCTCTCTCACTCTCACTCTCACTCTTTCCCCCTCTTTCTTCCACTCTCCCTCCCTCCCTCTATCTCTCTCACTCTCACTCTTTCCCCCTCTTTCTTCCACTCTCCCTCCCTCCCTCCTCTCTCACTCTCACTCTTTCCCCCTCTTTCTTCCACTCTCCCTCCCTCCCTCTCTCTATCACCCTTTTTCTCACTCTCACTCTCTCCCTCTCTTTTTTCCATTCTCTCTCCCTCTCTCCTTCTCTACATCTCCTTCCCACTCAATCTCCCCCTCTCTACCTCTCTTTCTCCCCCTTCTCACACTCTTTCTCTCTCCCCCTCCCTCTCTATCCATCTCCCTCTCTTTATCTCTCTCTTATTGTCTCCCTCTCTCTCACTCTTCCTCTCTCCCCTAGTCTCTCTCCTTCTCTCCCTCTCCTTATCTCCCTATCTCTCTCTTTCTCTACCACTCTCTCCCTCTTTTTCTCTCTCTACTCTACCTCTCTCTCACTCTTTTCCCTATGTTTCTCTCTCCCTCTATCTCTTGTACTCTCTTACTCTCTTTTATGTCCCTTCTCTCTCTTCCTCTCTTTCCCTCACTTCCCTCTCTCCTTCACTAGAAACAAAGGGATTAAAAGGGAGAGAGAAGAAGAGGTAGGCAGAGATGGAGAGAGAAAAAAGAGGGAGAGAGGTAGAGAGAAGGGAGTTAGGTAGAAAGACTAAGGAAGAGAGGGGGAGGGAGAGAAAGAAAAGAGAGGGTAAGAGAGATAAAGGGGGAAGATGGTGAGGGAGAGCAAGAGAGAGGGAGGGAGAGAAGGAGATTAGTAGGGAAAGGGGAGGAGATAGGTAAAGAGAAGGAGGGAGACAACTAGAGAGAAGGAGGGACGGAGGAGCGAGGGGAGAGAGAAGGAGAGGGATAAAGAGCAAAGAAGAGGGGAGAGAGATATTAGGGGAGAGGAAGAGAGACCGAAGGATAGAGAGAGGGAGAGGGAAAGGGAGATGGGGAGAGAAATAGAGAGCACAAGGGAGAGACAAGGAAAGAGTGATGTAAAGAGAGGGGAGAGAGGGCAGAGAGAGAGATAAAGGGAGAGAGGGAGGGAGGACAAGAGGGAGAGGGGTGACAAGCGGGGAGAGGGGTAAGGAGAGAGAGAGAGAGGGATTATGGCGACGAAGGGTTGAGAGAAGAAGAGGGAGAGAGGGAGAAAAAGAGAGGGAGAGAGAGAAAAGGGAGAGGGAGAGAGAGGGACAAAAGGGAGACATGGAGGGAGAGAGAAAGAGAGAAAGGGGAAGAAAAGGCAAGGCAGAGTAAAGCAAAGGGAGAGGGAGAGAGAGAAAGGAAGAAAGATGTAGTAACGAGAGAATGAGAAAGAGTGAGAAAGGGAGAGGGAGAGGGAGAGAGGGAGAGGGAAGGGTAGAGGGAGAGAGTAAGAGGGAGGGAGAGAGGTAGAGAGAGAGAGAGAGTTAGTGAGGGATAGATCGAGAGAGTAAGAAAGAGGGAGAGATAAAGGGAAAGGGAGAGGAATTGAGAGGGAGAGAAAGAAGGATTGAGAGTGAGAGAGTGAGAGAGGTATAATGAGAGAGGGAGATAGAGCGAAAGTAGGAAAAGGATAAAGAGGGGGAGAGAGGGAAAGAGAGAAAGGAAGAGAGTGAGGAGAGAGGGAGTGAGAGAGGAGAGACATAGGGGAGAGAGGGCGGAGAGAAAAGAGAGAGGAGAGACATAGGAGAGAGAGGGAGGAGAGAAAAAGAGAGAGGAAGAGAGAGAGAGGGGGAGGAATGAGGGAGTTAAAGAGAGAGAGAGATGAAGGGGATAGACATGGAGAGAGGGATAATGAGAGGGAGAGGATAGTAAGAGTGATGTAAAGAGAAGAAGAGGGGAGAAAGAGAGAGGAAAATAGGGCAAGGGAGAGTTAGAGAGGGAGGGAGGAGGAAGAATTAGAGGGGGAGAGAGAAGGGAGAAAGAAGGAGAGATAAGGAGAGCGAGAGAGCTAGAGTGGGATAGAGAGAAGGAGAGAAAAGGAGAAAGAAAGAGGGAGTGGCGGATAGAAGTAGAGGGAGAGAGGGGAGGGAGAGTGAGAGATAAAAAGATGGAGGGAGAGGGAGAAAGAGAAAGAGGGAGAGAGAGAAAGAGATAAGAGGGAGAGAAAAAGCTAGAGTAAGAGGCAAAGAGGGAGAGGGAGAGAGAGAAAGAGAGAGCGAGAGAGGGAAAGGGAGAAGAAGAGAGAAGGGAGAGAGAGAGGGAAAGGGAGAAGAAGAGAGAAGGGGAGAGAGAGAGGGAGATGTGAAGGGTGAGAGAGATAAAGAGGGAGAGAGATGAGAGAATGAGAGAGAGGGAGAGAGATGAGAGAATGAGAGAGAATAGCGATAGCGATAGCAAGAGAGGGAGAAGTAGAAAGAGGATAGCGATAGCAAGAGAGTGAGAGAGAGAGACCAAGGAGATAAAAAAGAGGGAGAGAGAGGGAGAAAGGATAGAAAGTAAGTGAGAGAGCTAAAGTGAGGGGGAGAGAGAGGAAGAAGGAGAGAGAGAGAAGAAGAGAAAGAGAGAGTGGGAGAGAGAGAGAGAGGTAGTGAAAGAGATCGGGAGGGAGGGAATGAGGGGAGAGAGAGCAATAGAGAAGGGGACATAGAGAGGAAGAGTGAGAGGGGAGAGAGAGCTATAGGGAGGCGAGAGAAAGAGGAAAAATGATAGAGAGTGTTAGAGAGTGGGAGAGTGAGAGAGAGGGAGAGGGAGAGGAGGAAGGAGAGAGAGACGAGCAAGAGAGACGGGGAAAAAAAGAGGGAAGGAGAGAGAGGGGGAGCGAAAGCTAGAGGGAGTGTGAGAGAATAGAGGGAGAAGGAGACAGAAAGAGAGAGTGAGAGAGAGAATGGAAGAGAGTGAGAGAAGGAATGAGAGAGAGATAGAGGGAAGGGAGAGAGAGAAGGGTGGATAGGAAAGAGTGAGAAAGATTGAGATAGAGGGATAGAGATAGAGTGAGAGAGAAGGAGAGAGAAGGGAGAGAGAGGGAGTGAGAGAGAGGAAGGATTAAGGAGAGAAAAGGAGGGGAGAAAGGGAGAGAGAGCTAGACAAAAAAATATAAAGAGAGTGAGAGGGGGAGAGAGAGAGGAAGTGGGAGTGAAGGAAAGGGAGAGTTAGAGAGAGCTAAAGACAAATAGAGGGATAGAGAGGGAGAGAGGGAGAGTGAGAGAGGGCAAGAGAGATAGAGATCGAGGGTAGACAGAAAGTGAGAGGGAGAGAGTGAGAGACAGGATAGATGGAGGGAGATAGAGGGAGAGAGAGGGATACGAGAATAGCAAAAGAGGGATAAAGAGGCGGCTATAGAGAGGGGAGAAGGAGAGAGGGTGAGTGGAAGATAAAGAGGTTGGAAGAGAGGGCTAAAGAGAGGGAGAGAGATAGAAGAAGAGATAAAGAGATAAAGAGAAAGAGAGAAGGGTGAGAGACAAAAGAGAGAGGGAGAGAGAGGTAGAGTGGGATAGAGAGAGAGGAAGGATGGGGGTAGAGAGGAATAGAGGGAGGGAGATGTGGAGAGAGAGGGGGAGAGAGGGAAAGAAAGAGGTAGAGAGATAAAAAGAGATAGAGAGGTGGAGGAAGAGAGGGAAAGAGATAAAGAGAGATAGGAAGAAGGGATGAGAGGGGGAGAGACACTTAAAGAGATAAAAGAGAAGGAAGGGGAGAAAAGGAGAGACAGAGAGAGGGAGAGAAAAAGGGAGGGAGTAAGGGAATGTGAGAGAGAGTGAGAGAGGGGGAGAGAGTGAGAGAGAGATGGTGATAAAGAGAGGGAGAGAGAGTGAGAAAGAGGAGAGATTAGGAAGAAAGGGAGAGAGGGAGAGTGAGAGAGAAGGAGATAGAGGGATAGACAAAGGGAGAGACAAAGCGGAAGAGAGATAAAAATGGAGAGATAGAAAGAAGGAGAGAGAGAAAAAGAGGAATAAAGGGGGAGAGAGGGAGAGAGATTAGGGGAGAGAGAGGTAGAGAGATAGAGAGAGGAGGAGAGAAGGAGGCACATAAAGAGAACGATAGAGAAAAGAAGTGCGAGGGAAGGAGAGAGAAAGAGAGAGAAAGAGAGGGAGAGAGTGAGGGATAGAGGGGGAGACAAAGGGAGAGAAGGGTAAAGGGGCAGAAAGAGGGAGGGAGAGAAAGGGAGAGAGAAGGATAGAGTGAGAGAGAGGGAGAAAAAGAGAGACAAAGAGAGGGAGGGACAAAGAAGGATATAAAGAGTGAGAGAGAGGGAAAATGAGGGATAGAGAAAGGGAGAGGGTATGAAAGTGAGAGATAGAGAGAGGGAGAGAGATAAAAAGTGAGAGAGAGAGAGAGAGAGAGAGTATAAGAGAGATTGGAGAATGGAGGGATGGAGGGTGAGAGGTAGAGAGAAAAAGGGAGAGGAGAGATGAGAGGAAGAGAGAGGGACGAGAGGAAGGGAGATAGGGAGAGAGAGTGAGAGAGAAGGGAGAGATAGAGAGAGTGAGAAAGGGATAGAGAAAGGGCAAGAGAGGGAGAGAGGGGGAAAGAGAGAGGATAAGAGAAGGGGAGAAAGGGATAGAGAGAGAATGAGAGAGATAGAGAGAGAAAAAGAAGGAGAGAGATGAGAGAGTGAGAGAGGGGGAGATAAAGGGATAAGGAGAGAGAGACCGAGAGAGGAAGAGAGAGAAATAGAGAGAAAGTGGGGGGAGAGGAGGGAGAGAGGGAAGAGAAAGAGGAGAGTGAGGGAGAGAATGAGAGAGATAGGGATAAAAAGAGTGACGGAGGGAGGGAGAGAGACAAAAAGAGGCCGTGAGAGAGGGATAAAGGAAGGAATAGAGAGGTAGAGAGACGAGAGGGAGAGTAGAAGAGAAAGTTAAGGGAGGGAGATGGATAAAGAAAAGAGAGAAGAGATAGGGAGGGAGAGGAGGAGAGAGGAAATGGGAGAGAAAGTGAGAGGAGAGGAGAGGAGGGAGAGAGAAAGAGAGAAAGGAAGAGAGGAAAGGAGAGAGGAGAGAGAGGAAAGGAGAGAAGGAGAGAAGGAGAGAGAGGGAGGGTAGATAGATTTGAGAGAGAGAGAAGGAGAGAAGGAGGGAGAGGGAGAGGGAGAAAGAGAGAGAGTAGGAGAGAGAGAGAAGGAAGAGGAAGAGAGAGGGAGAGAGAGGGAGAGAGATAAAGGGAGAGAGGTAGGAAGAGAGATAGGGAGAGTGAGGTAAAGAAAGGGTAAGAGGGAGAGAGAGCAAGAGAAAGGTCAAGAGATAGGGAGAGAGAGAGAAGGAGAAAGAGTGAGGGAAGGAGCGAGAGAGAGAGAGGAAGAGGTGAGAGAGAGATGAGAGATAAGCGAGAGAAGGGGAGGGGGAGAGAGAGGGAGAGTTTTAGGGAGAGATAGATAGAGAAAGGGAGTAGGGATAGAGAAGTAAAGAGAGGGAAGGAGAGAGGGAAGGAGAGAGGGAGGGAAAGAGATAGAGAGAGTGAAAGGGAAAGAGATAGAGAGAGGGAGAGAGGAAGGGATAAAGAAAAAAGTATGAGAGATAGAGGGAGATAGAAAGAGAAAGGGAGAGAGAGGGAGAGAGAGGGATAAAGAGAGAAGAGGAGGAAGGGGGACAGAAAGGAGAGAGAGAGATGAGAGATAGGGAGATAAAAGAGAAGTGAGAGGGGAGAGTTAGAGGGAGAAGTAAAGAGAGAGAGATAAATGGGGATAGAGCAAGGAGAGATAGTGAAAGGTTAGGAGAGGGAGAAAGGGAGATAGAGGCGAGTAAGAGAGAGAGGGAGAGAGTTAGAGGGAGAAGTAAGAGAGAGAGATGGATGAGGATAGAGCAAGGAGAGATAGTGAAAGGTTAGGAGAGGGAGAAAGGGAGTTAGAGGAGAGCAAGAGAGAGAGGGAGAGACAAGAGGAAGGAGAATGACAGAGAGTGAGAGGGATTAGGAGGGAGAGAGGGGGAGAGAGGGAGAGAAGGAAAAGGGAAGGAGGGAGAGAGGAAGAGAGGAAGAGCGAGAGTGTGAGAAAGGGGAGAGAGAATATAAGAGAGAGAGAGGAAGAGGGAGTGTGAGAGGAGGAGAGAGGGGGAGAGAGAGAGGGAGAGGGAGTGTGAGAGGAGGAGAGAGGGGAGAGAGGAGGGAGGGAGTGTGAAAGGAGGAGAGAGGAGGAGAGAGAGAGGGAGATGGAGAGAAGAAGAGAAATGAAGAGAGAGAGAGATGTGGGGAGATAGAGATAAAAAGGTAGAGAGGAAGAGGTTGAGGGAGAGCCCCGTCCATTCCTCTCCCTCTCTCTTACCCTTTCTCTCCCTCACTTCCTCGCTCCCTTGCTCCTACTCCCTCCTTCTCTCTCCCTCCCTTTCCCTCTCTCTTTCATTCTCTCTCCCTCTCTCTCTCCCTCCTCGGACTATTCTCTCTCCCTCGCCCCTCTTTCTCTCTCTTTTCCCCCTCTCACTCTCCTCTCTTCATCTTTTTCTCTCCCTTTCCCTCCTTCTCCCTCTCCCTCTCTCTCTATCTCTCCCTCTTTCTCCCTTACCCTCTCTTTCCTCTTGCTCCCTATCTATGCCCCTCTTCCTCTCTCTCTCTCTCTCCCTCTCTCCCCTTACCCTATCTCTCCTCTTACTCCCTATCTATGCCCCTCTTCCTCTCCCTCTCCCTCTCTCTCTCTCTCTTTCTTTCTCTCCTATCTTCCTCTCTCACTATCTCTCCCTCTTTATCTCTCTCTCCCTCTCTTCCTCCCACTCTTTCCATCTTCCTCTCTCTCCCACTCTTTCTTCCTCTTTCTTTATATCTCTCCCCTTCTACCTCCCTTTCTCTCACTTTATCTCTCTCCCCCTCCCTCACCCCTATCTCTCCCACTCTCTCCCTCCAACTCTCCCTCTCTCTCCTCTATATCGCTCTTCCAATCTCTCCCTCTATCTCTACCTCTCTCCCCCTCTCTCTCCATTTCTTTCTTTCTCTCTCCTTTCCTCCCAATCTCTCTTAATTTTTCTCGCTCCCTCTCTCAATCTCTTCTTTCCAATATATCTATATATCCCTCTCTCCCTCTCTCCCATTCTTTTCATCTCCCTCTCTCCCTCTCTCTACCCCCTCTCTCTCCTTCTCTCCCCTCTCTCGCTAACTCTCCCACTCTCTCCTTCTCCATTTGTCTCCACTCTCCCCCTCTCACACTTCTCTCTCCTCTCTTCCTCTTTTCCTTTTCCCTCTCTCTCTCCTATTTCTCTCTTTCCCTCTCTCTCCCCTCTCCTTCTTTCCCTTTATCTTTACCTCTTTCTCCCTCTCCCCTTTCTTTCCTTCTCCCTCTCCTACTCTTTCCCATTCTCTCCCTATCTCTTTCTCTACCCCTCTAACTCTCCTACTCTCTCCATCTCTCTACCTTTATATCTCTCTCCCTCTTTCCCTTCCTCTATCTCCCCTTCCCTATCCTCTCACTTTCTTACTCTCTCCCTCTTTCCCTTCATCTGTCTCCCTTCCTTATCCTCTCACTTTCTTACTCTCTCCCTCTCTCCCCTTTTTCTTCCCTCTCCCTCTCTATCTCTCTCCCTTTCTCTCCTTTTTTCCCTCTCCCTCTTTCTATCTCTCTCTTTCTTTCTCTTTTTCTCTCTCCCTCTCTTACCTTCCCTCTCCTTCTCTCTCTCCCACTACCATTCTATCCCTCTTTTTTTCTCCATATTTATCTTTCTCCCTCTCCTTCTCTTTTTGTTTCTCTCTCTCCCTTCCTCTCCCTATGTCCCTCTCCCTTTACCTTTATTTTTCTCTCTTCCTCTCTTTCTCTCCTTCTCTATCCTTCTCCCTATCTTTCCCTTCCTCTCCCTCTTCCACCCTCTCCCTTACTCTCCCTCCCTTTTTCCCTCCTAATCTCCCTTCCTCTCACTCTTTATCTCTCTCTACCTCTCTCTCTCTCTCTCTCTTTCCCTCCCTCTATCTCCACTCCCTCCCACTCTCTCCTTCTCTCTTCCTCTCTTGCCTTTCCTTCTTTTTCATACTCTCTCCCTCTCACCCATTTCGTCTCTAACTCTCTCCCTATCTCTTACTCCCTCGATCTTATTCTCTCCTACTCTCCCCCTCTACCTTTCTCTCTTTACCTATATATCTTTCTCTCTCTTTCTCTCCCTTCCTCTCTCTCTCCTCTATCCATTACTCTTACTCTCTTTTTCTCTCACTCTCTCTACCCCTCTCTTTCTCTCTCTTCCTTTCCCTCTCCCTCTCTCTCCCTTTCCAATTTTAATATCACTTTCTATCTCCCTTTCTCTCTCTCTCTCTTGCTCTTGCCCTCTCTCTCTCTCTCACCCTATTTCCCTCTCCCTCTCCCTCTCTCCTACTTTCCCTCTCCCCTCCTTCTCTCTCCCTCTCTCTACCTCCCTCTCTGTCATTCTCTCCATTGCTCTTAGTCCCTCTCTCGGTCCCACTCTCTCTTCCTAACTCCATTTCTTTCTCTCCCTCTCTCCTTTCCACTTTCTCCCCATTGTACCCCTCTCTCTCTCCTTCTCTCCCTCTCTTACCTAATCTCTCCATCTCTTCCCCTCTCTCACACAATCTCTACCTTTCCCTCTCTCTCTCTATCTCTCTTTCTCCTAATCTCTCACCTTTTCAGCCTCTCCCCTTGTAAATCTCCCTCACTCTCTCCCTTTCCCCCACTTTATTTGTCTCTCTCCCTTTCTTTCTCCCTATCTTCCTCTTCCCCTCTCTACCTCCTTCTCTCTCTCTGTATCTCTTTCTTCCCTTTCTCTACCTACCTTTCTATCTCTCTCTCCTCCCTTTCTCTTCCTTACCTTCTCTCTCCTCTCTCTCCCTATCTTTACCCCTCTCCCTTTCCCTCTCTATCTCTCTCCCTCTCTCGCTTATCTCTCCCTCTCTATGTCTCTCTCCTTCTCTTCCTCCCACTTTTTCCATCTTCCTTTCTCTTCCACTCTTTCTCCCTCTTTCTCTCTATCTCTCCCCTTCTACCTCCCTTTCTCTCACTTTATCTCTCCCTCTCCCCTCTCGGTCTCCCTCTATCTCTCTATCTCTCCTCCACCTATCTCTTCCTCTCTCCCCTCTATATCGCTCTTCCTCTCTCTCGCTCTATCTTTACCTCTGTCTCCCCCTCTATCCTTCTATTTCTTTCTCACTCCCTTCCTTCCACTCTCTCTTAATTTTTCTCTCTCCCTTTCTCAATCTCTTCTTTCCAATATCTATATATCCCTCTATCCCTCACTCTCCTATTCTTTTCATCTTTTCATCTCCCTTTCTCCCTCTCTCTCTCTCCTCCTTTCTATCTATCTCTCCTTCTCTCCCTCTCTCTCCCTATCTCTCCTACTCTCTCCCTCTCTATTTTCTCCACTCTCTTTCTCTCACCCTTTCTCTCTCCTCTCTCTCTTTTTTCCTTTTCCTTGTCTCTTACCCTCCTTCCCTCTCTCCCTCTCTCCTATTTCTCTCTCTCTCTCTCTCCCCACTTCCCTTCCCCTTTCGCTCTCTCCTTCCCCTTCCTTTCTCTCCCTTTTGCTCCCTCTCCCCCTCTCTCCCTCCCTATCTCCCCCTTTCCCTTTCTTTCTCTCTCTCTCTCTCCCTTTCTCTTTCTCCCTCCCTCTCCCTCTCCCTCTCCTACACTTTCTCTCCCTCTTTCTCTTTTTCTCTCTACTCTCTTTCCTTCTCTCTTTCTTTTCCTCCTCCTCTCCCTCCCACTCTCTCTCCCTCTCTTTCTCCCACTTTCTCCCTTTCTTTCTCTTTCTTCGTCTCTCCCTCCCTTTGCCTCTTTTTCACACTCTTATTTTATTTCTCTTCCTTTCTCTTCCCATATCCGCCTCGCTCTCCCTTTTCCTCTCTTTCCCCCTCTCCTACTCTCCCTTTTTCTCCTACATCCTCTCTTTTTCTCTCTCTCCCTCTCCCCCTCTCTCACTTTCCCATTCTCTCCCTCTCATCCTCTTCTTCTCTCTCCCTCTCTCCCTCCCCTATCCCCATGATCTCTTTCTTTCTCTCTCTTTCTCTTTCCCTTTCCCTCTCTTACTCTCTTCCTCCTCTCTTTCTCTCCCATTCTCTCTCTTTCTCTCTCTTCCTCTCTTTCTTTCTATCTCCCTCTCCTCTTTCCCTCTCTCCTTTCCCTATCTATCTTCCTCTCTCCCTCTCCCTCCCTCTCTTCTACCCATCTCTCTCCCACCCTCCTCCTCTCTCCCTTCCTCCCTCCTCTCTCTCTCTCCCTTCTCCCCGTCTCTCTCTCACCCTCCTCCTCTCTTCCTTCCTCCCTTTCTTTCTGTGTCTCTCTTCCTCTTTCTACCTCCACACCCTCACTCTCCCACTCTATCCCTTTCTCGATCTCTCTACCACTCTCTCTATATGTCCATCTCCCTCATCTCTTGACCTCCCTTTCACTCTCTTCTTCTCCCCTCTAGTACCCCTTCCTCTTTCTACCCCCTCTCTCCCTCTCTCTAGTTGACCCTCTCTCCTTCCCTATCCTTCTTCCTTCACTTCTCTCTCTCTCCCTCTCTCCTTTCTTCTCTCTATCTCTCTATCTATATCTCTCCCTCCCTCACTTTCCCTCTCTCTCTCTTGCTCACCTCTTTTCCCTCCGCTCTCTCTCTTTCACCTTTTCTCCCTTTGTATCCCTATCTCTCTATCTCTCCCTCTATCTCTATATCCATATCTCTCTCCCTTTCCATCTCCCTCTCCCTCTCCCTCTCTCCCCCTCTTTCCCCCTTTCTCCCTCTCCCTTTCCCTCTCTATCTACCTTTCTCTCTCTTAGTCTCTCTCCTTATCTCTCACACCCTCTCTCCTTCTCTCTCTCCTTTTCCATCTCTTTGAATATATCTCTCTCTTCCTCTCTTTGTCTCACCCTCATTATTTCTCTTCTTTGCTCTCTCCTTTATTTTCTCTCTATGTCTCTCCCTTTCTCTCTTTCTCTTTTTTCTTTTTATCACTCTCTCCTCCTCTCTTCCTCTCTCTATCCCTCTCTTCCTCCTCCCTCTCTAACTCTTTCCCATTCTCTTCCTCTCTTTTACACTACCTTCTAACTCTTTTACTCCCTTCATCTCTCTCCCTCTCTACTCTATCCCTCTCTCCCTCTCTCCCTTTTTCTCTCTCCCTTTTCTATCCTCTTCTTTCTTAGTCTCTCCCATTTCCTCTGTCCTTTTCTATCCTCTCTCTCTTCTTCTCTCTCCCTTTCTCTATCCTCTCTCTTTCTTAGTCTTTCCCATTTCCTCTATCCCTCTATCCCTCTCTCTCCCTTTTCTGCCCTCCCTCTCTCTATCTCTCTCCCTCTTTACCTTTCACTCCCTTCCCTCCCTCACCTTTCCATTCCTTCTCTCTCCCACTACCTTTCACTCCCTCTTTTTCTCTCCATCTCTGTCTTTCTCCCTCTCCTTCTTTCTTTTCATTTTTCTATCTCCCTACCTTTCCCTATGTCCCTCTCTTTACCTTTCTTTTTCTCTCTCTTCCCTTATCTCTCTCCCTCCCTTTCCTTCTCTTTATCTTTCCCTCCCTATCCCTCTTTGACCCTCTCCCTTACTCTCTCTCCCTTTCTCCCCGCCAATCTCCCTCCTTCTTCCTCTTCGACCCTCTCCCTTACTCTCTCTCCCTCCCTCTCCCTTACTCGCTCTCCCTCTCTCCCTCCCAATCTCCCTCCCTCTCATTCACTATCTCACTCTACCTCTCCCTCTCTTACCCTCCTTCTTTCACCACTCCCTCTCAATCTCTCTCCCATTCCCTTTCACTTTCTCTCTTTTCTTTCTATTTCATACTTTCCTTCTCACCTATTTCCTCTATAACTCTCCCCATCTATTACTCCTTACCTCTTGTTCTTTCCCTGTCTCCTCTCCCCCTCTTTTCCTTTCTCTCTCTCTCCCTTCATCCCTTACTCTCCCTCTCTTTCTCTCTCACTTTCTCTTGCCCCCTCTCTTTCTCTCCCTTTGTCTCCCTTCCTCTCCTTCTCTCTTCCTCCCTCCCTCTCTCTTACAATCTTTATCTCTCCCCCTCTCTCCCTCTCTTTTCCCTTCCTAATTTCAATATCACTTTTTATCTCCTCTCATTCTCTCTCTCTCTCTTTCTTACTTTCTGCCTCTCTCACCCTCTTTCCCTCTCCCTCTTACTCTCTCTCCCTCTCCCTCCCTCCCTTTCCCTCTCTCTCCCTCATTCTCTCTATTGTTCTCACTCCCTCCCTTACTCCCATTCTCTCTTCCCAACTCCATTTCTTTCTCTCCCTCTCTCCCTTCCACTCTCTCCCTCTCTCTCTCTCTTCCTCCCCTCTCTCTCCCTTGCTTTCTCTCATCTCCCTCACTCTTTCTATCCCTCTCTCTCTTCCTTCCTCTCCTTATCCGCCCCTTTCTCCCTCTTCCTTTATCTCCTTGTCTCCCCCTCTCTCCCTCTCTCTTGCCTAATCTCTCGCTTCCCTTCCCATCCTCTCCTCAGCCTCTCCCTTCTCTCTCTCCCTTTCTCTGTCTATCTCTCTTTCTCTTAATATCTCACCCTTTCATCCTTTCTCCCTCTCTATCTCCCTCACTATCTCCCTTTCCCTCTCTCTACCTCTCTATCCCTCTCTTTCTCCCTATCTCCCTCTTCCCCTCTCTCTCCCTATTCCCTTTTTCCCTTTTCTCTTTCTCCCTTTCTTTCTACCTCCCTCTCTTTCTCTCTCTCTCCTATACCCTCTCTTTCTCCTCTCTCCCTATCTTTACCCCTCTCCCTCTCCCTCTCTCTCCCTCTCTTTCTCTCTCCCCCTCTCTACCTTTCTCACCATCTCTCCCTCTTTTCCTCCCACTCTTTCCATCTTCCTCTCTCTCCCACTCTTTCTCCCTCTTTCTCTTTCTCCCCTTCTCTACTTCTCTTCCTCTAACTTTATCTCTCTTCCCTTATCCTCACCCTCTCTCCCACTATCTCTCCCAATAGCTCTCCCTCTCTCCTCTCTATATCGCTCTTCCTCTCTCTCCCACTTTCCTACTCTCTCTTTCTCTCTCCTTCTCCCTCTCTCTTTCTCTCTCCTTCTCCCACCCTTCCTCCCTATGTCTCTCTTTATTTTTCTCTCTCCCTTTCTCAATCTCTTCTTTCTAATATGTATATATCCCTCTCTCTCCACTCTCTTCTTCTCTCTCCCTATCTCTCCCACTCTCTCCCTAACTTTTTTCTCCCTCTCCCTCCCTTTCTTCCACTCTCTCCCCCTCTTTCTCCCTTTTCCCTCTCTTTTGCCCTCCCTCTCTCTCTCTCTCCTTTTATTTCTTTCTTTCTCTCCTTCATTCTTCCCTCCCTCTCTCTCCCCCTCTCTTTCTCTCCCTCTCTCTTTGTCTCTCTCCCCCTCTCTCCATCTCTCTCCCTCTCTCCTTTCTCTCCATCTCTTCCTCCCTCTCTCTCTCCATTCCTCCCACACTCTCTCTCTTTTTCTCTTTTCACTCTCCTCTCTTTCCTTCTCTCTCCCTCTCCTTCCCTCTCTCATCCCCCTCTTCCTCCCTCTTTCCTCTCTCCATCTCTCCCTCCCTCCCTCTCTCTCTCTCCCTCACTCCCTCACTCTGTTTCTCTTCCCTACTCTCCCCATATCTCCCTCACTCTCCCACTCTCCCTCACTCTCTTCCTCTCTCCTTTTCATACTCTCCCTTTCTATCCGGCGTCCTCTCTTTATTTCTCTCTCTCCCCATTTCCCCATCTCTCACCCTTCCATTCTCTTCCCTCTCTACCGCTCCTTCTCTCTCCCTCCCTCTCTCTCCCCTACTCCTATAATCTCTCTCCTTCTCTTTCCCTCACCCTCCTTCTCTCTTATCCTTTCCCTCTTTTCCTTTTCGCTCCCTACTCTCTCTCTCTATCCTTGATCCCTACTTTCGCTTCCTCTCTCTCTCCCTCTCCTTCTTTTTCTCTCTCTCTCTTTCTCTCTTTCTCTCTCTCACTCTCTCCATATAGCTTCCTATTGCTTTCTCTCTTTCTCTCCTTCTCTCTCCATATCTCTCCCCCACTTTGCCTCTCGTTCTCTATCTCTCTATCCCTCTCTCTCCCTCTTTATCTCTCTCACTCTCTCTTCCTCTTTTTGTCTTCCTCTCCCACCCTTCCTCTATACCTCTCTCCCTTCATGTCTCCATCTCTCTCACTCTCTCCTCCTACCTCTCTCTCATTCTCTATCTATCCCTCTAACTCTTTCTCTCTCTTTCTCCTTTATCTTTCTCTTCCTATCTTTCTCTTCCTAGCTTGCTCCTTCTCTTACTCTCCCTCTCTCCCCCTCTCTCACCTTTTCTCTTGCCTTCCTCTCCGACCTTCCCTCTCCCTTTCCCTCTCTTTGTCTCTCTCCTTATCTCTCCCTCCATCTCTCTCTTTCTTTCTAGCTCTCCCTCTCTCCATCCCTCATCTCTCCCTCTCCTCTCTCTCTCTTTTTTATCTCCCCTCTCTCCCTACTCTCCCAATCTGTCCCTCTCCCTTCCTCACTATCTCTCCCACTTTCCATCTCTCTCCCTTCCTCCTTTCTCTCTCCCCTATTCTATTCCTTTTCTTGTCTCACTCTCTCCCTTCCTCTCTCTTTCTCTATCTCCCTCTCTCCCTCCTAGCCTCTCCTTCTCCCTCTTCTCTCTTTCTTTCCCTCGATCCCTCCCCTATCTGTCTCCCCATCAATCTCTCTCCTTTTCTCTCCCTCTCTTGCTCTCTCTCCTTCCCTCTCTTTTTCTTTCTCTCTCCCTTATTCCTTCTCTCTCTCCCTCTCTCTCTCCTTCCTTGCTCCTTTCTCTCTCCCCTGTCTCCTTTTATCACACTCTATCACTCCTCTCTCTCTTTATCTTTCCCTCTTCCTCTCTCCATCACACTCTCCCTATCCCTCCCTCTTCCTCCCCTTCACTCCCTCACACTCTCTCCCTATCCCTCCCTTCCTTTCTCTAACTCTCTCCCTCCCTCCCTTTTACCCACTTTCCCTCCTTTCCTCTCACTTACTTTCTCCCCCTCTTTCTCCCTTTCTCCCTCCCCTCTTTCCCTCTTTTCCCTTTCCATCTCCCTCTATATCTTCATCTTTTTCCCTCTTGTGCCTCTCCCTCTCCCCCTCTCCTCCTCTCCCTTTACCTCATTATCCCTTCCTTCCCTCTCCATGTCTCTCCCTATCTCCCTCTCTTCCTCTCTCCCCCTCTTCCTCTCTCACCTTCCCTCTCCCTTTCCCTCTCTTTGTCTCTCTCCTTGTCTCTCCCTCCATCTCTCTCTTTCTCTCTACCTTTCTCTCATTCTAACTCTCCCTCTCCCTCTCTCTATCCCTCATCTCTTCCTCTCCTCTCTCCCTCCTTTTTAGCTCCCCTCTCCCTACTCTCCCAATCTTTCCCTCTCCCTTCCTTCCTATCTCTCCCACTTTCCATCTCTCTCCCTTCCTCCCTCTCTCTCCCCTATTCTATTCCTTATTATCTTCCCCCTCTCTCCCTTCCTCTCTCTTTCTTTATCTCCCTCTCTACCTCCTAGCCTCTCCTTCTCCCTCTTCTCTCTTTCGTTCCCTCGATCCCTCTCCCTATCTGTCTCCCCATCAATCTCTCTCCTTTTCTCTCCCTCTCTTGCACTCTCTCCTTCCCTCTCTTTTCTTTCTCTCTCCCTTATTCCTTCTCTCTCTCCCTCTCTCTCTCCTTCCTTGCTCCTTTCTCTCTCCCCCTGTCTCCTTTTATCACACTCTATCACTCCTCTCTCTTTATCTTCCCCTCTTCCTCTCTCCATCACACTCTCCCTATCCCTCCCTCTTCCTCCCCTTCACTCTCTCACACTCTCTCCTTATCCCTCCCTTCCTTTCTCTAACTCTCTCCCTCCCTCCCTTTTACCCACTTTTCCTCCTTTCCTCTCACTTACTTTCTCCCCCTCTTTCTCCCTTTCTCCCTCCCCCACTTTCCCTCTCTTTCCCTCTCCATCTCCCTCTCTATCTTCATCTTTTTCCCTCTTGTGCCTCTCCCTCTCCCCTCTCCTCCTCTCCCTTCACCTCATTATCCCTTCCTTCCCTCTCCATGTCTCTCCCTCTCTCCCTCTCTTCCTCTCTCCCCCTCTCTATCCCTCACCCTCACCCTCTCTTTCCCCCTCTTTCTTTCTCTCTCCCTCTCTCGCTCTGCCTCTCCATCATTTTCTTTCCCTCTCTCTCCCTCTCTACCTCACTTCCTCTCCCTCTCTCTCTCTCCATCCCTCTCTCACTCTATACCTCTCTCCCCTCTCCTTCTCCCTCTATCTCTCTCTCATCCTTTCTCCCTCTCTCTACCTCTCTTCCTCCATCCCTCCTTCTCTCTATCCTTTTTCCTCCCTCTCTCACCATCTCTCTCTACCTCTCTTACTCTCTCCTTCTTTACCTCCCTCACTCTCCCCTCTCTCTCCCTCTCTCTCTCCCCCTCTATCCATCCCTTCTTCCCACTCCCTATCTTACTCTCCCCCTTCCCTCTCTCTCCCCCCACCCTCTCCCTTCCTCTCTCTCCTTCCCTCTACCCCTCTCGCTTCCTCTCTCTCCTTCCCTCTACCCCTCTCACTCTCTCTCCCTCTCCCTATCTATCACTCTCTCTCTCATTCCCTCTCTACCCCATCTCCTCCCTCATCCCTATCTTCATTTCCCTTTCTCTCCCTCGTTCTTTATTTCCCCCTCTCTTTCTCTACCCCTCTATTACTTCTTTTCTTGCTCTCCCTCCCCCTCCCCCTCCCTCCTTCTTTCCCTCCCTTGTTCTCTTTCCTTCTCTTTCTCTCCTTTTCTCTCATTTTCCCTCCCACACCTCTTTTCCCTCCCTCCCTCTCATTCCTTCTTTCTCTCCTCTCCCTCTCTCCCTCTACCTATCTCCTTCTCCCTCTCCCTCTCTTCTCCCTCTTCGACTCACTCTTTCCATCCCTCCCTCCAGCCCTCTTCTTCTCCCTCCCTCTCTATCCTTTTCCCTCTCCCTCTCTACCCCTCTCCCTCCCTCTCTCCCACACTCTCTCTCTTTATCTCTCTCTCCTCCTCTCTCCCTCTCCCTCTTATCCCTCTCTCTCCCTCTCTCCATCTATCCCTCACCCTCTCTTACTCACTCTCTCCCTCTCTCCCTCTCCCTCCCTCCCTCTTTCCCTCTTCATCTCACTCTCTTTCCCTCTCTCTCCCTCTCCTTTGCTCTCTCTTCCTACGCCCTTCATCCTTCTCTTTCTCTCCTTCCTTCTCCCTTTCTCTCTCTCCCTATCTTCCTCTCTCCCTCTCATTTTTTTCTTTCCCTCTCTATCCCACCCTTGCTCCCTCTCCCTCTCCCTCTCCCTCTCTCTTTCCCCCTCTCTATCTCCCGCTCTATCTATCTCTCCCCTTCTCTCCCTCTCATATTACCCTTTCTCTCCCACTCTCCCAATCCCTCTCCCCATCTCTCCTTTTCTCTCCTTTTTTCTCCCTCTATCCATCTTTTATATCCCTTTCTTCCTTTCTCTCCCTTTATCTCTCTCTCTCTCTCTTCTTCCCTCCCTTTCTCTCTCCATCCCTTACTCTCCTTCCCTTTCACTCATCCGTACTTCCTCTCTCTCTCCCTCCCTTCCTCCCTATCTCTCCCACATTCTCCTTCTCCCCTCACTCGATTTTGTTCCTGCTCTCCCATCCTCCTTCTCTCTCTCTCTCCCTTTCTCTCTCCCTCCTTTTATCACTTTATCTCCCTTTCCCTCTCTTTATCTCCCTATGTCTTTATCCCTCTATCTCTCACTCCCTCTCTCCATATCTTTCTCTCTCTCTTTCTTTCCTTATGTCTCCTACCCTTTCCCTTCTCCCTCCTTTTTCCTCTCTCTCCCTCTTCCCTTTCTCCCCCTCTCTCCCTCTCCCTCTCCCTCTCCCCTCTCCCTCCCATCCCTCTCTCTCTCCTACTCGTCCTCTCTCCCTTCCCGTCTCACTTTCTTTCCTTTCTTCCTCTCTCATCTTTGTCCCTCTTTCCCCCTCTACCTCTCTCCTATCTCTCTATTTCTCCATCTCTCCCTCTCACTATCTTTCCTTTTCCCTCTCCCTGTCCCTCCCCCTCATGCTCTCTCTTTATCTCCCTCTCACCCCTCTAACATTCTCTCCCTCTCTCTCCCTCCCTATCTCCTTCTCTCTTTTTCCCTCTCTCCCATTCTATCTCTCCCTATGTCTTTTCCTCCCTCTCTCTCCCCTCTCTCCTTCTCCCTCTCTCTCCCTTCTTCCTCTCCCTCTCTCCTTCTCCCTCTCCTCCCTTTTCCTCTCCCTCTCTAAGCTGTTCCACTCTTCCTCTCTCTTTGCTCCCTCCCTCCCTCGGTCTCCCTCTTTCCCTCCCTACGCTATTCTCTACCTCCCTTTCCCTCTCTCTTTCTATGTCTCTCTCTCCCTCTCTCTCTTTATCTATCTCCCCTCTATCTATCTCTCCCATACTCTATCTCTCCCACTCTCACTCCATCTCTCTTTATCTTTCCCTCTCCCTCTCTCCCTCCGCCTATCGCATTTCCTCCCTCTTCTTTTCTCTCTCGGCCTCTCCCTCTCTTTCTCTATCCCTCTTCATCTCTTTTTGTTTCTCTCTCCATTCCTACCTCTTTCCCCCTCTCCTTCTCCCTCACTCTTCTTTTTCTCTCTCCCTCTCTCTTCCTCTACCTCACTCCCTCTCCTTCTATCTCTAAATCTCTCCCTATAGCCCCATCCCTCTCCCTCTCCCTCTCTCATCCCTCCCCCTCCCTCTCTCTTCGCTTTCCCTCTCCCTCTCTTTTCCTCTCTTCCTCTCTATCGATTTCCCTCTCTCTTTCTCTCCTTCCTCTCTATCCTTAATGCTCTCCCTCCCACTTCTTTCTCTCTCTCCCTCTCACTCTTTTTCCATCTCTCTCCCTCTCCCTTGCTCTCTTTTCCTACTCCCTTCATCCTTCTCTTTCTCTCCTTCCTTCTCCCTCTCTCTCTCACTCTACCTCCTCTCTCCCTCTCTTTCATTTTTCTCCTTCCCTCTCTATTCCACCTTTGCTCCCTCTCCCTCTCCCTCTCCATCTCTCCCTTCTCTCCCTCTCTCTCCCACTCTCTTAATCCCTTTCCCCATCTCTCCTTGTCTCTCCCTTTTTTCTCCCTCTATCCATCTTTTTATATCCCTTTCTTCTCTTCTCTCCCTTTATCGCTCTCTCTATTCTTCCCTCCCTTTCTCTCTCCATCCCTTACTCTCCCTCCTTTTCGGTCTTCCTTACTTCTCTCTCTCTCCCTCCCTTCCTCTTTGTCTCTCTCTCCCATATTCTCCCTCTCTCCTCCTTACTCGATTTTGCTCCTACTCTCCCTTCCTCCTTCTCTCTCCTCTCTCCCTTTCTCTCTCCCTCCCCTTATCTCTTTATCTCTCTCTCCCTCTCTTTATCTCCCTATGTCTTTATCCCCTTCCCTCTCTCCCTCTATCTCTCTCCCCCTCTCTTTATATCTTTCCCTCTCTCTCCTACCCTTTCCCCCTCTCCCTCCCTTTTCCTCTCTCTCCCTCTTCCCTTTCTCCCCTCTTCCTTCCCTCTCTCTCCCTCTCCCTCCCTATCCCTCTCTCTCCCCATCCCTCTCTCTCCTACTCTCCCTCTCCCCTTCCCTTCTCACTTTCTTTCCTTTCTTCCTCTCTCTATCTTTGTCCCTCTCCCCCCTTTACCTCTCTCCTATCTCTCTATTTCTCCATCTCTCCCTCTCTATCTCTCTCTCTCCCTCTCACTATCTTTCCCATTCCCTCTCCTATCCCTTCCCCTCATGCTCTCTCTTTATCTCCCTCTCACCCTCTCTAACATTATCTCCCTCTCTCTCTCTCCCTCTCTCCTTATCGCTTTTGCCATCTCTCCTAATGTATCTCTCCCTATGTCCCTTCCTCCCTCTCTCTCCCCTCTCTTCCTCTCCTTCTCTCTCCCTTCTTCCTCTCCCTCTCTATTTGTCCCACTCTTCCTCTCTCCTTCGCTCCCTCCCTTTATCCACCTCCCTCCTTCGGTCTCCCTCTTTCCCTCCCTATGCTTTTCTCTACCTCCCTCTCCCTCTCTCTTTATGTATCTCTCCCTCTCTCTCTTTATCTATCTCCCTCTCTCTATCTCTTCCCTACTCTCTGTCTCTCCCTCTCTCCCACTCTCACTCCATCTCTTTTTATCTTTCCCTCTCCCTCCCTTCCTCTTCCTATCGCTTTTCCTCCCTCTTCCTTTCTCTCTCACCCTCTCCCTTTCTTTCTCTATCCCTCTTCATCTCCCTTTGTTTCTCTCTCCCTTCCTACCTTTTTCCCCCTTTCCCTTTCCCTCACTCTTCTTTTTCTCTCTCCCTCTCTCTTCCTCTTCCTCACTACCCTCTCCTTATATCTCTAAATCTCTCCCTATAGCCCTATCCCTCTCCCTCTCCCTCTCTCATCCCCTCCCCCTCCCTCTCTTTTCGATTTCCCTCTCTTTCCCTCTCCCTCTCTTTTTCTCTCTAGCTCTCTTCCTCTCTATCAATTTCCCTCTCTCTTTCTCTCCTTTCCTCTCTATCCTTAATGCTCTCCCTCCCACTTCTTTTCTCTCTCTCCCTCTCCCTCCGTCACTACCTCTCCCTCTTTATCTCTTACGTATCTCTCTCTACCTCTACCTCTCCCTCTCTCTCCTTCTCCCTTTCCCTCTCCCTCATCATCTCTCCTTCTCTATCTAAATATCTCTTAATCTCTCTATTCCTCTTCCTTTCTCCTTCTCCCTCCCTCTCTCCCCCTCTCCTCTCCCTCTCTTCATCCCTTTCTATCTCTTTCTCTTTCTTTATCTTTATCACTCTCTCCTTTTCTCCCTCTCTACCCCTCTTCCTCTCTCTAACTATCCCTCTCACCCTCTCTCCCTCTCTCTCTCTCCCCCTCTCTCTCTCTCCCCCTTGCTATCTCTCTCCCTTTACGTACCTCTCCCCCTTTCCCCCTCTCCTACTCTTCCTCTTTTTCTCTCTTGCTCTCCCTTGCCCCCTTTCTTTCAATTTTTATCCCTCCTCACTCCTTCCTCCATCTCCCTCCATCTCTCTTTCTCTTTAACTCTCTCTTTGTCTCTCTCACTCTCCTTCGCTCCCTCTCCTTCCTCACTCCCTCTCTCTAAACCTTTCCTTATATCTCTATCTCTCCCCTCCCTCTCTATCTATTCCACTCTCTTTTGCTCCCTCCCTTCATCCACCTCCCTCCTTCGGTCTCCCTTTTCCCTCCTTATGCTTTTCTTTACCTCCCTCTCCCTTTCTCTTTCTATCTCTCTCCCTCTCTCTCTCTTTATATATCTCTCCTCTCTCTATCTCTCCCCTACTCTCCATCTCTCCCTCTCTCCCACTCTCACTCTATCTCTCTTTATCTTTCCCTCTCCCTCCCTCCCTCTACATATCACTTTTCCTCCCTCTTCCTTTCTCTCTCACCCTCTCCCTCTCTTTCTCTATCCCTCTTCATTTCCCTTTATTTCTCTCTCCCTTCCTACCTCTTTCCCCCTCTCCCTCTCTCTCATTCTCCTTTTTGCTCTCTCTCTCTCTTCCTCTTCCTCACTCCCCTCTCTTTCTATCTTTAAATCTCTACCTATAGCGCCAACCCTCTCCCTCTCCCTCTCTCACCCCCTCCTCCTCCCTCTCTCTTTGCTTTCCCTCTCTTTTCCTCTCCCTTTCTTTTCCTCTCTAGCTCTCTTATTCTCTATAGATTTCCCTCTCTCTTTCTCTCCTTCCTCTTTATCCTTAATGCTCTCCCTCCCACTTCTTTTCTCTCTCTCCCTCTCCCTTTCTCACCACCTCTCCCTCTCTCTATCTCCTACATCTCTCTCTCCCTCTACCTCTACCTCTCCCTCTCTCTCTCCTTCTCGCTCTCCCTCTCCCTCATTCATTTCTCCATCTCTCTCTCCAAATATCTCTTAATCTCTCTATTCCTCTCCCTCCGTCCCGCTCTCCTCTCCCTCTCTCCCTCCCTTTCTATATCCCTCCCTTTCTCCCTCTCTACCTCTCTCCCTCTCTCCGACTCTCTCTCTCACCCCCTCTCCCTCCCTCTCTCCCCCTCTCTCTTTCTCTCCTTTGCTCTCTCTCCCTTTCCCTACCTCTCCCCCTTTTCCCCCTCTCCTACTCTCCCTCTTTTTCTCTCTTGCTCTCCCTTGCCCCCTTTATTTCTATTTTTATCCCTCTCTCACTCCTTCCTCCTCCATCTCCCTCCATCTCTCTTTTTCTTTAACTCTCTCCTTGTCTCTCTCCCTCTTTTCCCTCCCCCTCTCTTCCTCTCCCTTGTTCCCCTCTCCTTCTTCCTCACTCCCCTCATCTCTAAGCCTTTCCCTATATCTCCATCTCTCCCCTCTCCCTCTCTCATCCCCCTCTCCCCTCCCTCCCTATCCACTCTCCCTCTCCCTTTCTTTCTCTCTCTATCACTCTCACTCTCTCGCATCCTTTCCCACCCTCCCTCTTCTTACTACTCTTCCTCCCACTTCCTTTCTCTCTCCCCATCTCCCTCTCTCCCCTTCCTCTCTCACTCCCTCACCCTTCCTCTCCCTTTAGCTCTCCCTCTATCTCCCTCTCTTTCTCTATCCTTCTCCCTCTCTCCCTCCCTCTCCCTTTCCCTTACTCCCCTCTCCTTTTCTCTCCAAATATCTCCCTATCTCTCATTTCCTTTTCCTTTCTCTCTCTCTCCACTCTCCCTCTCTCTAACTCTCCCTTACCTCTCCCCCTCCCTTTTTCTCTTTTTCTCTCCCTCTCTTCCCCTCTTTCTCTCTTACTTGCCTCTCCCCGCCTCCCTCTCCCTCTTTCTTCCTCTTTATGTCCCTCTCTTACTCCTTCCTTCTCCATCTCCCTTCATGTCTCTCTCCCTCTTCAACTTTCTCCCTCTCCCTCTCTTTTTCTTTCTCCCTCCCTTTCTCTCCCTACTCTCCCTCTCTTTCTCTTCCCTCTCCTTTCTCCCTCTCTCCCACCCTCTCACTCTCTCGCTCTCAATCTCCCTCTTTTGTTCCCCTTCTCCCTCTCTTTCTCCCCATCTTCGCCTTCTCCCTCTGTCCCTCTCTTTCTCTCCTTCTCCTTCTCTTTCTCTCCTCCCTCTCCCTCTCTTTCTCTCTCTCTCATCCTCTCCTATGCTCTCTCCTTCTCTCTCTCCCTCTCCATCCCTCCCTCTCTATCTATCTCTCTTTCTTTCTCCCCACTCCTTCCCATTCCCTCCCTTTCTCCCTTCATCCCTCTCTATCTCTCCCTTTCCCTCTCTCTCCTTTCGTTTCTCCCTTCCCTTCCTTCTCTCTCTTTTGCTCCTCTATTCTCCCCCTCTTTCTCTCTCTCTCCTTTTCTCTTTCCCTCCTCTCTCTTACTCTCCCTCCCTCTCCCTCTCCCTCTCTCTTACTCCATCTCTTCCTCTCCCCCTCTCTCCCTTCCTCACTCTCTCTCCCTCACTCTCTTCCTCTCTCCTTTTCACTACCTTTATCTTGCTCTCCTTCTCTCTCTTGCTCTCCCATTCTCTCTCTTCATCACCCTTTCTCCCTCTCTCTCCCCCCTTTTGCTCTCCCTCTCTTTCTCCCTCTCTTACTCTCTCCCTCTACCTCTCCCTCTTTCTCTCCCCCTCCATCTCTCTCCTTCTCTCCCTCTCCCTCCCTCTTTATCTCTCTCTTTCTCTCCCTCTCTCTCCCTCTCTATCCATTTCTCCTAATCTATCTTACTCTCCCTCTCCATCCCCCTAACCCTCTCCCTCAACCTCTCTCCCTCTCTATCGCTCTCTCACTCTCTCTACCACTCTCTTCCTCTCTTTCTCATGCTCTCTCCCTCTCCCTCTCCCCTCTCCCTTCCCATCTCTCTTCGATTCTCCCCATCTTTCTCTACCTCTCTCTCTCCCCACCTTTCCCTCTCTCTCCTTTCCTCCTTACCTCTCCCTCCCTCCTTCCTTCTCCGTCTCTACCTCTTTCTACCTCTTTCTCTCCATCGCTCTCTCCCTTTTTATCTTTCTCTCCTAATCTCTCCTACTATTGGTCCTTCTCGCTCTACCTTACCCTCTCTCTCCTACCCTTTCTCTCCCTCTCCCTCTCTCCCTCACCCTCCCACTCTCTCTCAATCCCTCCCTTACCCTTTCTCTTCCTCCCTCTTTCCTATGCTCTCTCTTTCTCTCTCCCTCTCTCTCCCTCTCTTCTTATCTCTCCCTCTGTCCCCTCTTCCTCTCCCTTTCTCTCTTTCTCTCCCACTCTCTCTCACTTTGTCCCTCCCTCTCTTTTCCTTCTCTTACTCATCTACTCTCTCCCCTCTGTCTCCCTCTCTCTGATACTCTTTCTTTCGATCTCCCTCTCTTTATCTTTTCCTCTCTCCTTATCTCTCTATCTCTCTCCCTCCCTCTTTCCCTCTCTCTCCTTCCCTCTATTTTTCTCCCTTTTTCCCTTATCTCTCTCTCTCTCTCTCCCCTCTACCTTCTCCCTCTCTCCCCTTCCTTTCTCCACCTTTATCTTCATCTCTCCCTTTCCCTCTCTCTCTTCCTCTCTTTCCCTCTCTCCCTCTCTCTTTTTTCCTATCCTCTCTATCCCTCTCTTTCTCTCCATCTCACTTTCTCTCTCTCTCTTTTTATCTCTTCTTTATTTCTCTCTCATTATCCCTCTCCCTTTTTCTCTCTTTCCTTCTTCCCCTTTCTTTCTCCCACTCTGTCCCTCCCTCTTTCTCTCCCTCTCCTTTACCTCTCTCCCATTCTCTCTCCCTTTTCCTCGCTCTCCCTCTCTCTTATGCTCTTTCTCGTTCTCTTTCACTCCTTCTCCCTCCCTCTACCTCTCCCTCCTCTCTCTCTCTCTTTCTTTTTCTTTTTCTCGTTCTCTCTCACTCACTCTCTCCCTCTCCCCCTCTCTCCTTCTTTCTCTCTTACTTTCCCTCTCTCTCCTTCTCTCACCATCTCTCCATCTCTTTCTCTCTCTCGACCCCTCTCTCCCTTCTATCTCTCTCCCTCTATCCTTTTCTACCTCTCTTTTTCTCTCCTTCCCTCTCTATCTTTATCTCTCTCCCTCCCTTTCTATCACTCTCACTCTCTCCCTCCCTCTCTCTTACTCTTTCCCTCTCTCTTTCTTCTCTTTCCCTTACTCTCCCCACTTCTTTATCTCTCTCTCTAAATCTTTCTCGCTTTATCCCTCTTCTCTATCATTTTCTCCCCTTCTCTCCATCTCTCTATCTCCCTCTCTCTTTCACTCCCTCTATTGTTCCCTCTCTCTTGCTCTCTTTCTCTCATTTTCCCTCTTTCCTTCTCCTCTTCTCCCTCTCTGTATCTCCCTTTCTCTCGCTCCATCTCTCTATGCCCCCTCTTTTTCTCTCCTTTCCTCTCTTTCCCTCTCTCTCTCACTTTCTCCCCCTCTTTTCTCTCCCTCTCTCTCTCACACCCTTTCTCCTTCTCCCTCTCTCTCCCCTCTTTATCTCTCTTTCTCTTTCTCTCCCCCTCTCCATCTCCCTCCTTTTCTTTCTTCCTCTCTCTCCCTCCCCCTCTTTATTTATCTCTCTTTCTCCTTTTCTTTCTCTTCCTCTCCCTCTCTTGCTCTTACTCTCTCCCTCTCTCTCTCTCACCCCCTTTCTCCCTCTCCCCCTCTCTCCCCCTCTTTATCTCTCTTTCTCTTTCTCTCCCCCTCTCCATCTCCCTCCCTATCTTTCTGCCTCTCTCTCCCCCTCTTTATCTCTCTTTCTCTTTCTCTCCCCCTCTCCATCTCCCTCCCTATCTTTCTTCCTTTCTCTCCTTCCCCCTCTCTTTATATATCTCTCTTTCTCCTTTTCTTTCCCTTCCTCTCCCTCTCTTACTCTTTCTCTCTCCTCCTCTCTCTCAACATTTGTCCTCCTTATATCTCCCCCTCTATCTCTCTCCCCATCTCTCTCACTCTCTCTCCCTCATTTTTATCTCTCTCTCTTTTCCCTCTCTATTTCTCTCCCTCTCTTGCTCTTCCAATCTATCCCTTCTCTATCCCACTCCCTCTCTCTCCTCCCTCTCTCTCTAACTCTCTCCTAATCTCTTTCTCACTCTCTCCTTGACTCTGTTCTTCTCTCCCTCTCTTCTTCTCTCTCTCCCTCTCCTTTTCTCTCTCTCTCCTTCTATATCTCTCCCCTCTCTTCCCTCTCTCCTTCTCTCCCTCTTTCTCTCCCTCTCTCCCTCTCTTTCTCTCCCTCTCTCTACCTCTCTCTCTTTCTCCCTTTCTCTCCCTCCCTTTTCGTTGTTAGTAGTGTATGCCACTAGAAGCCAATCATAGTTTGAATATACTAGAATACACCTATCGTATTATATATATATATATAAGGCATTCCATTTATTATGCTTATTTATTCCTGCATTTTATTAAATGAACATGCTAAAGTTTTAAGAGTATTATTATTCTTGAATGTCCCTAGTTAAGTGTTTTATTATGGATATATTAAAAGGGCAATAATAAAGCGTTAAGACTGGTATATGTAATGACTAATAAAAATGTGTTATAGATATGAGATATTAAGTTGACACATGCTTACATGTTGGAGAAAATGTACTGCATTGACCTACCATGAGATCACTATATGGATCATTATGTGAGCATCATAAGTTGGTCTCATTGTGATTGTGGTGTATGTGGTCGTTCAACTTACAGTCACTACGAGTTCCTTAAAAATTCACATATTTTCATACCATAAAATGTCATCCGTAATAGGATGGACTATAAAGTTGGTTGTTGGATATACCATGAATCATGCGAGAGGGATGTGAGTGATGTAGATAGGATTTTCCCTCCTATATAATCAAAGTGATGTCTATGGGCCCTTTAATTGAGCGAGATTGTGAAATGCATGGCCAAGCTCAAATGAATAGATATGAGATATCGATCTCATTTGTTTGAAGTAGTCAACTCATAGATCAAGAAACACTAAGATTAAACTAAATAAGGGTAACACATTCCATTTCTCATGCTTAAATCTAGACATCTAGGACAAAAGGACTAGACTACATGGTAACTTATGTCACGAACAAGGTTATGTTAAGTCACTAACATTGTTATTACTTGGGTAGTAGCGATGCATTGCTAGATGCCACTCACTATTTGTGATTCTAAATTATGATTTTAAGATCACTACTAAGGTAATAAGAACCTATAGGGTCACACACAAAGAGCCACTTAAAATTGGAGTATAACTAGAAGTCCTAATTGGATTAAGATTCTTAGTTAGGTTAAGATTCCTAGTGAGACTAGATACAATCTAGATTATATTATTTAACTACACTAGTGGGCTGGTTCAATTTAGACAAATAAAATAGGCTTAATGAAGTCCAAGTCCAAGGTTGTTGGATATTAATTTGTGAAAATAATCGGCCCATATTTTCTCTCTCTCCTTAGGGTTAGGAAATTAGTTTCCTAGTGGGACTATGGCTCACACACATTCTAGCTATTGTAAAATATAACCAGCACATATTATTTATTTATATAAATGTAACTATGAGATAGAAACCCTAGTAACTATGAAGATAGAAACCCTAACCGGCTTGACTAGAAGAGCGATCCATCCTTTAAACACCATAAATTATAGCTAGCACTTTGACTTGAGGTGGCTCTCAATTTTAGAATTGTTTTGGTGTTTGAGATATTCATATGGATATTGATAAAGGTGTAGTTCATAGATCTATGCTTATGATTTAGGCATCCCTTATGAAAGAGATGTGATTTGCATTATAAGAGAGATGCGGTTCGTATATTTGTGCTCGTGATTTAGGTATCCCTCACATGAGATATATGATCTTGCTACAAGAGGTAATGATCCTATCCTTTGAATTTGTCATTTTCACATGGATCTTATGGTGTTTTGAAGCAAGATTTTTATATATGATATTATTTTTGCTACATGAATTCCTGTTTACGTTGCTTCGAATCCCTACATCCCTCTGCTTCTCTCTCCCTCTCTCCCCCTCCCTCTCCCTCATCTTTGTTCACCTTTCTCTCCCTATCTCTCTCACTCCCCCTCTCACTCTTTATCTCTCTCTCCTTCTTTATGTATTCCCCCTCTTCACTCTCTCCCTCTCCCTTTCTTTCCCTCTCTCGCTATCCCTCTCCCAACCCCTCTCTCTCCCTTTATCTCTCTCATTCTTTCTCTCCCTCTCACTCTTTTCCTCTCCCTCTCCCTCTCCCTCTCTTTATCTCTCTCTTTCTCTTTCTTTCACCCTCTTTTCCTTTCTCTCTCCTTTTCTCTCCCTCCCTTTCTCTCCCTCTGTCTCGCCTTCTTCCTTTTTCTCTCCCTCTCTCACTTTCCTCCCTCTCGCTCTCACTCTGTCTCTCGCTTTCTCTCTCTCTCTCCCTGTCTCTTCCTCTCTCTTTTTAGCCCTCTCTCCCTCTCTCCTTGTTTCTCTATCCTCTTCTCTCTCCCTTTCCCTATCTCCCTCCCTCTCTCTTTTTCTCTCTCTCCCTTTTACCCCCCTCTCCCTCTCTTTCCCACATTATCTCTCTCTCCCTCTCTTTCTCCCCCTCTCTCTCCCTCTCTGCCTCCTTCACTTTCTCTCCCTCTCCCTCTCACTTTGTAGCTCTCTCCCCTTTTCTCTCTCCCTCTCTCTCTCCTACTCTCTCTCCCTCACCCTTTCTTTACCACTCTATCTCTCTCCCTCTCTCCCTTACTCTCTCCCTTGCTCTCTCTCCCTCACACTCTTTGTATTGTACTCTCTCCCTTTCTTTCTCTCTTTCCCTCTCTCCTTCTCCCTCTCCTTCTCCCTCTCTCTCTCTCCTCCTTTACCCTCTCTCCCTCTCCCTCTCCTCTCTATCTTCCCCCTCTCTCCCTCCCCCTCTCTCTTCTCCTTTCTCTCATTCCCTCCTCTCTCTCTCCCTCTCTACCCCTTTTTCTCTCCCTCTCACTCTCTCTCTTCCTCTCTTAAATGATAACACATCCTATGGAAGTGTATAATAAAAAAAAATTTCTCTATCTACCCAAGATCAAGCCATTAAATCAACTAGTCATACATACATGAACTAAAAGCACAAGTAAAAGATTACCTCTTGTAGCACGATTTAGCTTTTTATGACAACTGAGGCTTTTAAAGATGAATACGACAACTTAGACTTTTTAGGGAGAGAAACATTTTCCAACTTTTTTATCTTACTTAGCATGTATGTTTTTCTCTTCCTTGTTGACTCTCTCCCCTTTATTTATATAGGGGGTGGCATCTTTGTCCTACATGGGCAAGGACTTGTAACATGAGTGGGTTTATTTGATATTATCCTTGTAAACCACGAGCCTTATCCAAAACGACTCAAGTTTATCCTCCCACTAAAATATCTCGAAGGCTTTTAAATTAAGCCTATTGGCCTAATTAATTTAGACTATTCAAATAAATTGGGTAAGATATTTTTTAGAAAGCCCACATTAGGAAACAATTTCAAAAATACCCTCAAACCTAAATTACGAAACTAATTTTGTTTTTAGGTAACTTATTTCCAAATTTGGAACCGACTTATAAATTTGGAAATTGGTTTCTAAAATAAAAAAACCTTTTTATTTTAGGAAACTTTCAAAACTGGAAACTTCCAAAATCTTTTTTCTCTTTTGTTACATGAATATTTAAACTCATACGTTAACTTAATAGACTCATAGATATGGTGGCAATGTATCAAGAATAAAAGGCACCTCTTTTATCTCTTGATACATAAATCAAGATTAGCCTCTAGTAAGGTAGTATGACTACCTAATTCTCTAAGAGCATTAATTAATCTATAATTACCTTTCACGAGCATGGTTACCATATAATCCTCATACAAATTTATCATAGTGTAATCTCAAACTTTGTTTATAGTTTGTTTGATTATGATCACACAAGTTTTCTTC
Source organism: Dovyalis caffra (assembly GCA_963924115.1). Taxonomy (NCBI): domain Eukaryota; kingdom Viridiplantae; phylum Streptophyta; class Magnoliopsida; order Malpighiales; family Salicaceae; genus Dovyalis; species Dovyalis caffra. Next base: position 395,813 of record CAWUPB010000144.1, read on the forward strand.
GATCCCCAAATGCCTTAGCTTTAGAGTAAACCAACTATACTCTATTTGTATACTCCTATTATGGCCACAGATTCCTTGTCTCCCTCTACCTCTCTCCCTCTCTCTCCCTCTATTTATATCTCCCTTTCTCTAACTCTCTCTCTCTTCCTATATATATATATATATATATATATATATATATATATATATATCCCTCTCTCTTGCTTTTCCTCTCTCCCCTCTCTCCCACCCTTTCTCCCCTCTCCTTCTCTCTCCTACCCTCTCTCTCCCTTTTCTCTCCCCTACTCTCTCCTCTTCCCTCCCTCTTTATCGCTCACTCTATCTTTCTCCCTCCCTTCATCTTTCTCCCTCTCTTTCTCTCTCTCTCTCCTCCTTTATTACTCTCTCTCTTTCTCTCTTTCCCCATCTCCGTCTTCTTCAATCTCTTCTCTCCTAATCTCTCCTCCCTCTTCCAATCTCTTCCTCTCGTCCCTCACTCTCTCCCTCACCCTCTTTCTCTTTTTCTCCCTCTCTCCCTCACTTACCCTTCTACTCTCCCCCTCTCCCTCTCCCTTTCCCTTTCCCTCTATTTCTCTCTCCCTCTCTCTATCACACTCTATATATATATATATCGACCCCTCTCTTGCTTTTCCTCTCCCTCCCTCTCTCACCCTCTCTCCCTCTCTTTCTCTCTCTCTCCCTCATCTTTAACTCTATCTTTATCTCCCTAACTCTTGCCCTCTCACTCCTGCCCTATCTCTATCTCTCTCTATTTCTCTCTCTCTATTTCACTCTCTTTTCCCCTTCTTATTTTTCTCTCCCTCTCTCCCTTTCTCGCTCTACCCTTTACCCCTCTTTATCTCCCTCTCTCCACCCTCTTTCTCTCCCATCTTTCTCCTAATCTCTTCCTCACTCTCTCCCTCTCCCTCCCTCACTCTTTCTCCTTTTTACTTCCTCTCACTCTCTCTCCCTCTTTCTTTCTCTCTATCTTTTTTCTCTTCCTCTTTCCTCTTTCTATCTTTTCCTTTCTCCCTCCATCCCTCTCTCCCCCTCTTCCCCTCTCTCCCTCTCTTCCCCTCTTTCCCTCTCTCCCTCTCTCTCCCTCTCCCTCTCTCCCTTACTCCCTCTTTTTCTCTCTCCCTCCTCTCTCTCCCTTTCTCACATTTTCTCTTTTCCTTATCTTTCTTAACCTCTCCCTTTCCCTCCATGTCTCCCTCTCTCCCTTTCTCCCCGCTTCCTCTCTCTTGACCTCTCTTTTTTCTCTCTCTTTCTCTCCCTTTCTCTCCCTCCATGTCTCACTCTCTCCCTCTCCATTCCACACTTTCCCTCTTCCTCTATCTCACATCCTCTCTCTCCTCTTCTCTCTCCTTATTGCTCCCCTTCTCTCACCCTCTATCGCTCTCCCTCTTTGTCTCTCTTTCTCCTTCTCTCCCTCTTCCTCTCTCTTCTCTCTCCTTTTTGCCCTTCCAATCTCTCTCCCTTTCTCACTCTCTCTCTCTTTTCCTTCTCTCCTTCACTCTCTCTCTCCTTTTCTTTCCTTTCCTGCCTCCCTCTCTCTCTGTCTCTCTTCCCAATCTCTTGCCCTCCCCTTATCTCTCCCTCTTTGTATCTCTCTCCCCCAATCTCTTATTCTCTCCTTCTGAAGGATCTACACCCTTTAGAGGTGTGGAATAAAACAAAATTTTATCCTCCATCTAAGGCTCTTAATATTAAACCATTGCAAAGCGTGAGTAAAGGATTACCTCTTGTAGCACAAATGTAGCCTTTACAAAAAAGAGCCATCCAAGTGTTCGACCTATATTGACAATCTATGCGATCCAAGCACCCGGACGAGAAGCAATTAGAAGTTGTTGAATGCTAGCTCCACCTTTTTCTAACTTATATAATTTTTCTCTTTAGAAATCTATTTTGGGATACTTTGCAATAACGCTAAGAGAGAGGAGAGAGTTGGCATGATTATAGGGAGAGAAAACTATTTCTCTCTTTATCTTTCTTATGCCATATATGCCCTAATGGTTAGCCTCTCTTTTAAAAACAATTATCTTCTATAAGCATGGTTATCATACAATTTAGTCATCATGTCAATTGATCATAGTGTCATCTTGAACATGGTTCATAGTCTATTCGATTATGATCATACAAGTTTTCTTTGATTCTCATATGTCTTAGCTCTAGAGTAAACCAACTATACTCTATTGGTGTACTCCTACTATGCCCATAGATTCCTTGAGTAGCTATTTATCGAAGTGTAATGTGAAAAATCCTTTAGCATACAAAGAATGACATGTCCTAGTGCACCCAATGAATCAACCACATATAGATCTTGATCGAGCCCATCAAAATGAGTGTGAAAGTACATAAATTCTCTAGTGAGATAACCATGATGACTTCAAGTCAAAGGATCAATTGTACCTATCCATATGAGATTCCCATAAACTAAACCAAATAGGTTCTCATGGTGAGTCGACATTTATTGAAGTGCAATGTGAAAATGCCTTTAGCATATAAAGAATGACATGTCATAGTGCATCCAATGAATCAACCACATACGGCTCTTGATCGAGCCGATCAAAATGAGTGTGAAAGTACATAAATCCTCTAGTGAGATAACCATGATGACTTCAAGTCAAAGGATCAATGGTACCTATCCATATGAGATTCTCATAGACTAAACAAAATGGGTTCTTATGGTCAGTCAAATCCAATGATATGTTCTCTAATATTAATCACCGAAGTGCCTACTTTGGCATCACCATACTAATAGGTGTGAGATCTCCTACTGCTATCTTATAGAATGAGCATAACACTCTCAAATCTTATCGTATATAGTCTATGTCTATTCTTGACAATGCTATGAGTTAGAAAATTTAATGATATCATTTACAAGTTTTAATGTTTGTCTCACATATTTTGATCAATCATTAATGCAATGCATATCATATGGAGTTCTATGCAATTCGTTTTAAAACATAAACAATAAGAATTAAAACAAAGACTTCTTCTTATTATACTATTAAAATGAGTCAAACTATGCACTAACACCTCTCTCTCTCTCCCTTCTCCCTCTCTCCCTCTCCCTTTCTCACCCTCTCTCCTCTTCCACCTCACCCTCTCCCTCTCTCTCCCTCTTTTCCTCTCTCTTTATCGCTCTCTATCCCTCTCTCCTTTTTTATTACTCTCTCTCTCTTGGTCTTTCTCGCTCCCTCCTTCTACCTTTCTCTCTCCCTCTCTTTACAACTCTCCCTCTCCCCTCCTCTTTGTCTCTCTTGCCCCCTCTCTACCTTTCTCTCTCCCTCTCTCTACCTCTCTCCAACCGTCTCTATGTCCCATTTATCTCCCTCACCATCTCTTCCCCTTTCTCCCTCCCTTCTTTATGTCCATCTCTCTCCCTCCCTTTCTCTTTCATTTGATCCTTCACTCACTCTCTATCTCTCCCAATCTTTCCCTCTCTCCCATCCTCTCTCCCTCCCTCTCTTTTCCTCTCCCTCTCTCTCCCATAACATCTTCCTCTCTTCCATAACATCTTCCTCTCTTTCTCTCCCCCTTTTATTTTTTCTCTCCTCCTGCCTCTCTCTCTCATATCTCTCTCCATCTCTCTCTCCCCTCCCTCTTACTTTCCCTCTCTATCTCCTTTTCTCAAGCTCTCTCTCCCTCTCCTCTCTTTCTCTCCCTTTCTCCCTCTCTTTCTCTCCCTCTCTTTTTATCTCCCTCCCTCTCCCTCTCTCCCTCTCCCCTAACCCTCCCCCTCTTTCCCTCTCTTTTCCCTATCTCTCCTTTTATCTATCTCCATCTCTCTCTCTCTCTCTCCTTCCACTCTCTCCCTCTCTCTCTCTCTCGCTTGCTCACTTTCTCTCTCCCTCTCTTTCTCATCCGTCTATCCTTTTCTCTCATCCTTTCTCTCTCCCTCTCTCTCTCTATCTATCCCCTCACTCCCCTCTTTCTCTCCTTCTCTCTCCCTCCTCCACTCTCTCCCTCTTTATCTCTCTTTTTCTCCCTCTTAATATATTTCTCAATTGCTCCCTTTTTCTTACTCTCCCTCTCTTTCCCTCACTTTTTCACCCTTTCCTCTCTCCCACCCTCTCCCCTCCTTCTCTCCCTCTCTAACTTTCTCCCTCTCCCTCAATATATCGCTTTATCTCTCCCTCTTTCTCCCTCTCTCTTATTCTCCCCTCTCTCTCTATCTTCTTCTCTCTTTTCCATTCCCCCTCTTTCTTTCCCTCTCTCCCTCTCTTTTTGTCTCCCTCTCTCAGCTTAATATATCTCTAGCTCTCCCTCTCTCTCTTATTCTCCCTTTCTCTCTCCTATCTCCCTCTCTCCATTCCTCTCCCCCTCTTTCTTTCCCCCTCTCCCTCCCTCTCCCTCTCTCTCACTTTACCTCCTTCACATACCCCTATATCTCGCACTTCCTTTCTCCCTCTTCCTCTCACCCTCTATCTCTATGCCTCTTTCTCTCTCCCTCCTTCTCTTTCTCTACCTATCCCCATCCTTCTCTACCTCCCTCTCTCAATCACTATTTCTTTCTACTCTCTCTCCTTCTCTCCCTCTCTCTTTTTTAATCTCTCTCCCTCTCTCTCTTTATATCTCTCTACCTATTTTTACCTCTCCCTCTTTCTCTCTCTCTCTAGATCCCTTTCTTTATCTCCCTCTCTCCTTTTAGCTCTTTCACTCTCACTCCCTCTTAATCTCTCTCACCCTCTCTCTCTCTCCCTCTCTCTCCCCTCTATCAATTTTTCCCTCTCTCTTTTCCTCTCTCTCTCTCTTACCCTCTCTATTTCTCTCCCTCTCTCCCCTCCCTCTCCTTCTCAACCTCTCTCTCCCTCTCACGCTCTCTCCCTCTTTATATCTCCCTTTCGTCTCCCTCTTTATAACTCTCTTCCCCCTCTCTCTCCCTCCCCCTCTCCATATCTCTCTATCTCTCGCTTCCCTCACCCTCCTGCTTTCTCTCTCCCTCCTCCTCTCTACCTCGCTCCTCGTCTTCCTCTCATTCTCTTTCTCTTTCTCCCTCACCCTCCCTCTCTCCCTCACCCTCTCTCCCTTTTTATCTCTTTCTCTTTCCCCCACTCTTTATGTCCGCCTCTCTCTCCTCCTCTCTCCCACTTTCTTTCTCTGCCTCTCTATCCCTCTTTGCCTCCCTCTCTTTCTCTCTCTCACTCTCTCCTCCTCTCTTTCTCTCCCACTCTCTTTCCTCCTCTCTTTCTCTCCCACTCTCTCCTCCCCCTCTCTTTCTTTCTCCGCCTCTCTTTCTATCTTCCTTTCTCTCCCCCTCTCTCTCACTTTTTCTCCTCCTCTCTATACCTCGATCTCTCTCCTTCTTTACCTCCCTCTCTTTCCCTCTCCCTCTCTCTTCCACTCTCTTCCCCTCTCTTTCTCTCCCTCTTTTTTCTTTCCCACTCTCGAGTCGTCACTTTCTCTCCCACCTCTCTCCCCCTCTCTCTTTCCTCTCTCTCTCTCTCTCCCTCTCCATCTCCCTCTCACTCTCACTCTCACTCTTACTCTCCCTCTTTATCCATCTTACTCTCTCCCTCTCTCTCATTCTATCTCTCTCTTCTCTCCCTTTCCCCTTCTATCTCTCTCTCCCTATCTTTTCCTCTCCCTCTTTCTCTTTCCCACTTTCCATTCTCATCCTCCTCTCTCTTTCTTTTATCTCTCCCTTCTTCCTTCTCTTTCTCTCACCCTCTATTCCTCTCGCCCACTTCTTTCTCTTCCTCTATCTCTGTCTCTCTTCATCCCGTTCTCTCTCGATCTCTCTCCCTCTCAACCTCCTTCTTTTCCCTCTCCCTCTCTCTTTTACTTTCTCTCCCCCACTCTTTCCCTCCCACTATCTCTCCCTCCCTCTTTCTCTCCCACTCTCTACCCCTCTTTTCACTCCCACCCCTTTCCTCCTCTTCTCTCTCTTCCCCTCTCCATCTCCTTCTCCCTCTCTATCCCCTTCTCACTCTCCATCTTCCTCTTTTCTCTATCGCTCTTCCTCTCTCTCTCTCTCTCTCTCTCTCACTCTATCTCCCTCCTAATTTCCCTTTCCACTTCTATCTCTCCCTCCCTATCTCTCTTCCTCCCCCTCTTTCTCCTTCCCACTCACCTTTCTTCATCCTCTTATACCTTTCTCTTATTCCCTTCCTTCCTCCCTCTCTTTCTCTCTCCCTCTTTCCCCTCTCCCACTCCCTCTTTCTCTTCCACTCTCTACCCCTCTCTTTCACTCCCACCTCTCTCCTCCTCTTCTCTCTCTTCCCCTCTCTATCTCCTTCTCCCTCTCTATCCCCCTCTCACTTTCCCTCTCCCTTTTTCTCTATCGCTCTTCCTCTCTCTCTCTCTCTCTCACTCTATCTCCCTCTTAATTTCCCTTTCCCTTCTATCTCTCCCTCCCTATCTCTCTTGCTCCCCCTCTTTCTCCTTCCCACTCACCTTTCTTCATCCTCCTATACCTTTGTCTTATTCTCTTCCTTCCTCCCTCTCTCCTTCTCTTCCCCTCTCCCACTCCCTCTCTCTCACTCTTAACCCCTTTCTCCCTCTGTCTCTCCCTTGCCTTATCCCTCTCCCAAGCTCTCTCTCTCACCCTCCCACTACCACTTTCACTCTCTCCCCCTCTCTCCCACTCTCTATCCATATCTTTTTCACTCACTTTCCCTCTCCCTCTCTCTCTCACTCTCTCCCTCTCCCACTCACTTCCTCTCTCTCTCCATCCATTTATCTCTCTCTCTCTTCTAATATATACATATATGCCTCTTTCTCCCTCTCTTTCTCTTTTCCTCTCTCCTATCTCCCTACCCCTCCCTTCATCTATCTCTCTATCTCTCTCTCTACTTCTCTCTACCCTCCTCTCTCCCTTCTCTCTCTTTATCTCCCTCCCTCTCCCTTTTCTCTCTCCCACTCTCCCCCTCTCTTTTTCTCTCTTCTTCTCCCTTTTCTCTTACTCTCTCTTTCTCCCTATGTCTCTCCCTATCTCTCTTCTTTTCCATCATCATCATTCTCTCCCCTATGCTCTTCCTCTCTCCTTCTCTTTTCCCTTCCTTTTCTCTTTCTCTCTCCCCCTCTCTCCCTCTCTCTCCCTCTCCCTTTATCTCTCCCCTTCTATCACTTTAGTCTCTCTCCTACTTCTCTCTTCCTTTCTCTTCTCTGTCTCCCTCTCCATCCCTCTCTCTGTCCTTCTCTCTCTTTTTTCTCTCTTACTCTATCTTCTTTTCTTTCCCTCTCTCCTTCTCTCTTTACCTCTCTTTCTCGTTCTCTCTCTCCCCTCCATCTCTCCCTATCTCTTCCCTTCCCTCTCCCTCTCTCCCTTTTCTATCTCTCCCTCTCTCTTCCCCTCTCTCCCTCTTTTTTCTCTCTCTCTCGCTCTCTTCGTCTCTCTCTTAGCCAACCTCTATCTTCGTCTCCTTTCTCCCTCCCTATGCCTCTCTTTCTCCCTCCCTCTCGGAATCATTCCCTCTCATAACCTCTCTCTCTCCCTTCTCTCCCTCTCTTCTTTTGTCTATCTCACCTTCTCTCTCAATCTCTTTCCCTCTCCCTCCCTCTTTTCTCTCCTTCTCTCCCTACTTCTCTCTCTTTCGTGTTCCCTTGCTCTCTCACTCACTCTCTATCTCTTTCCCTCACCCTATCTCTCCTACAAGTGAGAGAGAGAGAGGAAGAGAGAAAGAGAGGGAGAGAGATATGGAGAGGGAGAGGGAGATGAGAGGAAGAAAGAGAGAGTGAGAAGAAGAGAGAGTGGGAGAAAGAAAGAGAGGGAGATGAAAACAAAGATTAGGAGAGAAGGGTGAGAGAGATAGAGATAAAGGGAGAAATAGAATGCGAGAGAGAGGGAGAGAGGTAAAGAGAGAAAGGAAGAGGGTTTGAGAGGGAGAGAGAGAAAAATAGAAGGAAAGGGAGAGAGGGATGGAGGAAGAGAGAAGGAGGGAAAGAGTGAGAGAGAGAGAGAGGGAGAGATAAGAAGAAAGAGTAGGGGAGCGAGAAAGAGTAAGAGTGTGAGAGAGAATAGGAATGAGAGGGCGAGAGAGAGAGAAAGAGGGTGAAGGGGAGATGAGAAAGTGAGGGGAATAGAGAGGGAGGGAGAGAGGGAAAGAGAGAGGGATATAGAGTAATAAAGAGTGAGATAAGTCGGGAGACCGGGAGGGATAAAGAGAGAAAATGTGTGGAATAGGGAGATAACGAGGGAGAGAAATTAGGGAGATAAGTCGAGGATATAGAGGAAGGGAGACAGAGGAAGGGAGACGAGAGGAAGAGGGAGAGAGGGAGGGAGAGGGCGACGAAGGAGAGTGAGAGTGAAAGAGGGAGTGAGAGAGACATACAAAGGGCGAGAGAGGGATAGGGAGAGAGGGAGAAGGAGTGGGAGAGACATAGAGAGGGAGAGAGAAGGATAGGGAGAGAGGGGAGAGAGGGATAGGGAGAAAGGGAGAGGGAGTGGGAGAGACATGGAGAGGGAGAGAGAGGGATAGGGAGAGAGGAGGAGAGAGGGATGAGGAGAGAGGGAGAGATAGGGAGACATGGTGAGAGATGAAAAGGAGAGAGAGTGAGGGAGAGGAAGAGAAAGGAGAAGGGAGAGAAAATGAGAGAGGGAGAAAAGAAAAGGGGGAGAAAAGAGTGAGAGAGGGAGGGAAGAAGGAGAGGGATTGAGATAGGGGAAGAGTGAGGGGAAGAGGGAGATGAAGAGAGAGGGAGTGGAAGAGAGAGGGAGAGGGAGAAAGAGGGAGAGTGAGAGGGAGAGAAAGTGGGAGAGTGAGAGACAGTGAGAGAAGGAGTGAGAAAAGGAGAGAATGGGAGAGAGGGTGGGAGAGAGAGAAAGAGGTTTGGGAAGAGAGAGATAGAGGGAGGGATAGAGAGAAGGGAGAGAGGATGGGGAGATAGATAAGACGTGAGAGAGGGTAGAGAGATAGAGGTAGAGATAGAGAGGGAGATAGGGTAGAGTTAGAGACGAGGAAGGGTGAGGGAGAGAAGGAGAGAAAGGGATAGGGACGGAGGGTCGGAGGGAGAGGGAAGTAGAAGGAGAAAGGAGGAGAGGGAAAAAAGAGAGAAGGAGAGAGACATATTGAGATGGAGAGAGAGGAAGAGGGAGAAAAGAGAGTGAGAGAGTGAGAGAGGGAGAGAGGGATAGAGAGAAATAGAGAATGAGAGACGGAGAGATTGGGGGTGGTAGAGAGAGGGAGAGGAAAAGAGAGATGGAGAGTGAAATTGAAGGAGAGGGAGATGGAGAGAGGGAGAGAGGTTAAGGGAGAGGGAGATGAAGAGAGAGAAAAGGGAGATAGAGAAGAAGCGAGAAAAGAGAGTGAGAGAGATAGATGAAGGGAGAGATCAAAAGAGAGAAAGGAAGGAAGGATGGAGGAATGGAAAGGGGGTAGGAAGGGAGAGAGAGGGAGAAAGAGAGAGAGTAAACGATGGGGAGAGATAGAGAAGGATGGAGAGGGAGAGAGAGTGAGAAAGTGAGAGTGAGAGAAGGAAGATGGAGGCAAAGAAAGGGAGAGAGAGTGAGAGGAGGGAGATGGAGGTGAAGAGGGGAGAGAGATTGAGAGAGAGGGAGATAGAGAAAGAGAAAAAGGGAGAGAGAACGAGAGAGAGTAGACAGAGATAGAAGGAAGGATATAGAGACAAGAAGACAAAGAGGAAGGGAGAAAAGAGAGAGGGAGAGAGGTCGAGAAAGTGAGGGGGAGAGAGGGAAAGAAAGATTATGGAAGAGAAATAAAGAGGGAGAGGGAGAGATGAAGAGAGATGTAAAGGAATAGACATAGAGAGGGAGATAGAATAAAGAGAGAGAGAGAGATAAGGGGAGAGAGGGAGAGGGAGAGGGAGAAATAGGGGGAGAGAGGGAGAGAAAGAAAGAGAGATGAAGGGAGAGGTAGAAGGAGAGGAGAAAGAGGGAAAGAGATAGAAAGAGGGAAAAGGAGAGAGGGAGAGAGGGAATGAGGGGGAGAATGAGAGATAAAGGGAAAGGGAGAGTGAGAGAGGGAGTGAGAGGTAGAAGGGTAAGGAGCGAGAGAGTGGGAAAGAGAGATAGATAGTGAAGGAGGTAAGGTGAGAGAGAGCAAGAAAGAGGAAGGAAGGCGAGGGAGGGAGATAGGAAAGAAGGGGAGGGGGAGAGAGGGAGGGAAACAGGAAGAGAATAGAGAAAGAGAGAGAAAAGGGGATAGAGAGTAGAAGGAGAGAGAAGAAAAGAGAGATATTGAGGGAGAAAGGGAGAGAGATGCAAAGAGAGTAAGGGATAAAAAAGGAGATCGATAAATAGAGAGGACGAGAGAAGAGATGAAAAGGGGGAGAGAGGGAGGGGAGGGAGGAAAATAAGGAGTGAGGGAGAGAGAGGGAGAGGGGATAGATAGAGATAAAGAGGGAGAGGGATATAGATAAAGATAAAGAGGGAGAAAAGGAGAGAGAGGCTGAGAGGGAAAGAGGGAGAGGGAGAGAGCATGATATAGAAAGGGAGAGAGGAAGAGAGATAGAGAGGATAAGAATGATAGAAGGAAAGGGGAGAGAGGGAGAGGGAGGGAGGGAGGGAGAGGGTGAGGAGGAGAGAGAGAGAGAGGGAAAGAGCATGATTGAGAGAGTGATAGAAAGGGGGAGAAGGGGGAGAGAGAGAGGGAAAGAGCGTGATTGAAAGAGTGTGAGAAAGGGGGAGAGGGGGAGAGAGAGGGAGAGACAGAGAAAAGGGGAGAGGGAGAGATCTAGAGGGAGAGGGAGATAGGAAGGGAGGGAAAGGGACTAAGAGGAAGAGAGAGAGGGATTGAGAGACATAAGGAGGGAGAGAGAAGGGAAAAGAGATAGAGAGGGAGAGAAGAAAAGGGAGAGTGGAAGAAAGAGAGTAAAAGAGAGAGGGTCAAGGAAGGGAGAGCAAGAGTGAAGGGACAGAGAAAGAGATAGAGAGATAGGAAGAGAGGTAGAGAGTAGGGGATACATAAAAAGGGAGAGAGAGAGAGGGTAAGAGAGATAAGGAAAGAGAGAAGGAGGGAGGAGGAGAGAAAAAGAGAGGAGGGAGAGAGATAAGGAGAGAGAGAACAAGGGGAAGGGGTAAGAGACGAGGGAGAGAGGGAGAGTGAGAGAGAGAGAAGGAGAGAGGGAGAGAGAAAGGTAGAGAGAGGGGAGAATGAGAAAGTGGGATATATATTTATTTATGTAAAGAGAGAGGGAGAGATAGAGAAAGAGAGGGAGAAAGAGAGGGAGAGAGAAAGGAAGGGGAGAGGAAGGGAGAAAAGGAGAGGGAGAAAGAGAGATTGAGAAGAGAGGGATAGGGAGAGAGGGAGAAAGAGAGAAAAAGATGGGGAGAGTTAAAGAGAGAGAGGAAGAGGGGGAAAGAGAGGAAAGGATGGAGAGAGGGAGAATGAAAAGGGAAGAGAGAAAGAGGGAGAGAGAAAAGGAGAGAGATAATACTAGAGAAAGGATGAAGGAGGGAGAGAGCGAGGGGGATAGAGAAATAGAGAGTAGGAGAGAGAAAAAGAGAGGGAGAGAGGACAAAGGAGAGAGAAGGGGGAGAGAGATATTAAGAGAGGGATAGAAAGGGGAGAGAGATACAAAGTAGGAGAGAGAAAGAGAGAAATATAAAGGGAGAGAGGGAGAGAAAAATAAAAGGAGAAAGGGAGAGAGAGATGGGGAGAGGGAAAGAGAGGGAGATTGGTGAGAGAGGGAGATTAGGTGAGAGAGGGAAAGAGGGAGAGGGAGAGGGAGAGGGAGAGGGAGTGGGACAGAGAGAAGGAGATAAAGAGAGAGAAAGATGGAGAGAGAGTGAGGGAGAGGTTAGAAAAGAGAGGGAGAGAGGGAAAGAGGGAGAAAGAGTGAAGAAGCAAGGGTGAGAGAAAAGAGGAGAGGGATAGAAATAGAGAGGGAGAGGGGGAAAGAGAGAGAAATATAGGGGGTGAGAGAGATAAAAATAGCGAAGGAGAGTAAGGAAGAGAAAGAGATAGAGAGATATATTGAGGGGTGAGGGGAGAGGGAGGGAGAGATAGTTAGAAAGGGAGAGAGAAGGGAGAGGGGGAAAACGAGAAATATATAAAGAGAGAGCATGGTAGAGAGAGAAAGAGAAAGAGAGGGAGTGAGAGAGAGAGGGAGAAAGGAAAAGAAATAGGGGAGGAGAGATAAAGAAAGAGAGATAGAGAACAAGGAGAGGGGGAGAGAGAGGGAAAGAGGGAAGGGGAGAGAGTGGAAGAGAGGGAAAGAGATGAAAAGGGAGAGAGAGATAGGGAGAGAGGGAGGGGGAAAGAGAGGGGGACAGGGAGAGGGATAAATAGAGGGAGAATGAGAGAGAGAGAGCGAGAGGAGGAGATAAAAGGAGAGAAGGAGAGGGAGATAGGCGAGAGAGGAGGGAGAGAGAGTGAGAGAGGGAGAGAGAGAGAGAGAACGAGAGAGAAAGAGAGAATGAAAGGAAGAGAGATAGATAGAGAGGAAGAGGGAGGGAGGGGGAAAGAGAGAGAGGGAGAGAGAGATTGGGAAAAAGAGGGAGATTGAGGGATGAATTAGGATTGAGAGGGAGAATGAATGGAGAGAGGGAGAGAGGGAGAGAGTAAGGGGGAGAGAGGGTGAGAGTGGGAGGGAAAGTGAGAGAGAGGGAGAGAGAGGGAGAGAAATAGAAACTATGAAAGAGACAAAAACTAGGAAGGAGAAATAGAGGGAGAGTGAGGAAAAGAGAGAGAGGGGGAAAGATAGAGAGAGAGAGAGGAGAATGGGTGAGAGAGGCAAAAAAAAAGGGAGAGGGAGAGAAAAAAAGAGAGAAAGAGAGGGAGAGGGAGATAGAGAGAGATATACTATATGAGGGAGAGAGGGAGAAGAGAGAGAGATATTGGGTGAGAGAGAGAGAACAAAAGAGAGAGATGAAAGGGGAGAGATGAAAGAGGAGCAAGAGGGAGAGAAAAGGAGGGAAAAAAGAGAAAGAGAGGGAGAAAAAAGGGAGGGAGTGAAGAAAGGAAGAGGAAAGGAGGGAAGGAGAGAGAGATAAGAGGGAGAGAGAGAGAAAGGAGGGAGAGAGATGGAGAAGGAGAGAGAAAAGGAGAGAGGGAGAGAGAAGGAGAGAGAGGGAGGGGGATGGAGGGAGAGAAAAAAGAGGGAGAAAGAAGAGAGAGAAAGGAACAATGAAGAGGGAGGGGGAGTGAAAGAAGGAAAGGGAAGGAGAAGGAGAGATTGAAAGAGAGAGAAAGGAGATAGAGAGGGAGAGAGAGAAGGAGGGAAGGAGGCAGAGAGGGATAGAGGAGGAGGGAGAAGGAGATAGAGAGAGGTAGATAGAGGAATTGAAAGATAACAAGAATAATGAGAGAGAGGTGATCGAGAGAAAGAGAGAGGGAGACGAAGATGAAGAGAGAGAGGGAGAGTGGAGAGAAGGAGAGAGAAAGAGAGGGAGAGGGAAGGAGAGAGAAAGATAGATGGAATGAGAGGGGGAGAGAGAGATAGATAGGGTAAGAGAGAGAGTGAATGAGAGAAGGAGAGAAATAGGGAGAAAGATAGATGGGGAAAGAGGGAGGGAGAGAAAGCGGGAGAGATGGTGAGAGAGAGAGGAGAGAAAGTGAGGGAGAGAGAGGGAGAGGTAGAAAGAGTGGGAGAGAGAGGGACATGTAGAGAAAGGGATAGAGAGAGGGAGAAGGGAGAGAGAAAAAAGAGAGAGAGCGAGAAAGAGAGGGATAGAGAGATAGAGGAGGGAGAGAGAAAGTGAGGAGAGAGAAAGAGAGAAATAAAGGGAGAGACAGGGGGAGTAAGAGAGAGAATGGAAGGGAGAGAGAGAATCATAGAGATAGATGGAAAGGCAAGAGGGATAGGGAAAAAAAGAGAGGGGAGAGAGAGGTAGAAGGAGAGAGAAAAGTGAGGGGGAGAAAGGGGATAGGGGAGAGGGAGAGAACGAGAGGGAGAAAGGGAGATATATGTAAAGATAGATAGAAGAAGAGGATAGAGAGAGAGAGAGAGAGGGAGGGACAGAAAGAGAAAGAAAGAGGTAGAGGAAGGGAAGGGAAGGGAGGGAGAGCGGGAGAGATTAAAGGGGAAGAGAAAGGGAGATAGGGATTAAGGAAGAGAGGAAGAGAAAGAGAGAGGCAGAGAGAGGGAAGGAGAAAGGGTGAGAGGGAGCAAAAAAGGAGGGAGAGAGGGACAACAAGAGAGGGAGAGGGAGAGGGAGAAAGAGGAACGGAGAGATAGAGAGATGTTTGGAGAGAGAGGAAGGGAGTGAGGGAGAGGTAGATGGAGGGAGATGAAGGGGAGATAGAAGGAGGGGTAAAGGGAGAGAAAGATGGAGGGAGATAGAGAGGCGAGGGAGAGTGGGAGAGGGAAAGGAAGATGGAAGGAGAGTAATAGGGAGTGGGAGGGAGGGAGAGGAAGAGAGAGAGAAGGAGAGTGATTAAGGAAAAAAGAGGGGAGAGAGATGAAGGGAAGAGGGTGTGAGAAAGGGAGAGGGAGAGGTTTATAGAGAGAGAGGGAAAGAGAGTGAGGAAGAAGGAGAGGGAGAGAAGGGGAGAAAGGTAGAGAGAGAGAGAGCAAAAGAGAGAGTGAGGAAGTGAGAGGAAGAAAAAGAGAAGGACGAAGGAGAGGGAAGAGAGAGGGAGAGCGTGAGATAAAGAGGGTAAGGGAGAGGGAGAGGGAGATAGATAGAGAAAAAAAGAGGACAAAGGGAGAGGGAGAGAGAGAAAATAAGAGAGAGGGAGTTAGAGAGGGAGAGGACGAGATGAGAAAGGGAGAGAGATAGAGGAAGAGAGAGATAGAAGGAGGGAGTGGGAGAGACAGAGGAGAGGGATGGAGAGAGGTAGGGAGATGAAGAGGGAGGAAGGTAGGGGGTAGGAGAGTGAGTGGGATAGGGAGAGAGGGAGAGGGAAGGTAAGAGGGAGTGAGAAGGAGGGAGTGAAAAAGAGGAGAGAGAAGTATGGAAATAGAGAGGGAGAAAGCTATGGAGGGAAAGAAATAGAGAGGGAGAGAAGGAGGGAGAGCAAGAGAGGAAGTGATAGGCAGAGAGAAAGGGAAGAGGTAGAGAGAGGGGGAGGGAGAGCGAGAGAGGAAGTGATAGAAGGAGAGAGATGGAAGAGGGAGGGAGAAAGGAGGAGAGAGAGAGAGAGAGCGATAAATGGTGGGTGAAAGAAGGAAGGAGGAATTGAAAAAGAGTAATTGATAGAGGGAGAGAGATAGAAGGAGGGATTAGGTGAGATAGAGGAGAGGGATGGAGAGAGAGGGAGAGGGAGATGAAGAGAGAGCTATGGAGATCAAGAGAGAGGAAGGGAGGGGTGGGAGAGTGAGTGGGAGAAGGAGAAAGGGGGAGAGGGAGAGGGAAGGCAAGGGGAGTGAGAGGAAGGGAGGGAAAGGAGGGGAAGAGATAAGGATAGAAATAGAGGGGGAGAAAGCTAAGGAGGGAAAGAAAGAGAGGGAGAGGGGGAGGAAGAGCGAGAGAGGAAATGATAGAAGGAGAGAAAGGGAGAGCGGAGGAGAGAGAGGGAGAGAGATAGAGGGAGGGTTAAAGAAGGAGGGGGAATTGAAGGAGAGTAAGGGATAGAGAGAGACGGATGGAGGAAGAGAGAGGAGGGGGAAGGAAGGGAGAGAAAGGGAGTAAGGGTGAGGAGAAGGAGGGAGAGAGGTAGGGAGGGAGAAGGAGATAGGGATAGAAGAGGTAGACAGAGAGGGATAGAGGGAGGGAGAGGAAGAGGGAGAGGAAGGGAGAGGGAGAGGGAGAGGAAGGGAGAGATGGAGAGAAAGAGAGGGAAAAAGGAAAAGAGGGAGAGGAAGGGAGAGGGAGAGGGAGAGGAAGGGAGAGATGGAGAGAAAGATAGGGAAAAAGGAAAAGAGGTAGAAAGAGAAAGGGGAAAGGGAGAGAAAGGGATAGCCTAAAGAAAGAGAGGAAGAGGAGAGGGAGGAGAGAGAAAGTAAAGGGGAGAAATAGGATAAAGGCGAAGGGAGAGGGGGAGAGAGACAAATATAGAAAGGGCAAGAGGAAGAGAGAGAGGAAGAGAGATAGAGGGAGAAAGATAAAGGGAGAGGGATAAAGAAAGAGAAATGGAAAGATATGGAGAGGAACGGAGGAACGAGAGGAAGAAAGGTGTAGAAAGAGAGAGAGATGGAGTGGGAGAGGGAAAGAGAAGGAGGGTGAGACAGAGATATGAATGGAAATTATGAGAGAGAGTCGGAGAGGGAGAGAGATTGGGAGAGAGAGGAAGAGAGAGGGAGATGGAGGGATAGGGGGAAGGGAGAGGGAAAGAGAGAGGAAAAGGAGAGAGAGTACAAAAGAGAGAGGGAGAGAGGGAGAGAGAGGGAGAGGAGGGAGAGAGAGGGAAAGAATGAGGAAGAGAAGGAGAGGAAAAGAGAGGGAGAGAGATAGAGAGTGAGAAAGAGTAAAAGAGATATGGTAAGAGAAAGGAAGAGAGAAAGAGAAAGGGGGAGAGAAGGTAAGAGTGAAGGGGAGATAGGGTGAGGGGGATTGATGAAGAGAGAGAGAGGGAGAGAGAAACGAGAGAAGGAGGAGAGAGAAAGAGAGAGAAAGAGTGAAGAAGGGAGGGAGGGAGAGATTGGGAGAGAGAAAGGGAGATATATGGAGAGCGAGAGAGACCGAGGGAGAGATAGGGAGAGAGAGGAAGAGAGGGAGATAGTGAGAATGAGAGAAGAGGGAAAAGGGAAGGAGAAAGGGAGAGCGAGAGAAAAAGAGGGAGAGAAAAAGAGAGGGGAGAGAAATAGAGAGGGCAAGAGGGAGAGATGGAAATTAGGAAGGAGAGCAAGAGGAAGAGAGAGGAAGACATAAAGATAGAGTGGGAGAGTGGGAGGGAGGGAGAGAGAGAAAGAAGGAGAGAGCGAGGGTAAGAGAGAGAAAGAGAGGGAGAGAGATACATATGTAGGAAGAGAGAGAGAGGGAGAGGGAAAATGAGGGAGAGATGGGGAAGAGAGAGTGAGAGAGCAACTTAGTCTCTAAACCGTAACACACCTAGCCATGCCTTTTATGTAATTGGTAAGGGAGCTAGGGGCTTCACACCCCCTCCCTCCCAATCTCCCTCTCTCACCCCCTTTCTATCTCCTTATCTCCCTCCCTCTTTTCCCATTCTCTTTCCCTTCCCCTCTCCTTGTCCCCCTTTATCTCTCACACTCCTTTTCTTTAGCCGTACCTCTTTCCATCTCTTTCTCTCTCTCTCTTTCCCCTCTCTCCCTCTCTTTCTCTCTTACTCCCTCTATCTCCCTTCCTCTCTCTCGTTCCTCTCTCTCTCTGTCGCTATCCGACGTCGAACGGGACTCCTCGAAAAATATCTAAAAATTAGATTGAATATTTACAAGTTTATTTATAGAGTTTGGAGCCGCCACCTAGTATTGAAGGAACTAGGAACCCGAAACGGTACATCGGTTCGGAGATTCTATGGTAAGGAGTTGGTTACGCTTTTGGGAAGATATTGATCACCCAAAAGCGCCATTTTTGAAAAAAGGTACCACGTCCGGTTTAGTCTGTAAATTTATCTCCTAAAATATTTTATTTACGTCAAATTATTTTTTGATTTTTTTAAACTCCCATTTTTTAAACAAATTGAATTTTTAAGTTTTTGAGCGTGACATCGTATTGAAATGATCATCGATCCCCTTCGTCGGGTGACACATCGATTCAAACATCGGATCCACTTTAATCCTTGACACAACCGGTGTGTCGGAGGATATTTTGATTTAAATAATGATTTTTTTAGGACTCGGTCCCAATCGGATAGGAGACTTCGTTGAGAATTTTAGATTTTTTTTGTGACATCATTCCCTACCATGTAGGAGACTTTGTTGAAAATTTGGATATATATTTTTTCTAGTCTTTTTATTTTCTTAATAAAAAAAACCCTAAGATCTTAATTAACTAAAATCAACTAAAATAAATTTTGAGAAATTGAATGTATTAAAATCATCGTCCGTCCTTAATAAATAAGAGACTCATTGATCCAATATTTTAATCACATAAAAAACATCACATATTAGAATAAATTCCATAACTAAATATCTCTAGATTTTCGGACATGCATAAGACAAAAAATTATTACAAAACACATAAAAAAATAAAAAAAACAAACACAACGAGTCCAAAATTCACATACATTGTAAAATTATCAAAATGCCCCTGGAATACCAAGAGTCACCGCTAAGCAATTGTTCATCTTCCGTGATCGTTCGGTGCGTGGACCACCCGGCCTTGTAGATCGGATCATTGCGACTCTAATGGAGGTGGTTTCAACCGGAGACGACGCCGGAGGAGGGAGATCGGAGCCTCCAAAGGTTTGATCGGATCTTCCTTCTTCACCGACGATGAATCCGACCTCCTATCGGGATTCCAAACCCACCGATCGACTCGTAAGGCCAAGAGAAGAAGTTCCGTGGTGGTTAGGACCTCTAATTCTTCCTAGATCGGCTAATTGTTTTGGGTTTACCAAAACGGGTCGAGGTCAATTAAACCGTTTTACGGTGTTGTTGGGCCGTGAATTGTATATGAAAATACTCGGGGAGACCGACGATAGGTACGTGGTGGTCGATCTCGTGTTAGTGATCGGATTTGAGATAAACGAGTGGGTCTTTATTCGGGTCGGGTCGTGGTGGTTTGATCTTTGATTTCTCTCTCCTCCGTGATTGTTTCTCTCTCTAATCGATGTTGATGTACCAATCTGGTGAAGGGCTACACGAGAGTGTGGTGTTTGGGTTTAAAATCGATCGGAAAATGGTCGGATTGAGGTTGAAACGTCCGGTCGGGTAAACGGGTTGGTAAGGTGGTTAGGGCATGTTTGGCTAACTTTAATTAGGTTTTTGGTATAATTTTTTTCTTTTTTTCGTGTTTTTTTTTGCTGCGTTTTTTCTTTTTTTTTCTTTCCCTTCCCCCTCCCTTTTTTTTTTTTTTTTGCAAATTGGAATTTCAAAGCTTTTTATAGGCCAAAAACATCCTAAAATTTCTTCCAAAATCAATTCAAAAATCAAATTTTAATTGGCAAATCTTAATTTTGAGATTTTTTTAGCTAAAAATAAGGAGATTCTAATTTAAAAAGATTTGTGAAAGATTTTAACAGATTTTTGAATGATTTTAGGGAGGTTTAATATTTTTTTCCTTTTTTCCTTTTTTTGTTTTTTTTTTTGTTTTTTTTTTTTTTTGGTTATGACATTTGCCCCCTCTTTACAATGCTTACGATGCAAATCGTAGCCGAAGTGTGAACTTCGAGTAGATTTGTTTAGTGAGCTTGTAAAGAAATTCTTCTTTTTTTTCGGGAAAAATAAATGTGTAGTTCATGAAAAATTAAGTACAAAGTACATGAAAAATAAAAGATGCGAGTGCATAGCCTTATTATAAAGGGCGGACTACCTTAAAAAATTAAATGTGTCATGCGTGACCTTGTTGTAAAGGGCGGTCTTCCACGAAAAATTAAATGTGTCATGCGTGACCTTATTGTAAAGGGCGACCTACCCCGAAAATTAAACGTGCGAGTGCGTGGCCTTGTTGTGAAGGGTAGCCTAGCGTAAAAATTAAATATGCGATGCATGGCCTTATTGTAAAGGACGACCTACCCCGAAAATTAAACGTGCGGATACATGGCCTTATTGTAAAGGGCGACCTACCCGGAAAATTAAACGTGCGGATGCGTGGCTTTATTGTAAAGGGTAGCCTACCCTAAAAATTAAAAATGCAATGGTCTATTGTGAGGTGACCCTACTTGAAAGAATGATCTATTATTAGGCGATCCTACCCGAAAGAATGGTCTATTGTGAGGTGACCCTACCCGAGCGGATGATCTATTATTAGGCGATCCCGCTCGAAAGAATGGTCTATTATGAGGTGACCCTACCGAGCGGATGATCAATTATTAGGCGATCCCGCCTGAAAGAATGGCTTATTGAGAGGTGACCCTACCTAAGCGGATGATCTATTATTAGGTGATCCCGCTCGAAAGAATGGTCTATTGAGAGGTGACCATACCCGAGTGGATGACCAATTATTAGGCGATCATGCCCGAAAGAATGGTCTATTGTGAGGTGACCCTACCCGAGTGGATGATCTATTATTAGGCGATCCTGTTTGAAAGAATGGTCTATTGTGAGGTGACCCTACCCGAGTGGATGATCTATTATTAGGCGATCCCGCCTGAAAGAATGGTCTATTGTGAGGTGACCCTACTTGAGTGGATGATCTATTATTAGGCGATCCTGCCTGAAAGAATGGTCTATTGAGAGATGACCCTACCCGAGTGGATGATCTATTATTAGGCGATCCCGCCTGAAAGAATGGTCTATTGTGAGGTGACCCTACACGAGTGGATGATCTATTATTAGGCGATCCTACCCGAAAGAATATGTGGGGAAATGTGACCCCCTTGTTTGAATTTCGAGTTTGATTGAACATTTTGTTTGTTTTTTTGTTTTTTTTTTAGTTGAAATTGATAACAATCTTACCCGAGAGAAACATAAGCCATCTTACCTTGTTAGTACTCAATCTCCCTTTTGCCTCATTTGAGAAATCTGTGCTAGATTGTATCTCGTGGTACTCGTCAAGATTTCCTTGCCCCTGAGGCTTGAACCACTATTCATAGTGAACTTGAGTTTATTTTTATTTTTAGTTTTTTTTTATCTATGCTAGAAAGTGATAAACAACCACATGCTTTAATCCATCCTTGTAAAATCATGTTCAATTGCTTTGACCGCTTGCCAAATTTTGATCGAGTCATTATCCTCCCTTAGGTCGCTCTTTGCCCTCGGCTTGATCGCTTTGATTGCTTTGATTTGAGCACAAAAGCGTACTATTTTGACCTCTATTCCTCTATTTAGCATAGCATAGTGATGCCATTGTTTGACAAGTTATTGAACTCAACTAGAGTTTTCTAGACTCTTGATCTTACCCCCAAGTATTCTCTACGAAATTTCATTCAGTCAAGCTACGAAATGCCCCCAAGTGTTGGTTGAGATTAGGCACTTATCATTTTCTTGACATAATCACCGCTTGTGTTCGAATGCTTGTTTCGTGATGCTTGTATCACAATTTGTAAATTGATCTTAAAATTTTTGTCATCTTTTGAAAAAGATCATAAACATTTGGCTCTTATGGATTGAGTCATATATATTTGAATGATTCTCTTGAAAAACAATTCAGATTATTTGAACAAAATGTAGAGATGTTCCGATGAAAGTACTTTCATTCATGAAGATATTTAAATTTATTGATCCAAAGTCAAATCCTAATATTCAAATGCTATGATGCAATTTCTTTAAGAAAGTTGGGCTAAGCAAGCAAAAAGTGTTTGAGTCATGCAAAGTTTGCATAAAAGTTGACATTCGAGGAATTTGAAGGTAATTCATCCAAGATAAGTTCATTTTGGGTAAATGAAAAAATTTTGAGCAGAAAGCATTCGAAAAAGTAAGTGGTTTTGAAGGATAAATTTACCTTAGAATATCTTGATTCTGTTTATTTTGCCCCCAAGGTTTCTTGATGAAAACTCATGATTGGATGTCATGGAGAATGATAAACGAGCATACCAACTTATCAGATTTTCTTTTTTCTCAATCATCACTTCTTTTTATTTATTTTATTTTATTTTTTTTGAGATTGGAATCCAATAACCTAGTCAAACTTGTCTTTGATCGAAAGGACTTGCAAAAGCACGTAATGTAGGCTATGGCATTGGGTTTATGAAAGAAGGATATAAAGGCTCAAAACGTGTTTGAAGGCTTTTTTGACATAGAATCACTTTGTTGTCCATGAAAATCTCTTTAGGTCGCGTCGCTTAGACTTTATCACTTTAGCTACTAGTTAGGCTACTATGTCCTTGAGAAAATCTCTAGGCTTGCCACATGGATTTTGTCACTTTGATCGTTGACTTTGTTTTATAGCCTCAACTCTCTTTGCCTATTTGTTGAATTTTGAATCCCATCTTAACTTATGATTTTGATGTTTGGGAAGTTTTTTTTGTCTCCTCTTTTTCTCTTTTTCCTCTTAAGATAATTGATGCAATTCTTTTGATAGAATTTTGAGAGTTTTCATCGACCATTCATGGACTATACACTTTTCCCCCGGTATGAGGGGTGATCCCGATTCGGGTTATTATGAAGAAAATCATCGAGCTCAAAGTGGGACGACGAAGGATAAAATTTATGTAAGACATATGAATGATGGCCTTTCCTCATCTCAAAGATCGATTCACCTATGTCGTTACACACCAATCTCTTTTAAACGATGATGATTAATTATGAATGTCGTGCATCACTATTTAAGGCACCAATCATTGAGTCTTTCCTTTAGGCTTCACTGTGTTTTCTTAGACAATAATTTTCCTTCAAAGGTTAAGTTTGAAAAAGGATAAAGGATTTCTTTTTTCTTAGCAAAATGAAGGATTTCGCTTATTACTTTCACTCGTAAAGGCTATTAGGAGGACATATCTTTGAAGAAATTATCTCTAGCATATATCTATCACGTTTTGAAATTTGATCAATTTTTGCAAAAATTTCTTTGAATGAATTTGCCATTATGCTTCCTCAATGGAGTAAGATGCTAATGCCAAGTAATACTTTCGAATGAACATCTCTTGATTTCAAATCAAATAATATCAAATTGCAAAAGAGAACTAAAGCATTCTTTCATTCAAATATACGTCTTAACTCATGCATAACAAAAAATATTCAAAAAATAGTTTTCAAAATCTAACAAAATTAAAAAGATGACATTTGTAGATCGATAGCGTGCATCATCACCATATCTTTCAAGCTCACACCATCTCTTCATTCCATGCGTTGGCAACTCGTATGGCTTGGCAATTGATCCATACTCACATTATGAGTATTTGAAAAGCTATCAAGGTTGATCCATCCTTTCTTAATCAAAGCTAAAAGCCTTTTCTTGAAAGCAGGACAGATTATCGATATTGTGTCTAGTAGCATCAAAATGATATTCGTAACGTTCATTTTGCTGGTACCATACAGGATAAGGAGGGAGCTTTGGTTTGGTGGGAATTAGGGTAATCAATCCAGTACTCACTAGATGTTCAAACATCTCATCTAATGAGACAAGTAAGGGTGGTAGTTGCTCGAGTTCTTTTTTGTGGTCTTGGTTATGAATTTATAGATTTCGAAAATGTGTACTAGCTTGAAAGAATTGGTTTACTTGGTAAGTTTGGTGAGGTATGTAAGATGGGTTCGATTGATTTGATGGGTATGTTTGGTTCATGGTGTTTGTTGAGCTAGGGGTATAGTGGGTGAATGAAGATCTTTGGTTGTAGCTATCATGGTTTTTATGCTTTCTTTGGTGACTCCCTTAATTTTTGGATGGATAAAATCCAGTCCCAACCCGATGCATCTCCTCATCGGTTCCCTTGTTACCATCGCCCTTTGTCTTTTCGTAAATCTTTCCAGCTTTAATTGCTTGCTCCACCCTCTCGCCTATGATAACAATATCGGTGAAGTTGGTTGAAACATTACCAATCAAATACTCAAAGTAGGGTGCTTTGAAAGTATTCAAAAATATCGAGATTAACTCATATTCCGGTAATGGTGGATGGATTTGAGCCACTACCTTGCGCCACCTTTGCGCGAACTCCTTAACGGTCTCTTTAGCCCTTTTTCCCATACCTTAGAGATCCGAACGATTCGGACTTCTATGTTAAACTTGCATTGCTTGAGAAAAGCATCGACTAGATCTTTCCATCTTCTAATCTTGGACCCCTCTAACTCATATACGAACTCAATGCCGATCCGCCTAAGCTCTCATGAAAGAAATGTATGAGTAGTTTTTCATCGTGAATAACATTTGCCATCTTACTATAGTATACCCTCGAGTGGGTCATAAGACACTAGGTCCCGATATATTTAGCAAAATTTGGCACCTTAAACTTCCTCGGGATCACTACATCGGGCACTAAACACATTTCGGAGGTCCTAATTGGATCGTAGGAGTCCTCCCCCTCCATTGCTCTTAAGCGTTCTCCTAATGCCATAAGTCCGTCCATGCTTGGGCCTTTAACCGCCCTAGGACCATGAGCTTCCTCTTCTACAGGATCTGCTGGAGGCATTTATGGGACTCTTGGGTCCATGGGGTAAGAAAATTTCTCGGTAGGGTGTGAACCTTCGGCTTGAGAAATTACATGATAGGAAGGCCCCGACCGATGAGGTGATGGAACGGCGTGCTATACTTCGGGTTATCCTTGATTCAAGCTACCTCCCCTCTTAATGCTTGCTCTAACAGGGATGTCATCCGAGCCACACTTTCTTTTAACATGTCAAACTCTTGCTGGCTAATTGCCTTTTGTCGTGGTCTTTCTTCGTTCTCCATTTGGCGAGTCCGAAGTCGAGTGTTGTAGACGTGTAGAGGGGATTGAGTGGAGCGGCCTATTTTACTTCACTATATACAAAAGAAATATATACAAATAAATACTTAATACAAATGCATGATTTTGAACTAGGTTGGAAACCTTTTTCTTTATTTTGTTGCTCATTAAATCATGACGGAATCTCGTCGAGGATGGATTAGACCGAGCTAGTACTCGCCGAGGGCAAAATTACCCACGGATACTTGGGCGATTAGGGAGATATATATGCCCCCAATCTCAATCGTGACTTGATTTTGAAATGATGAAGCCACTCCTATTATAAGCACACGAAGGGTAAAACCTCTTTTTTCTTTATTTTTTTCGTAGTCTCAACACGAAATTTAAGGGCATATAATCTTCTTCATCATTTCAAGCCCACTCAAATCCGATCTAAAATCCTCGACCATATTTTTGACTTCTTCGATCATGATTTAATACAAAGGATAACCTTCACTGAAAATTATAAAAATACCCTTGGAATACCAAGGGTCGATATCGACATCATTTGACAATGATTCGTGTCTTAATTGGGTCAACCCTAATAGACTAGATCTAGCTTTTCTATGGTTGGGCAAAGTTTGACTAGTCCTAAAGATATTTCAAGTTTCTAGACTCGTCTAAATTACCAATGGGGTAATCCAACCTCTAACCTTATACACTAGAGGTAGAGGAAGGTTATTCCACCATTTCGATGTATAGGGTGAGTTTCGGTCCAAACGAGAGTCCGGAAGAGCATCGGTAGAATTTCATCATACTCGCCTCCAAATCACTCTATCTAATTCCTATTAGGGTTCAGCTCGGGTCCGGAGCTTTTAGAGGTTTCCTTCATGGTGTGTGCAACGGTTAAAAGAAAAGACGTACAACCCAATTCAAAAAATAAATATACGGACAAAAACTTTAAATATATACACAAACAAATAAAAAAAATTCAAAAAATAAAATGACAAAAATAAACACAGGAGATAAATTAAAACTAAACCTATGGCCTAACTCTAGTCCCTAGTGGAGTCGCCATTCCGTTGCTACTCGACGTCGGACGGGACTCCTCGAAAAATATCTAAAAATTAGATTAAATATTTATAAGTTTATTTACGAGTTTGGAGTCACCACTTAGTATTGAAGGAACTAGGAACCTAAAACGGACAACTGGTTCGGAGATTCTATGGTAAGGAGTTGGTTACGCTTTTGGGAAGATATTGATCACCCAACGAGTGCCTTTTCCGAAAAAAGGTACCACGTATGGTTTAGCTCTAAATTTATCTCCTAAAATATTTTATTTACGTCAAATTATTTTTTGATTTTTTTAAACTATCATTTTTTAAACAAATTGAATTTTTTAGTTTTTGAGCGTGGTATCGTATTGAAACGATCGTTGATCCCCTTCGTCGGGCGACATGTCGATCCAAACATCGGATCCACTTTAAGCCTTGACACAATCGGTGTGTCGGAGGATATTTTGATTTAAACGAGTGATTTTTTTTTTGTGACGTCGGTCCCAATCGGATAGAAGACTTCGTCGAGAATTTTAGATTTTTTTTGTGACGCCGGTCCCTACCATGTAGGAGACTTTGTTGAAAATTTGGATATATATTTTTTTCTAGTTTTTTTATTTTCTTAAGAAAAAAAAATCTAAGATCTTAATTAACTGAAATCAACTAAAATAAATTTTGAGAAATTGAATACATTAAAATCACCGTCCGTCCTTAATAAACAAGAGACTCGTTGATCCAATATTTTAATCATATAAAAAAAATCACATATTAGACTAAATTCCACAACTAAATATCTCTAGATTTTCAAACATTTATAAGATAAAAAATTATTACAAAACACATAAAAAAACAAAAAAAAAAAACAAACATAAACGAGTCCAAAATTCACATACATTGTAAAATTACCAAAATGCCCCTCGAATACCAAGAGTCACCGCCAAGCGATCGTTCATCTTTTGGTGATCTGTTCCAGCGTGTGGACCACCCAGCCTTGTAGATCCGGTCATTGCGACTCCGATGGAGGTGGTTTCAACCGGAGACGACGCCGGAGGAGGGAGATCGGAGCCTCCAAAGGTTTGGCCCGATCCTTCTTCTTCACGGGCGATGAATCCGATCTCCTATCGGGATTCCAAACCCACTAGTCAACTCGCCAAGCCAAGAGAAGAAGTTACGTGGTGGTTAGGACCTCCAATTCTTCCTAGATCGGCTAATTTTTTTGGGTTTACCAAAACGGGTCAAAAACGGGTCGAGGTTAATTAATCATTTTATGGTGTCATTGGGTCATGAATTTTATATGAAAATACTCGGGGAGACCGACAATTAGGTCCGTGGTGGTCGATTTCGTGTTGGTGATCGGATTTGAGAGAAACGAGCGGGTCTTTATTCGGGTCGGCTCGTGGTGGTTTGATCTTTGATTTCTCTCTCCTCCGTGATTGTTTCTATCTCTAACCGATGTTGATGGACCGATCCGGTGAAGGCCTACACGAGAGTGTGGTGTTTAGTTTTAAAACCAATTGGAAAACGATCGGATGGAGGCTGAAATGTCCGATCGGGTAAACGGGTTGGTAAGCGAGGTTGGTGAGCGAGTTAGGGCGTGTTTGGCTAACTCCAATTAGGTTTTCGGTATTTTTTTTCGTGTTTTTTTTTGGCTGCATTTTTTCTTTTTTTTTTCTCTTTGCCGTCCTCCTTTTTTTTTTTTTTTTTGCAAATTGGAATTCCAAAGCTTTTTATAGGCCAAAAACATCCTAAAATTTCTCCCAAAATCAATTTAAAAATCAAATTTTAATTGGAAAATCTTAATTTTGAGATTTTTTTTTAGCTAAAAATAAGGAGATTCCAATTTAAAAAGATTTGTGAAAGATTTTAACCGATTTTTGAATGATTTTAGGGAGGTTTAATATTTTTTTCCTTTTTTGCTTTTTTTGTTTTTTTTGTTTTGTTTTTTTTTTCTTTAAAGGAAACCCAAAATTGGGTTATGACACCGACTCTCCCCTTTTTTCTCACTCTCTACCTCTCTATCCCTATCTCTCTTTCTCCTTTGGTCTCTATCTATCTCTCTCTCCAACACTCTCCCTCTCTCCCCTCTCTCTCCCTCTCTCTATCTCTCATCTCTCTCCCTTCCCTTCTCTTCTTCTTTTTCTCTCAATCTCGATCCCTCTCTCTTACTCCTTCTCTTACTCTTTCTCCTTCTCTCCCTCTTTCTCTCCCCTCCCCCTCTCTACATCTCCCTCCCTCTCTCTTTTTCACTCTCCCTCCTCTTTACTCCCTCACTTCCTCTCTCTTTCTCTCTTTTTTCTTCTCTCTCTATCTCCCTCCCTCTTTCTCTCTACCCTAATATATCTCTCCGTCTCCTTATCTACATCCTTCCCTCCCTCTCTCCCTATCTGTCACTCTCTTACTCTCCCCTCTCTCTATCTCCCTCCTTCCTTCCCTCTCTTTCTATATGTTTCTCTCTTACTCTCCCCCTCTCTCCCTTTTCTTTCTCTCTCTTCCTCTCTTCCCTCTCTCTCCCTTTTCTTTCTCTCCCTCTCTTTTTCTCTCCCCCTCATCTCCTCGTATCTCTTTCACCTCTCTCCCTCTTTTCCTCTCTCTATTTTCCCTTCTCTCCATCTCCCTCTCCCTCTCCCTTCTTTTCTCTACTCTTTTCCCCTCGACCTCTCTTGTCCTCTCTCTATTTCCCTCACTATCACTCTCCCTCTCTCTCAATCTCTCTTTCCTCTCTCTCCCTCAATCTCTCTTTCCTCTCTCTCCCTCGATCCCCTCTCTCTCCCCCTTCCTTTCTCTCTAACTCTCTCTATTTCTCTCTCCCTCTTCATTTCTTTACCCCTCTCTTACTCTCTCGGCTATCTCTCCCCCTCTTTCCCTCTTGCTTCCTCTCTTTATCTCTCTCTTTCTATCCCTTCCTCACCCTCTCCCTCCCTCTCTCACTCTCTCTTGCCCTCTTATACCCTTTCTCCCTCTCTCCCTATCTCTTTTACCCTCTCCCTCTCTTTCCCTCTCTTCCTCTCTATCTTACCCTCTCCCTCTCTCTCCCTCTCTCCCTTCCTTTCTTTCCCTCTCTCCTTTCCTCTCTCCCTTTCTCTCCTCCCTTATCTTTCCCTCTCCCCCTCTGCCTCTCCCCTCTCTCCATCTCCCCCTCTTTCCCTCTTGCTTCCTCTCTTTATCTCTCTCTTTCTATCCTTTCCTCACCCTCTCCCTCCCTCTCTCACTCTCTCTTGCCCTCTCATACCCTTTATCCCTCTCTCCCTATCTCTTTTACCCTCTCCCTCTCTTTCCCTCTCTTCCTCTCTATCTTACCCTCTCCCTCTCTTACTCTTTCTCCCTCTCTCTCCCTCTCTCCCTTCCTTTCTTTCCCTCTCTCCTTTCCTCTCTCCCTTTCTCTCCTCCCTTATCTTTCCCTCTCCCCCTCTGCCTCCCCCTCTCTCTATCTCCCCCTCTCTCCCTCCCTTCACTCTCTCTTTTACTCTTCCTTCCTCTATTAGTCTCTCTATACTCTCTCAATCTCCCTCTATCCCTCTCTTGTACCCTCTCCATGTCTCCCTCCCTCCCTCTCACTCTCTTAATTTCTCTTCCTTTCTCTTACCCTCTATATCCCTCTCTCTCATCCTTTCTCCCTCTTTCTCACTTTATCCTTCTCTTTCTCCTTTTCTATTCCTCCCTCTCTCCCCTTCTCTATCTCTATCTCTTTCCCTCTCTCCCTCCTTCCCTCTCTTCTCTCTCGGTCTCTCCTCCTCTCTCACCCTCTCTTTTGCTCTCTTTCCCTCTCACCCTTTTTCTCCCCCTCACTCGCTCTCTTCATTATTCTCTCCTCCCTCTTTCTTCATCTTTGTCTCCCTTCCTCTCCCTCCTCTCTTTATCGCTATATCCTTTACCCTCCCTCCCTCTCTTCCATTCTTTCTACTTTTTCCTCCCTCTCCGTCTTACTCCTTCTCTTCCTTTCACTTTCTCCCTCTCCCTCCTCTTAATCTCTCTCCCTTTTTTCCTCTTTTCTTTCCTTTCTCTCTTCCTTTCCCTCTCTCTCGATCTCTCTCTCCTTCCTCTCTCATTCTCTCCTTCCTTCTCTCTCTCTCTCCACTCTCTCTATTGCTCTCTCCATCTCTTTCTATCTTTCTCTCCTTCTCTTTTTCTCTTTCCCTTCCCCTCTCTTCCATTATCTCATCTCTCTACCTCTCCCTCCCCATCCCTTCTTCTCTATCCCTTTGTCATTCTCTTCCTCCTTCTCTCCCTCTCTCCCTCTCTTTCCCTCCCATCTCTATCCCTCTCCCTCTTCCTCCCTCTTGCTCTCTCTATCCCTCTCTCTCACTCACCCTCTCCCTCTCTCCCTCTATCTCCCTTCCTCTCTCCCCCTCTCTCCCTTTCATTCCCTCTCTCTTCCATCTCTCTCCCTCCTATCTTTTTCTTTCTCCATTTCTCACCCTCTCTCCCTCTCTCTCTCCATCTCTCCTCTCTCTTTTTCTGTCTCTCACTCTCTCCCTCTCTCTATCTCCCCCACTCCTCTCTTCCTCTTCTCTCTATCCCTCTTTCCCTCTCTCTCCCTCTCTCTCCCTCATTTCTCCTTCACTTTTTCTCTCCCTTTTCTCTCCCTCCTTCTCTCTCCCCTTCTACCGCTCTCTCCCCCTCTCTCCCCCTCTATCCCTTTATATCTCCCCTTACTCTCTCCCTCTCTTTCTATCCCTTTGTCCCTCCCTCCTCATCTATCACCCCCTCTCTCTCTATTACTCTCTTTCTGTCCCTCGCTCTTTCTTCCCTTCTCTATCTCTCTTTATCTCTCTCCTGTTTGTCATTTATCCCTACTTCTCCCACTCTCATGTCTATCTCTCCTTCTTTCTTGGTCTCTCTCTCTCTATATTCATTCTCTCTCCTCTCTATTCCACTCTCCCTTCCTCTCTATATCTCTCCTTCTTCCTCTCTATCTCCCTCTCTTCATCTTTCTTTCTCTCTCTCCCTCTTTCTCTCCCTCCCTTCCTCTCCTTTGTCTCTCCTGCCAATCTCTCTCTTTTTCATTTCCTCCCTCTCCCTCTCCCTTTTTCATTCCCTCCCTCTCCCTCTCCCTTTTTCTCTCCCTACCTCCCTCACCCTCTCCTTTTCTCTCTCTTTCCCTCTCCCCTTCTCCTTCTCCCTCCTACTCCTTCTCCCCACTTTCTCTTCCTACCCCTCGACCTCTCACACCCTCTCCCTTCATCTTAATCTCTCACTTCCTTAGTCTCTCCCTCCCCCTCTCCCTCTCTCCCTCTCCCACCCTCTCTCTCTCTCTCTCCCCCTCTCCCTCTCTCTCTCTCCCTCTCCCTCTCCCTCTCCCTCTCCCTCCTACTCCCTCTCTAACTCCCCCACTCCGTCTCTTTGTCCCTCATCCTTTCAACCCCTCTCTTCCCCTCTTTTCTCTATCTTCATTTTATAGTGAGGATCGCTTAATCTTTGTATCTCCCTCATCCTCTTTCTCTCTCTTATGTACTTCTTTTTCTTTCTCATTCTCTCATTCTCCCTCTCCTTCTTTTCCCTTTCCCATTTCTTCTCCTTTCTTCCTCTCTCCCTCTCCCTCTCTCCCTCTCTTTCCCCCTCACACTCTCTCTCCCCCTTATATCTCTCTTTCTCTCCCTCTCTCTCTCCTATCTCTCTCACCCTTTTTGTCTTTCTTTCTCCATCTCTCTCCCTTTCTCCCTATATCACTCCTTTTCTTTCTATTTCTCACTCTCTCTAACTCTCTCCCTGCCTCATTCTTTCTTTTTCTCTCTGCCTCTCTCTCCCCCTCTATTTCCTTATCCATTTCTCTCTCTCTCCCTCTCTCTTTCTTTCTCATCCTCTCCTCTCTCTCACTCTCCCTCTCTCTCTCCCTCTACCTCTTTTTCTCTCTCCCTCTCCTCTCTCATACCCTTCATCTTTTCATAAGTCTCTCCCTCTTTTTCTTTATCTCTCACTCTCCTCTCTCTCTTTTCCTATATATATATATATGCCCCTCTCCCTCACCTAATCTCCCTTTCTCTCCCATCTTTTTCCCTATCTCTCTTTTTCTATCTCTTTCTCTTCACTCTTGCTCTCTTAACTTTCTCTCTCCATATCTCTATCTCTCTCCCTCTTTCTCCCTTTCTCTTTCTCTCTCCCTCACTCTCCCTCGCTCTTCCTCCTCTTACTTTCCCACTTCTTCTCTCCCTCCCTCCCTCTTTCTCTGTGAACCTCACTCTCGCCCTCTTCCTCACTCTCCCTTTCCCCCTTGCCTCTCTCTCCACTCCTGTTTGCTTTCCTTCGATGTCCTTATCCTTTCTCTCCCTCTCTCCCTTGCTCTTCATCACACTTCTTCTCCTACTTATTCTCCTTCTTTCTCCCTCTCTTACTCATGCTCCCTCTCGTGCTTACTCTCCCCCTCTCTCCTTTTCCCTCTCTCCCACTCCCTCCCCCTCCTTCTCTCTTTTCCTCTCTCTCCTTCACTCCCTCTCTCCCACTCCCCCTCTTCCTCTCTCTCCCCCTTTCTCCCTTGCGCACTCCACCGAACCCCTCTATCTCACTCTTTCTCTCTATCTATGTCCTCTCCTCCTCTCATTTCCTCTCTTTCGCTCGCTCTTTATCCCTCCCTCTCTCTCTTTCCTTTCCATCTCTCCTTCTCTCTTGATCTCTCTCACTTTATCTTCATCTCTCTCTTGTCTCTCTTTCACTCTCCCTTCCTCTCTATATCTCTTCCTCTCCCCTTCTATCTCCCTCTCTTCATCTCTTTTTCTCTCTCTCTATCTCTCTCTCCCCTCTCTCTCTTTGCTCTCTCCTGCCAATGTCTCTTTTTTTTGTTACCTCCCCCTCTCTCTTTTCCTCTCTCTCTTTCACTCCCTCTCTCCCACTCCCCCTCTTTCTCTCTCTCCCTCTCTCTCCCTCTCTCCTTCTCACACTCCCTCAATCCCTTTGTCTCCCTCTTTCTCCTCTCCTCCTCTCATTTCCTCTCTCTCGCTAGCTCTTTATCCCTCCCTCTCCCTCTCTCCTTTCCATCTCTCCTTCTTTCTTGATCTCTCTCACTCTGTCTTCATCTCTCTCTCATCTCTCTTCCATTCTCCCTTCCTTTCTATATCTCTCCCTCTCCCTTTCTATCTCCCTCTCTTCATCTCTCTTTTTCTCTCTCTATCTCTCTTTCCCTTCTCTCTCCTTCCTCTCTCCCTGCCAATCTCTCTCTTTTCGTTCCCTCCCTCTCCCTCTCTCTACCTCCCTCACCCTCTCCTTCTCCCTCTTTCTCCCTCTCCCTCCCTCACCCCTCCCCCTCTCCCTCTCCTTCCTACTCCCTCTCCCCCTCCCCTCCCCCAACTCCCTTTTCCCATACTTCAACCTCTCACACCCTCTCCCTCCCTCTTAACCTCTCCCTTTCTTAGTCTCTCCCCATCCCCCTCCCTTCTTCTTCCTCTCCCTCTCCCTGTCTCCCCCTCTCTCACCCTCTCGTTCTCCCTTTCTATCTCCCCCTCTCCCTCTCCCTCTTCTCCCTCTCCCTCTTCCTCCATCTCTCTATCCCTTACGCTTTCACTCTCCCTCTTTTTCTCTATCTTTCTTTCGTTGTCTCTCTCTCTCTGAATATATATTAGGTTCGCTTAGTCTTCATCTCTCCTTCACCTTTTTCTCTTTCTTACTCACTTCTTTTTCTTTCTCTTTCTCTCTCTCCCTCTCCCCCTTCCCCCATTTCCCATTTCCTCGCCTTTCTCCATACCTCCCTCCCTTTCTTCCCCCTCACACTCTCTCTCACCCCCTTTCTCTCTCTCCCTCTATCTCTCTCTTTATCTCTCTCTATCTTCCTATCTCCCTCACCCTTTTTATCCTTCCTTCTCCATCTCTCTCCCTCCCCCTCTCTCCTTCTACCTCTCCTTTTCTTTCTCTTTCCCTCTCTTTATCCCTCTCTCTCTAACTCTCTCTTCCTCACTCATTCTTTCTCTTTCTCTCCCTCTCTCTCCCCTTCTCCCTTTCTCTTTCTTTCTCATGCTTCCCTCTCTCTCACTTTCCCTCTCTCCCTCTATCCCTCTATCTCCCTCCCTCTCCCTCTCTCTTTTTCATACCCTCTATCTCTTCCTATGCCTCTCCCTCTTTTTCTCTATCTCTCTATATATATATATACCTCTCTCCCTCACCTAATCTCTCCCTCCCCCCTCTTTTTCCCTCTCTCTCTCATCTTTTGCCTCTTTCTATCTCCTTCTCCATCTTTTTCTCTCCACCCTCACTCTCTTTACTTTCTCTCTATATCTCTATCTCTCTCCCTCTTTCTCCATATCTCCTTCTCTCTCCTTAACTCTCCCTCTTTCTTTCTCCTCTTCTTGTCCCACTCCTCTCGCTCTCTCTCTCCCTCTTTCTCTATGAACCTCACTCTCCCCCTCTCCCTCACTCTCTTTCTCCCACTCGTCTCTCTCTCTCACTCCCTTTTCCTCTCCCTCGCTCTCTTTATCCCTTTCTCTCCCTAACGCTTGCTCTCCATCACTCTTCCTCTCTTACTCGTTCTCTTTCTCTCTCCCTCTCCTACTCATGCTCCATCTCTCTCCCTCACCCTCTCCCTTTTTCTCTCTACCTCCCTCGTCCTCTCCTTTTCCCTCTCTCCCTCTCCCTTTCTCTCCCCCTCCCTTTCTCCCTCTCACTTTTACTCCCTCTCCCCCTCCCCCACTCTATTTTTTTATCCCTTAACCTCTCACACCCTCTCCCTCCCTGTTTATCTCTCCTTTCCATAGTCTCTCCCTCCCCTTCCCCCTCCCTCTCCTTCTCCATGTCTCCCTCTTCCTCACCCTCTCCTTCTTCCTCTCTCTCCCTCTTCCTTTCTCTCCCCCTCTCCCTCTCCCTCTCTCTCCTACTCCCTCTCCAACTCCCCTACTCCCTTTCTTTGACCCTCGTCCTTTCACTCCCCCTCTCTCCTCTTCTTTTTCTCTCTCTTCCCTCCATAGTCTCTCTCTATTCCAATATATATATGGCTCACTTAGTCTTCGTCTCTCGCCCTCGTCCTCTTTTTCTCTCTTACTCCTTTCTTCTTTCTCTTTCTTTCTCTCCCCCTCATTCTTTCCCCCCTTTCCCATTTCCTTGCCTTTCTTCCTCTCTCCCTCTCCCTCCCTCCCTCTCCCTCCCTCCCTCTCTTTTCCCCTCACACTCTCTCACACCCACTCTCTCTCTCTCTCTCTCTCTCTCATCTCCTTTACCCTTTTTATCCTTCCCTCTCCATCTCTCTCCCTCTCTCCCTCACCCTCTATCTCTCCTTTTCTTTCTCTATCCCTCTCTCTTTGACTCTCTCTCCCTCCCTCATTCCTTCTTTTTCTCTCTTTCTTTCTCCCCCTCTCATTCCTTTTTCCTTTCTCTCTCCCTCTCCCTTTCTATCCCTCTCTGTTTCTTTCTCATCCTCCCTTCTCTCTCACTCTCCCTCTCTCCCTCCATCCCTCTCCCTCTCTCATACCCTTTATCTCTTCTTATATCTTTCTTTTTTTCTCTATCTCTCACTCCCATCTTTCTCTTTTCCTATATATATATGCCTTTCTCCCTCACCCAATCTCCCTCTCTCTCCCCTCTTTTCCTTCTTTCTCTCTCTTCTTCTATCTCTCTCTATTTCTTTATGTTTCTCTCCACCCTCACTCTCTTAACTTTCTCTCTCCATATCTCTATCTATCTTCCTCTTTCTCCCTTTCTCCTCTATCTTCCACACTCTCCCTCTCTCTTCCTCCTCTTACTTTCCCACTCCTTCCCTCTCTCCCTCCTGCTTACTCCTTGAACCTCACTCTCTCCCTCTCCCTCACTCTCCCTCTCCCACTTGCCTCTCTCTTCCACTCCTCGCTTGTTCTCGTTCACTCTCCTTATCCTTTTCTCTCCCTCTCTCACTTGCTCTTCATCACTCTTTCTCTCTTGCCCGCTCTCTTTCTCTCTCCCTTTCCTACTCATGGTCCCTCTCTCTCCCTCTCCCTCTCTCTCTTTCCCTCTCTTGCTCGCTCTCCCCCTCTCTCCCTTTCCCTTTTGCCTCTCTCTTTCTCTCTTTCTCCCTCCCTCTCTCCTTTCCTCACCCTCCCTCCTTGTCTCCCTCCCTCCCTCCCTTTCCTCCTCCTCTCTATCCTTTATCTCTCTCTCTAAATCCTTCTCTTTATTCTCCCACTCTCTTTCTCCCCCTCCCCCTCTCTCTTCCTCTCTCCCTATCGCTCACTTTTTCTCTCTTTCCCTCCCTTCCTCTTCATTCTTTCTACTTTCTTCCTCTCATTCTTTCTTGATCCCCCTCCCTCTTCCTCTTCCTCTCTATCCCTTTACCTCTCTCACACACTTGCTCTCTCTCTCCCCCTCTCTCTTTATCCCTCACTCTCCCCCTTGCTCCCCCTCCCTTTCCCTCTCTATCTCTCTGTCCCTCTCTCGTTATAGCCTCATCTCCCTCTCTCGTTATATCCCCATCTCCCTTTTTTCCCTTCTTGTCCCCCTCTCTTTCTCCCTTCTACTCTTTGCTTCTCCCTCTCTCGCTCTCTTACCTTCTCCCTCTCCTACTCTCTAACCTTTCTTTCTCCCTCTCTCTCTCCCCCTCTCCCTTTAACTCTCCCCTCTTTCTCTCATTTTCTCCCTCTCTCTCTTTATATCTATCTCCCACTCCATCCCTTTATACCTTTTTTTATGATCCTCTCTCCCTTTCTCTCTCTTCATCTCTCTTTTTCTCCCTCTATCCCTCTATCTAGCTCTCTCTCCCTCTCTTTATATCTATCTCCCACTCCATCCCTCTCTACCTCTTTTTATGATCCTCTCTCCCTTTCTCTCTCTCCATCTCTATCTTTCTCCCTCTATCCCTCTCTCCTTATATCTAGCTCTCTCTCCTCTCTCTTCCCCTCTCGTTCTCACTTTT
Organism: Dovyalis caffra; assembly: GCA_963924115.1. Taxonomy (NCBI): domain Eukaryota; kingdom Viridiplantae; phylum Streptophyta; class Magnoliopsida; order Malpighiales; family Salicaceae; genus Dovyalis; species Dovyalis caffra. The sequence continues at coordinate 431,788 of CAWUPB010000144.1, forward strand.
TGTCACCCTTTTCTCCCTATATATATATATATATATATATATATATATATATATATATATTTCCTTCTCTCCTCCCTATCTCTCTCCCTATCTCTCTCCCTCCCTCTCTCACTCTCTTCCGTCCCTCCCTCTCTCCCCATCTCCCTCCCTCTCACCCTCTCTCTCTCTCTCTTACTCTTTTTCTCATTTTCTCCATTCCTCCCTCCCTCTCTCCCTCTTTCTCCTTCTCTATCTCCTCCCTCCCTCTCCTTGCCTCTCTCTTACTTCCTCTCCCTCTCTCTTTACATGTCTCCTTCTCTTTCCCCTATCTTTTCCCCTTCTTAGCTCCCTTTCCCTTTGCTCTCTCCCTCCCTCCCTCTCCCTCTCTCTCTCTCCCTTTCCCTTCCCTCTCTTTTCCCTCTCCCATTATCCTTTCCTCCCTCCCTCTCTCTCCTTCACCCTCTCTCCGTCCCATCCTTCCTCTCCTACCCCTCTCTCTCCCCCTATCTCACTCTCCCTTCCCTCTCTCTCCCTCATTTTCCCTCTTTCACCCTCTCTCTTCTTGTCTCCCTACCACTCTTTTCTTCTCTCTCTCCCTTCTACTCTCTTCCTCTAATTCTTTCCCTATCTCCCTCTCTGCCTCTCCCTCTCTATCCCTTTACCTATCTCTCACCCCTCTCTCTCTATCTCCCTCTCCCTTTCTCCCTCGCTCTCCCCTTCCCTCTCTGTCTCTCTCCCTCTCTTTCTCCCTTCTCCTCGCTCCTTCTCTCCCCCTATCTCCCTCTTGCTTTTCTACCTTCCCCCTCTCTTGCACTCTTACCTTCTCCCTCTCCCTTTCTCTCCCTCTGTCGGTCTAACTCTCCCCCTCTTTCTATCATCCTCTCCCTCTATCTATCTTTTACTCCCTCCCTCTATTCATCACTCCCTCTCTCCTTCTCTTTCCTTCTCCCTCTCCTCTCTCTTTCTCCTTCTATCCCTCTCTCTCCCGTTCTCATTCTCACTTTTTCTCTCTCTTAGTCACCCTCTCTCCCTCTTTCTTTCTCTCCCTCCCTCTTTCTCTGTCACTCCTCATTTATCTTCCCCTCTCCCCTTTCTTTGTCTCTCTCACCCTCTCTTCCCCTTCCTCTCTCTCACTCTCTCCCCCCTTCCCTCTATTTCTCTCTATCTCCCTCTCTTACCCTCTCTATCTCTCTCTCTTTTTCTCCCCCTCTCCTTCTCTCCCTCTCTCTTTCCCCCTCTCCCCTTTCTCTCTTACCACCCCTCTCCCTACCTTTTCTCTCCTTCTCTCCCTCTCACTCTTTATATCCTTTTTCATTCCCTTTCTCCCTCCCTCCCTCTCTCCCTCCCTCCCTCTCTTACTCTCTCTTTTGCTTTTTCCCCCTCCCTCTCTCCATCTCTCCCCTTACTTTCCCCCTCTTGCTCTCTCTCCCTCTCCATTATATTACCATTTCTCACAATCTCTCTCTCCTTCCCTCACTCCCTTTCCCTTCCTCCCTCCCTTTCCCATACTCTCCCTCCTCTCTCTTCCCCTTCTCTATCTTCCCCTCTATCTCCCTCTCTCTCTATCTCCTTTTCTCTCCCTCTCTCTTTCTTTCTCTCTCCCTCTCTATCTTCCTGCTCTTCCTCTCTCCCTCCCTCTCGCTCACTCTCTCCCTTCCTCACTGTCTCCCTTTCTCCATTCCTCTCCTCTTCTCTCCCTCTCCCTTTCACTTCCTCTCCTCCTCTCTCCCTCTACCTCCCTCTCCATCTTCCTATTTCCCTCATCCTTTCTCTCTCCCACCCATTCTTTTCATTTCTCTCTCCCTATCCTATCATCCGTCTCTCTCCCCCTCCCTTTATCTCCTTCCTTCTCTCTATCTCTATCTCTCCCTACCTCTCTCCCTCTTGCTCTCTTCCCCTCTCTCCCTCTTGTTTCCTCCCTCCCTCTCTTGGTTCATCTTTCTCCCCCTCTCTTCACCCCTCTCCCTCCCTCCCTCTTATTCTTTGCTTCTCTCTCCCACTCCTTCTCTCCCTCTCTCTCTCTTTCCACCCCCTCCCCCACTCTCTCCCTATCTTCCTCTCTCTCCCTCTGTCTCTTCTTCTTTCCTCTCTCTTTCTCCCTCTCCCTATATCCGTCACTCTCCCTCCCTCTCTTTCTTTCCCTCTCATTCTATGTCTCCTTCGCTACCTCTCTCTCTTCCCTATCTTTCTCTCTCTCCCTATTTCACTATTTCCCTCTCTCTCTCTTTTCCCTCTCCCTCCTCCCCACTCTTTCCCTTTGACTCTCCCCACTCTCTCCCCTCTCCCTCTCTCTCCCCCTATCTTTCTTCCACTCCCTCCTTCTCTACCTCTCTCCCTCTCTCTCTCCCTCTCCTTTTTTATTTTTCTCCCACCATCCCTCTCTCCCCCTCTATATTGTTCTCTCTCTCTCTCCCTTACCCATTCTTTCTCCCTTCATCTCTCTCTCTCTATCCATCATCTTCTCCCTATTTACCTCTCTCTCTCCCTCACTCTTTTCCCTTTTCTCCCTCTCGCTATCTTTTATCTTTCTCTCCTTACCTCCCTCTCTCCCCTTAGTTTCACTCCTTTTCTCTCTCTTTCTCCCTCTCGTTGTCTCCTTCTCTCCCTCTCTCAATCACCTACTCTCTCTTTCCCTCTCTCTATCTCTCACTCTTTAACCCTCTCTCTAAATCTGTTTCTCTCCCTCTTCCTCCCACTGTACCTCTCTCCCTCTTCTCTATTCTCCTCCTCTCCCTCTCTCCCTCTCTTTTCCTCTCCCTCCATGCCTCTCTCACTCTTTCTCTCTCCCTCTCCCTCCATCCCCTTCTCTCTCTCTTATATCTCTCTCGCTCCCACTCTCTCCCACTCTCTCCCTCTCCCTCCCCCTCCCTCCTCTCTCTGTGTCCCTTTTTTTATTCCTCTATATCTCTCTTTCTCTTTCTCGCTCTTTCCTTCGTTCTCTTCCTCTCTCTCCATCTCTCTCTTTCCCTCTCTCTCTTCTTTTCTCTTCCTCTCGCTCTCTCTCTTTCTCTTTCCTTCTCTCTATGTCTCCATCTCTACCTCTATCTTTCTCCCCTCTCTCTCCCTCTCACCCTCAAACTCTCCCCCATTCTCCCTTTTTTCCTCTCTCTCTATCTCACGCTCAAGCTATCCCCCATTCTCCCTTTTTCCCTTTCTCTTCCCTATATCTCTCTCCCACTACCTCCCTCTCTCCTTCCCTCTATCTCCCTCTCACTCTCTCCTTCTTTCTCCATACATCCCTTATCTCCCATTCTTTCTTTCTCTCTATCTTCCTCTCCCTCCCTTTCGATATCTATCCCTCTCTTATCTCTCTTGCTCTATCCCTATCTCTCTCTCCCTTCCTCCCATTCTCTCCTTATCTCACTCTCTCCCTCTCTTTCTCTCTCTTTCTCTCCCTCTCTCCCTCTCTACCTCCTTCCCTATTTCTCCCTTTGTCTTTCTTCCTTTCTCTTTCTCTCTTCATATCCCTCTCTTTATCTATTTTCCTTTCTCTCTCTCTCCCTTCCATCCCTCCCTCTCCCTTTTTCCCAATCATTCTCTTCCTCTCTCTCCTAGTCTCCCTCTATCTCCTTCTCTCTTTCCCTCTCCCCCTCCCTTTCTCTTCATCTCTCCCTATCACTTTCTTCCTCTCTCTCTCACTCACTCACTCTCTTTTTCCCTTCCTCCCTCTCCCTCTCCCTCTCCCACTCTCTCCTTCTTTCTTTCCCTCAACCTCTCCCTTTCTCTCTCCCTCTCTCTCCCTCTCTTTCTCTCACTCCTCTTCTCTCTCTCACACACTCTTTATCCCTCTCTTCTCCATTCTCTAACTCTCCCTCCATCTCTCTCTTTTTCTCCTTTTCTCTCCCTTACTATCTCACTTTCTCTCCCTCCCTCTCCCTCTTTTGCTCTATTTCTCTCTCTATCCCTCTCTCCCTCCCTCTTCATCCCACCAACTCTCTCCCTCTCCCTCCCTCCCTTCTCTCCATCCCTCTCTTCCTTTCTCTCCTTCTCCCTCTTTCCCCCGCTCTCCCCTACTCTCTCTCTTTCCCCATCTCTTTCCTTTTTTCTCTTTCTTTCCCTTCCTCCATCTCTCTTTCTTTCCCTTTCTCCATCTCTATCCCACTCTCTCTTTCTCCTTCGCTCTCTTTCTCCATCTCTATCCCACTCTCTCTTTCTCCTTCGCTCTCTTTCTCCATCTCTATCCCACTCTCTCTTTCTCCTTCGCTCTCTTTCTCCATCTCTATCCCACTCTCTCTTTCTCCCTCTCTCCCTCCATCCCTCCCTCTCCCTCTCCCTCTCTTACCCATCTCTCTCCCTCTCTCTCCCTCTCTCACTTTCTCTCCCCTCACCCTCTCTCTTGCCCTCTCTCCCTCTCTCTTCCTCCCTCCCTCCCTCTCTCCGTCCCCCTATCTCCATCTCTCTCTCGCTCTCTCCCTCTTACTCTCCCTCTCCCTCCTCTTCCTCTATCCCTCCCCTCCCTATTTCTTCTCTTTCTAGAAATATTAACACCGGTAATTATTGTTATTGTAGATTTCGTATTTATTTTGTACACCCTACACTACTAGGACGCACCAATAACGAGCCACCTTAGCTACCTATTGGGCTAAACTAAACCGCCCGACTATGACCTCGGATCGGGATATAGTAGCCCACATCATTCGAGTGCATGACCTAATTCAGCAAATAGCATTCGCCGATGCTTCTTTCTAGCAAGATCTGTAGTATGGATTTCTAGTGATCGACTCTACATTGGACTCTCTTACTAAGAGATTGGCGGTTGCTTGATGAGGTTTGGAAAGGGTTGATAGGTCGATTTTGTTATCGAGACTTGGTCCGAGCCTTCCACTGGTACAAGTTAGGTGGACTCGTATCCGATTGATGTAAAGTTAGGGTCTACCATTGCCCTTCGCTTGTGAGTAGCATGCATTACATCGGATGATGTTATTTTTCAGTGGAGGGTCGAGCACTCCTTCCCACGACGTGTCCGATATGTTGGTTAAACATAATAGATAGTAACTCTATCACCCGGTGTAGTACTCTTGTTATGCATTTTTCGATGTAAATAAGTACACTTTTGATTGTAATTAGAGCACAAAAACTTTGAGAATATAAAAGTGCTTATAAATACCTATTACGTACGAAATGCTTCATATATAAATATCTATAATTTTGCACGTAAGTAGATGATTTACATTATATGTTGTTTTTAATACCAAAACTAACATGAGCGTAACATGTCATATAAAAAGTCAAAGCATGCCAAGAAAGGAGCTAGCACGAACGAAGGTGAAGGGACTTGTAATGATCATAATAGAAACCAAAAAGATGCTTTAAGTCGCAGATGGACATGATGCAAGTAATAACAACAAGCAATGCTACAACAACAACAAGACCATGCGGAACAAATGAGATAACTCTTGGCTATGCATCAACAACCTCCGCCTCCACCTCCACCACCCCGACATAGGAATGACGCATTAGAGAGGCTTTGTAAAATAAGTCCTCGGGAAATCTCTAGGAGTGTTAACCTAATGATAGCGGAGGAATGGATTAAGTCTAAGAAGTGATATTCAAATACTTGTAATTTACCAACAATGAGTGAGTATAGTATGCTATTTTTATGCTAACTAAGGATGCTCACTCATGGTGGGAGAGCACACGATTGATAGTGGACTTGCCTACCTTAACTTAGGAAGGATTTAAGGAGGTCTTCTAGAATAAATACTTTACGGGAGACATGAGGGCTAAGAAAATTCAAGAATTCTTGGAACTAAAGCAAGATGGGATGTCCATAGGTGAATACGTATGGAGATTTGAGTAAGGATGTCGATTCATCCTATTCATTACGGGGGATGACAACTTGAAGAAGAATCAATTTTTAATAGGGATGAGTCTAAGAGTTCGAAGCATGGTACGAATGTCTACTACTAACACTTTTTCAAAAATGGTAGATAAAGCAATGTTGGCGAGATGAAGATTATAAGGAATTTGCAAAGGAAGTTCGGTAGAGGAGGCAATCATTTTGTCCTAGAGCCTCTTCCTCTAGGCCATAAAGATGAGCTTTGCTTAGAAATTTCAATCGAACCGGTGGTCTAGGGAATGCACAAGTCGCCAAACCATCACCTTATGCCCCGAGGCCACTATCAAGGAATCGGTCGAGGCCAACAATGGGTAATTAATCTCAATGCAATAAATGTGAAAGATTCCATATAGGGGAATGCCGACTAGATTCGAGAATCCGTTATGTTTGTCATAAGCAAAGGCACATAGCCTCTAATTGTCCTCGGATACCGAAACCAAGACCGGGAAGAGTACTCGCACGGGCTTATACAATGACCCAAGAGGAGGCCGATAAGAGGGACACGATTATAATATGCGATAATGTCTACATCCTTGGCTTGGTTGCTTGTGTTTTCATTGATTCGAGTCTCACACATTCATTCATATAAAAAACATCAATAAAAAGCCTAGGTGTGAAACCCGAGACATTGGCAATAGGATATTTGATAGTAGTCCCTTCTAGAGAATTTATGGAGTCAATGAGCCTAGTCAAGCGAGTGTCTAAAACATATTAAGGATAGGAGTTTAGAGGCTGATTTGATTGTATTGCACCTTTAAGATTTTGATTTAATTATGGGAAGGGATTGGTTAATGAGGCATGGTGCCACCATCGATTGTCAAGGGAGGAGAGTATTTTTTGATCTACCTAGAGGTTAGCCATTAGAGTTTAAGGTTGATATGAAGTTTCGAGCCATACTGATCATCTCGGCCATAAAGGCTCAAAGAATGCTAGGAAAAAGGTGTACGGGGTACCTAGCACACGGATGGATAGCTAGGTAGAGTGAAAGTTGAAGCCGGATGATATAAAAGTCATACGGGAGTATTTGGATGTATTTTCGGAAAGTTTGACTATGTTGCCACCGGAGAGGGAGATAGAATTTGAGATTGAGCTGGAGCCGGGCATGACTCCAATTTTTAAAACTCCCTATAGAATGGCCCTAGTTGAATTGAAAGTGTTGAAGGTGTAGCTACGGGAGTTACTAGATAAGGGATTTATACACCCTAGTTCCTCATCTTGGGAAGCTCCGGTATTCTTTGTAAAAAGAAGGACGGTAGTTTGTGTCTATGCATTGACTATCAAGAATTCAATCGAGTGATGATTAAAAATAAATACCCATTATCTCGGATTGATGATTTGTTCGATCAATTATAAGGTGCGACGGTGTTCTCCAAGATAGATCCGCAATCGAGATACATCGAGTCGAGGGTAAAATCGGAGGATGTGAAGAAGATAGCGGTCGGGATGAGATATGACCACTATAAATTCTTAGTAATGTCGTTTGTGCTTGGCTAATGCCCCAGTCGTTTTCATGGACTTGATGAATCGAGTCTTTAAAAAATTCCTAGATAAGTTTATCATCGTTTTCATTGATGATATCCTGGTTTACTCTCAAAGTAAGAAAAGCATAGGGAACATTTAAGAGCCACCTTGCGGATGCTAAGAGAGTAGTAGCTATATGCCAAATTCAAGAAATATGAATTTTGGCTAGAGAAAGTAGCTTTTCTAGGTCACGTGGTGACAAAAGAAGGCATAGCAATGGATTCAAAGAAAGTAAAGGCTATTTAGAACTAGCCTACCTTAAAGAACATGATGGAGGTATGAAACTTCTTAAGGCTAGGTGGTTACTATAAGAGATTTGTGGAGGTCTTCTCTAAGATAGCTAGGCCTCTTACTAATTTGATGGAAAAGAGCATTAAGTTCTAATGGATGAATGTTTGTGAGAAAAGCTTCCAAGAATTGAAGCAAAGGTTAGTCACGACCCTAGTGCTAACTATTCCATTCGAAGATGGAGATTTTGTGGTTTATAGTGATGCTTCCAATAATGGGCTAGGAGCGGTATTGATGCGGCATAGAAGAGTAGTAGGCTATGTATCACAACAATTGAAGGAATATGAATGGAATTATACGCATGATCCGGAACTAACGGTGGTAGTTTTTACCTTAAAAATCTAGAGACATTACTTGTATAGAGCAAAGTGTGAAATATACATAGATCATAAAAGCTTACAATATATCTTCACACAAATGGACCCGAACATGAGACAAATAAGGTGGTTAGAGCTAGTAAAGGATTATGATTGTATAATCAATTATCACCCAAGCAAAGCTAATGTTGTTGCTGATGCCTTAAGTAGAAAATTGATAGCAACAATGCGGGCACTCTAGCCATCGATAATGAGAGATCTTCAAAAGCTAAATTTGGAGATAATTCTAGTAGGAAACCGAGCATTTTATTAACTTTATTAGTCCAGTCGACTTTGCAAGAAAGAATTCGGATGGGCAACAAGAGGATGAAAAGATGAATGAATTGAAGAAAAACTTAGAGGTGGAGAAGGAATCCAATTTTGTGGTGGATGACAAAGGCATCATTAGATTTAAAAGGGGGTTATGTGTTCCCTTGGTGGAGGATGTGAAGGAAGGGATATTAAAAGAAGTGCACGCAACTCCTTATTCGATACACCCGAAGCATGAAGATGTACTAAGACCTACGACAAAGTTATTGGTGGCCTAGAATAAAGAAAGACATAGCTAATTTTGTTACAAGGTGTCAAGTCTATCAATAGGTGAAAGCAAAACACCAAAGACACGTAGGAATGTTAAAACCATTGGCAATTCCGAACGTAAGTGGGAGCATGTAACTATGGATTTTGTCATAGGATTGCTAAGATCGAACGGTGATCGGATGCCATTTGGGTAATCATCGATAGGCCGACCAAATCAGCACACTTTCTTCGGTCAAAACCACCTATAATTTGAACCGAGTACACCCAGTTGTATCTTGATGAAATTGTAAGACTACATGGGATTCCAATCTCAATTGTTTCACATTGAGATCTTAGGTTCACGTGTGCATTTTAGAAGAGTACGCACAAGGCCATAGGAACAAAGCTAAACTTCGAGCATCGTCTATCATCCGTAAACCGATGGATAATCCGAGCGAGTAATCCAGATTCTTGAATATATGTTACAAGCATGCGATCTGGATTGGTCTAGGAAATGGGAGAAATATGTACGCTTAATCGAATTTGTGTATAACAATAGTTACCAAGATTCAATTGGGATGGCTCCCTATGAAGCCTTGTATGGGTGGCGATGTAGATCTCCCGTGCATTGGGATGAGATAGGGGAAAGGAAGTTGCTAGGACTAGAGCTGGTGCGAGCAATCGATTGAAGTGGTGGATAAGATCCGCCAACGGATGAAAACGACTTAGAGTAGACGGAAAAGCTACATCAATAAGAGGATGAAGGATCTAGAGTTTATAGTCGGTGACTATGTATTCTTAAAACTTTCATCGATGAAGGGTGTACTACGATTTGGGAAAAAGGAGAAGTTAAGTCCGCGATACATAGGACCATTTGAAATACTAGATCGAGTAGGTGATAAGGCCTATCGCCTGTTGCTACCGTCATCATTAGTGGGAGTACATAATGTATTTAATGTTTTCATGCTAAGGAAGTGCATAAGAGAGCTTAGTCAAATCTTGGAGACAGAACGCAAACCTAACCCCGAACTTAACCTATGAGGAAAGATCGGTTTAGATTCCGGATCGATAGGTTAGACAAATAAGGAATAAGGAGATTAGTCTAGTTAAAGTTTAATCATGACCTTGAGGAAATGAATTGGGAATGGGAGGAGAAAATGAGAGATAAATACCCGGAGTTATTCAAATAAGTCAATTTTGAGGACGAAATTTCTTTTAAATGAGAGAAAAATGTAACCCTCGTGAAAATCCTTAATTATATATATTATGGAATGAAAGTTTGGAAAATTACACCACGAGAAATTAATGCGTAAAATGTATGATTTGGGTTAAATGAAAGCAATTTTACTTGAGATTGATGGTTTAATTATTAGAGGAATCCGAGTATGCAAAATCGGTGTTTTTGAGAATTAGATTATGTTCGAATTTTGTGTAGCTTATTAATGGACTTTAGATTGATTTCTAGGAGAACTTTAAAGAATAAAAGTTTTTTATATATGTGTTAAATAACACTCTATAAAATATTTCGATTATTAGGTTTATATATAAAATTTATGCCTATTTTAGTACATACTATTCTAGACGCAATACTTCGTTGGATGATTGATCCTTAAACTTTAAAATTTTGTTGTGACTTTTTTGCTAAGTATATTGATGTAAGTTTTGGATGTACCTTAACATGTCTATTTTCTCATATAAAAAGCATAGGATTTAATGGTTCTAGAAGAGGGACGTTACTCTTTGATAAGAGGTCGCTCTATCATGTATGTGGCACAATCAGATTTAATGTGTAAGTTTGTTACTTGAACTAAACTACCTTAAGGGACTTTATCAATGGAACTAAAGTAGTTAAGGGTATTAGTTAGCTTAATTATCTAGTTAATACCTAGTTATGATACCTAAGCACCCTAATTAATAAGTTAAAAGCTAACACACACCTTGACTAGTCACTTGCTTCCTTTTTGTCACCCCTCACTTTACACTTTGCCATATTATTTTATCACATTTTTACACCTATTAACTACATGGAAATGAAGTATATATATGTATAGAAGGGGAGTCTATGGATGCTATTTTTTTATTCCAAACCAGAGCTTACAAAACAAGAGAGAAAATCAATGTGAGAAAGAGTGAACACGGCAAAGAGGAAAGGAAAAGAAAAGGAAAGATGAAAGAAAAGAAAAAAGGGGAAAGCTTAATCAATCTTTATGAAGTTAAAGCAATGTAAGTAGGTTCTATTTTAATTTATTTTATGTTTTAAGTTATCTTTCTAAGTGTTTATTTCATGGGTTTGTAATAATTTGTAATAGGTTGCTATGGTTGTTTGTGTTGGTGCTAGGGTTTAATAAATTGTGATAGATCTATGTGTTTGTGTTATGAAAAGTTTGTTTGATATGTTTAAATGTGTGGATGGTTCGAAAAGGATAAAAAAAGAAAGAAAAAGGGTATGGATCGAATTGATTGAAGCTAAACTAGATTTGGTGAGCTTGACTTGGAAAGGAAAGAATACACTTTTAGAGTTTCCCTAGGCTAAAACCATTCGACCAATTGGGGAAAATTAGGAAGGAATGGATTTTTTTTTTTTAGAAATTAAGGGCCTAAGATATCATGGTGACCTAATTAAATATGGGTTAATAGTTTATGGTGAAAATAAATTTACTAGACATAAAAAGGTAATCCTTAGCCACCTTAAAACCCAAACGGCCCAACTGAAAGAAAAATAGGGTTTTGGACTTCGTTAGGTAAATTGGATACTCGATGGCTAAATTTGGTTTTCTTTGTCGACCTTAAGGATCATATCTCCTTAGTAACCCTTCTAAGTATGGTTTGGTAAGTTAGTATATAAGGAATTGACCTAGAAATGGAAAAACAACTTCTTGCTCATTTTGGACCATTCAACCTAGGAGAGAAAATGACTAGAGAAAATGACTAACATTGAATCCTTTGTGTAATTAAAGATCAAGAATTAAATGTGAACTCAAATAGAGACCAATTAGTAAGTTAGATTAAATGGGGAAACCTTTTACCACTTAAGGACACATTCGGCCTAGACCCATAAATTTTAGGGATTTAAGTTCTCACCTTTTGATTTTATAACTAAGGGTTAAAGTACATTTCAACAAATGTAAAATGAAATATTGAAGGGGTGAGAACCCAAGGAAAAACCAAAAAGATACCTAGGCCCATTAAGAGTTAAATTCGGTCATAAATGCCAAGACTATGGCTAGAAAAGGAATCCTATTCCAATCTCATGCGCAAGGATTTAATTGTACTATAATACGTATAAATGAAGTAAGGGAAAAAGAGAATTTAAGAAAAACTAGAATTAAGACCTAGACCCATTATGAGTCAACTTCGACAACTAAGATTAAAGGTTCGAATTAAACGAAAGCTTAGCTTAAGTATGTCACACACAAATCCTTAGGATTAATCGATCTTGTAAACTAAGTAATACACTAGAAACCGAGCCTAGACTTACTAGGTACACGAGAAGGAAAAATCATAAGTACAAAGTAGATTTATGAAATGAATGATACCAATGAATGGAATTTGTATTCTCTTTTTGAATAATTTGAATGGTATATGAAACGCCTATGAAGTCCCAAGTGTGCATTAGGATATGGGAATGTTTTAAGAAGAAGAGGTTGATAGTGTAATTAGTTGAATGTGCTAAACTTAATGCCATGTGCATCACGTGCATTCGGGGGTGGTATGAAATTGAGAAAAATCATTAAGTCATAAGATAATGCGGCTTGGTAATCGAATTGAATGGAATGAGTAACAACATGAAACCATGTGCATGCTCTATTACTAACACCATTAAGCGAGGGATAATTCCACTAACCATGTGCTATAACGAGGGATAATTTCATTGTGAGTAGTAGGTGATAATGGGATCACTAAGAGAGAGTAATAGAGTAATAGGTGATAACACGATCATCGAGAGATAGAATGCGTAGTCTTGCAAATACTTAGGGTACCTGATTAAAATGGATGGATAGAATGGGAAACAAAACTTCATTGCATATCACATGCATCACCCTACTTACTAAGATTTGGCTCACCTCATTGTTGTTTTCATGTTATGACGAGAAAGAGTCAAAGTAGTAAGGATGCTATCGGGTCCTCCAAAAAGGCTCATGTGTGACACAAGTGGACCAAAATTTCTTTTGATTGTAATTTTAAGGTTGGGGTATCGATAAACATTTTGATGGTATTGTAAATAAATTTTATAATTTCTTCCATTGTATTTGTTAATATTATGTAAATTGTCTTGTACACACTTCATTGTATGATAAGTCCTTAATGTATGAGCACATACGTGTTTGTTATTAATTCAAAACTTGGTCGTGTCGGCGTAACGTACTCCTCGCCTAGCCACTCCTTTTGGGTAATTAGCAAGCAGGTCGGGGAGGGAGCATCACATTCTCCCTCTCTTTCTCATCATCTCTCTCTATCTCTTTCTTACACTCTCTCTTTTTCTCTCTCTATCTCTTTCTTACACTCTCTCTTTTTCTCTCTCTATCTCTCTCCCCCTCTCTATGTCCCTCTCTCCCTCTCTCCCCCTTTCCCTATCTTTCTTTCTCTTTCTCTCCTTCTCTATCTCTATATCTTTCTTCCTTTTTCCTTCCCTCTCATTCACTCTCTCTCCTTTTCTCTTCCTCCCTCTCTCAATCATTATCCCTCACTACCTCCCTATCTTGTTATATCTCTCTCTCTCATGATCTTTAAATCCCTCTTTCCCTCTCTCTCTATCTCTCTCTCACTCTTCCTCTCTCGCACTATCTCTTTCACTCATCCTGCCTCCCCATCTCCCCTCTCCCCCACTCTTTCTCCCTCTACTCTCCCTTGTTCTCCTTCATTATCTCTCCCCCTCTCTTTCTCTCTCTCCCTCCCCCTCTCTCCTCTTCGCTCTCTCTCTCTATCCCTCTCTCGCTCTATCTCTCCCTTTTTCTCTTATTCTCTCCCTTTCTCTACCTCACCTCCTCCCCTGCTCCCTCATTCTCCATATCTATCTATCTCTCTCTCTCCCCCTCACCCTCTCCCTTTGCCTCCCTTCCCATCCCCTCTCTCTCCCCCTCCCTCCATCTCTCTCTCTTTCTCTCCCTCTCTCTCCATTTTTCTCCCTCTCTCTAACTCTCCTACCCTCCTTCTCACTCTCTCTCTCTCACTCTTCCTCTCTCCCTCCTCTTCTCTCTCTCTTCTTTGTCTTTCACTCTCCCTCTCTTTAGCTCTCTCCCTTTCCTCTTCTCTCTTTCCCTCTCCCTTTCCTCTTCTCTCTTTCCCTCTCCCTTCCTCTCCCTATCTCTCCCTCCCCTGCTCTTTCCTTCCATCTCTCTCCTACTCCCCTTCCTTCTCTCTTCATCCCTTTCCCTCACACTTTATCCCCCTCTCTCCCTCTCTTTCTCTTTCCCACTTTCTCTCCCGCCCTTCCTTTCTCTTTCTCTCTCCCTCTCTCTCCTTGCCTCTCTATCTCCCTTTCTCTCTCTCCTTTTCTCTCCCTATCTTTCCCTCTCTCTCCCTCCTCCGACTCCCATTCTCCCCTATCTCCCTCTCTCCCATTCTCCCCTATCTCCCTTACTTTCTTTCTCGCTCACTTGTTCATCTCTCCCTCCCCCTCCCTCTTTTCCTCTCTCTCCCTCCCTCCCTCTCGCCCCCTCTCTCCCTCTCTTACCCTTTCATTCTCTTTCTATCTCTCTCTCTTAGTCTCCCTATCTCCCTTTCTCTCTCTCAAAGGTTCTCTCATTCTCATTTTCTTTTTCTCCCTCCCTCTCGTTTAACTCTCCCTCCATCCCCTATTGCACTCTCCCCTTCCCTCTCTCTCTCCCTCTCTATACCTTTCTCTTCCCCTCTATTTCCTTTTCTTTTCTTCTCTCTTCCTCTCTCCAACTCCCTCTCTCCCTCCTTTTTTCCCTCTCTCTTCCTCAGTTTCTCTTTTGCTCCCTCACTCTCTCTATGCTTCTTTCTCTCTCCCTCTTTCTCCCTCCCTAACTCCCTATCCCTCACTTGTCTCTCCCCTTCTCTCTTGACCTCTCTCTGCCCCCCTCATCCTTTCTCTCTTCCTCTATCCCCCTCCCCTCTCCCTTCCTCTCCCTTTTTCCTCCCTTTCCCCCTCTCTTCCCTCTCCTTCGTTTTCTCCTTCTCTCTTCTCCCTCTCCCTCTTCCCTCTTTCCCTCTCTTTCTCTCCCCCTTTCTCTCTTATGCTACCTCTCTTTATCACTTTCCCTTTCTCCCTCTCTATCTCTTTTTGCCTCACTCTTAGTCTCCTTAGTCCCTCCCTCTCTAACTCTCGCTCTTTCCCTCTCCCACGCTCTCTCACCCCTCTCTTTCACTTTCCTTTCTCAACATCTCTCCCTTTTCCCCTCCCTTCCCTCTCCCTCTTCCTTCTTTCCCTCTCTTTCTCTCCCCCTTTCTCTCTTATTCTACCTCTCTTTATCACTTTCCCTTTCTCCCTCTCTATCTCTTTTTGCCTCACTCTTAGTCTCCTTACTCCCTCCCTCTCTAACTCTCGCTCTTTCCCTCTCCCACGCTCTTTGACCCCTCTCTTTCACTTTCCTTTCTCAACATCTCTCCCTCTTCCCCTCTCTTCCCTCTCTCCTTCTTTCTCTCTCTCCCTTTTTTCGCTCTCCCTCTTTCTCCCTCGCTCACTTCCTTCCTCTCGCTTTCCTCTTCCCCACACTCTTACTCTTTCCCTCTCCCTTCCTCTCTTGCTCTCTTCGCCCCTCTCTCTCCATTTCCCTCTCTCCCTTTTCCCTCTCTCACTCCATCTACCTCTTAGTCTCAATCCGACTCCTCGTCTTCCCCATTACCCTAACTCCCACTCTCTCTCTACCTATTTCTCTCTTTCTCTCCCTCTCTCTCCCTCTCTCCCTCTCTCTCGCTCTCTCCCTCTTTATAGCTCTTCTTATCCCTTCCTCCCTTTCCCTACCCCTCCTCTATCTTTTACTCTCTCTCCCTCCCTCTCTCTCACTCTCCATCCTTTTTGCTCTCCCTCACTCCCTTTTCCTTTTCCCTTCATCTTTCTCTCCCTCTCTCACTATCTCCCTCTCCCTCTCTCCCTCTCTTCCTCTCTCGTCACTTTCCTCTCTCTCCCTCTCTCTATCTTCTTATCCCTCTCGTGCTCTCACTAACTCTTCCTCTCTATCCCTCTCTCCCTTTCTAATACCTTTCTCGCCTCTCTCTTCCTTTCCTAATCTCCATCTCTCCCTCTCCCTCTCTCCCTTCCTCCTTCTCTCTCCCTATCTCTTTCCCTCCCTCTCTCTTCCTTCCTCCCCCTCTCTCTTATCTCTCCCCTTTTCCCTCTCTCTTCCTCTCTCTACACCTTCGTCTGTCTCTATCCCTCTTTACCACTTTCTCCCTCTCACTCTCCCTCTATTCCCTTATCCCTCCCTCTACCTTTATCTCTCCCCCTCTTTCTCTCCCACTTCCTCCCTCTCTCTCACCCTCTCCCCTTCTTTCTCCCCTTCTCTCTCTTCCTCTTTCTCCCTTCTCTCTCTCTTCCTCTCTCTCCCTTCTCCCTTTCCCCTTCTTTCTCTACCTCTCTCCCTCTTACCCTCTCTTTCTCTCCTACCTCTCTCCCTCTCTCTCCCTCCATCTCCTTTCCTATCTCTCTCTTACCCTCTCTTTCCCTACTCTTTCTATCTCTCCCTCTCTTCCTCTCTATCCCCCTCTCTTTCCCTCCATCTCTCTCCTATTTTCTCTCCGTTTCTCTCTTTTCTCTCTCCTTTTCCGCACATTCTCTCTATCCCTCTACCCTCTCTCCCTCTTAATCCCTCTCTCTTTCTCCACCTTCTCTTTATCCCTCCCCTTGCTCTCCCTTTCTCTCTTTTCTTCTCTCTTTCTTTTTCTCTCCCTTCCTCTCTCTCCTTTCCTCTCTCTATCTCTCCCCTCTCTCCCCCTCGATCCCTATTTCTCTTTCTCCACTTTCTCTCTTTATCTCATCCCCTTGCTCTCCCTCTCTCTCCTTCTCTCTTTCTTTTTCTCTCCCTCCTCTCTCTCCTCTATCTATCCATCTCTTCCTCTCTATCCCTCTCTCTCTCCCTCCATCTATCTTTTACTTTCTATCCTTTTCTCTCTTTTATCTTTCCCTCTCTTCCTCTCGCTCTCTTCCTCTCTCCCCCTCTCTCCTCCTTAATCCCTCTCTCTTTATCCACCTTCTCTCTCTATCTCTCCCCTTACTCTCCCTCTCTCTCCTTCCTCTCTTTCTTTTTCTCTCCCTCCATCTCCTACCTTTTCCCTTTTTCTCTCTACATCTTTCCCTATCTCCCTTTTCCTCTCTCTCTCTCTCCCTCTCTCTTTCTCCCTCCCTCCTTCCCTTTACCTCACTCCATCTCTCTATCTCCCTCCCTCCCCTTCTCTTTCCTCATCTCATTCTCTCTCCTTCTCAATCTCTCTCTCTTTCCCCTCTCACACTCTCTCTCCCTCTTTCCCCCTCTCTCTCCCTCTCCCTTTCTCTTTCTCCTTTTCTTTTCCTCTTTACCTCTCTCCCTTACTCTTTTTCTCTCCCTCCTATTCTCCCTCTCTCGTTTTATCACTCTCTCCCCCATACTCTCTCCCTCTCTATTTATGTCACTCTTTCCCTCTCTTTCCATCTCCCTCACTCTTTCTTCTCTCTCCCTCTCGCCCTCTCTCTCCCTCTCTCCTTCTTTCTATCTCTCTATTTCTCTCCCTCTCTCTCCCTCTCTCCTTCTCTTTATCTATCTATTTCTCTCCCTCTCTCTCACTTTCTGTCACTTTACCTCTCTCTCCTTCTTTCCCTCTCGCCATTCTCTTTCTTGCTCTCTCTTAGCCTCTCACACGCTCTCTCTCTACCTCTCTCCTTCTCTCTCCCTCATTCCCTCTCTAGCTTTCTCTTTGTCTCTCTATCTCTTTTTTCTTCTCCCTCTCTCCCCCTCCGTCTATCACTCTACCTCCTTCCCTCCCTCCCTCTTTCTCTCTCTCCCTTTCACCCTCCTTCCCTCCCTCTTTCTCTCTCTCCCTCTCTCTCTTTCTCCTTCCTCGCTTTCTCTTTTTCTCTTAATCTCTCTCTCTCCCCCTCTATCTCTCTCCCTCTCCTTCTTCCTCTCTCTCTCTCACATTTGCTCTCCTTCTCCCTCTCCATCTCCCTTCTCTCTCCCTCCCTCTCTCTCACTTTCTCTCCCTCCCTATCTCTCCCCCTCTCTCTCCTTAAATCCCTCTCTCTTTCCCTCTATCCCCCTCTCTCCCTCCCTCTCT
Organism: Dovyalis caffra; assembly: GCA_963924115.1. NCBI lineage: Eukaryota > Viridiplantae > Streptophyta > Magnoliopsida > Malpighiales > Salicaceae > Dovyalis > Dovyalis caffra. Next base: position 449,503 of record CAWUPB010000144.1, read on the forward strand.
CTTACCCTCTCTCTCCCTTTATCCCTCTCTCTTTCCCTTTATCCCCCTCTCTCTCCCTCTATCCCTCTTTACCCTTCTATCTCTCCCTCCTTGCCCTCCCTTCCTCTCCCTCATTCTCTCTTTCTCTTTCTCTCCCTCCCTCTCCTACCCTTTCTCTTTATCTCTCTCTATCCATCTCTATTTTCCTCTCTCTCTCTCCCTGTCCCATTTGCTCTCTCCCTTACCTCTTATTTTCTTTCTCTCTTTCTCCGTTTGCCTCTCTCCATATCCCTAACTCCTTCCCTCTACCTCACACACACTCTCTCTATCTCTCTCCCTCCTTCCTTCCCTCTACCTTACTCCCTCTCTCCCTCTCTCTCCCTCCTTCCCTCTCTATCTCCCTCTTCCTCCTTCTCAACATCTCCCTCTCTCCCTCTCCCTCTCAAACTCTCTCTTCATCTCTCTTTCTCTCACTCCCTCTCACTTTCTCTCTCTCCCTCTCTCTCCCTCTTTACCTCTCTCCCTTACCCTTTTTCTCTCTCTCTTATTCTCCCTTTCTTGCTTTCTAACCCTCTCTCTCTCATATTTCTCCCTCTCTCTTATTCTCTCTCCCTCTCTATCTCTCTCTAACTCTCTCCCTCTCTCCATATCACTTTCACACACCCCTCTCTCTCTCTCCCTTCACTATTCTCTTTCCTCCTTTCCCTCTCTCCTCTCTCTTATTATCTCGCTCTCCCTCTCATACCCTCATTTTATCCCTAACCCTCTCCCTCTCTCTTTATCTCTGTATACCTATTCTTCTCTCCCCTCTCTCTATTACTCTCTCTTTCCTACCCTTCCTTTCTCTCTCCCTCCCTCCCACTCCCTCTCCCACTCTCCCTCTCTCTTTCCCTCCCTCTTTCTCCCTCTTTCTCCCCCTCTTTCCCTCTTCTACCTTTTTGTCTCATTCACTTCCTCTCTACCTCTATCTCTCCCTCCCTCTTCCTCTCACTCTCTTTCTCTCTCACTCACTCCATCTCCTTCTCTCTTTTTGCTTTATCTCTCCCTCTTTTTCTCTTGCTCTCTCCCTCTCTCTCCCTTCACACTTGCTCTCCCTCTCCCTCTCTCTCCCTCACACTAGCTCTCCTTCCTCTTTTCCCTCTCATCCTCCTCCCCTTTCTCTCTTTTTCACCCCCTCTATCTCTCCCTCATTGTCTCTCGCCCTCTTTCTCCCTCTCTCTCTCTCTCTCACTCTCCCTACGTATCTCCCTTCCTCTTGCACTCTCTATCTCTCCCTCTCACTCTCCTTCCCTCTCTCTCTCTATATCCCTTTCTCTCTCCTTCTGTCTTTGTCCTTCTCTCCCTCTTACTTACTCTTCTTCCTTATGTCTCTTTTTTCCCTCTCTCCCCTTACCTCTCCCCCTATCTCTGTCCCTTTATCCCTCTATCCCCCTTTCTCTCTCCATCTTTCTCTCTCATTTTCTCTCTCTTTCATCTCTCTCTATTCTCTCTCCAACTTGTCTTTTCCCTATCTCTCTCTATCTTTCAATCTCTCCCTCTCTCTCATTCACTCTCTCCCTCCATCTTTCTCTCTATTGCTCTCTTTCCCTCTCGGTCTCTCTATCTCCATCACTCTTTCCCTCTCTCTTAATCCCTTTCTCTCCTTCCCTCTCCTTTGCTCACTCTCCCTCCCCTCCTTCTCTCTCTCCCTCCCTCCTCTCTCTCTCTCCCTCCTTCCCTCTCTTTCCATCCCTCTCTCTCTCACTCACTCTCTAACTCTCCTTCTCTCTTCCCCTCTTCTCTCCTCTCTCTCTCTCTTTCTCTCTTACTTTCTTCTCCTCTCTCCCTCTCTCTCCCAACCCTTTTCTTCTCTCTCCCTCTCTTTCTCTCCCTCCCCTTCTCTCCTCTTCTCTCCCTCTCCCTCTCTCTATCTCTCTCGTTCTCTCTCTCACCCTTTCTCTCCCTCCGTTCCTATCTATCTTCTTCACTCCTTCACTTTCTCTCTTTCCCTTTCTATCCCTATCTCTCGATCTCCCTCTCTCCACCCATCCATCTCTCTCTTACTCTTTCCCCTCTCCCTCTCCCTCTCCCTCTCTTTCCCTCCCTTCCTCTCTTTTTTTACTACTCTCTCTCTCTCCCTCTCTCCGTCACTCTCACTCGTTGTCCTCATCTCTTTCTTCTCCCTCACTCTTTCAATCCTTCTCCCATATCGACTCTCTCTCTCTTTATCCCTCTCTCCCTCTCCCTCGCTCTCTATCCCCCTCTCTCATCCTCTCCCTCTCCCTCTCTTTCTTTTTCCCTCTCCTTCCCTCTCTCCCCCTCTATTTGTCTCCCTCTCTCTCTCTCCTTTTTCTCTATCAATCCCTCTCCAACTTTGTCCCTCTCTCCCCTTCTATCCCCCTCGTCTCTCACACACTCTCTTTTCTTATCCTTTTCTCTCATTTTGTTTCCCTCTTACCCTCTCTCCCTCTCTATCTCCCTCTCTCCTTCACTCTCTCTTTCTCTCACCCTCTCCCTCTCCCTTTATCTCTCTTTATATACCTTCTTCTCTCCCTATCTCTCCCTCTCTCTCTCTCTCCCTCCACTAGCTCTCCTTCTCCCTTTCCAATTTTCCTCTCTCTCTCTCCTTCTCCTTCTCTCTCTTTCACCCTATCTATCTTCCCTCATTGTTTGTCTCCCTCTTTCTCCCTCTCTCTCTTTCACTCTCCCCCTATCTTCCTTCTTTTTACACTCCTATCTCTCCCTCATTTTCCCTCTCTCTCTCTCACTCTCCCTCCCTATCTCCCTTCTTCTTGCACTCTCTATCTCTCCTTCTCACTCTCCCTCCCTCCCTCTCTCTTCATCCCTTTCTCTCTCCTTCTGTCTTTGTCCCTCTCTCCCTCTAACTTAACTTCTTCCTTATGTCTCTTTTTTCACTCTCTCCCCCTTTTTATCCCTCTCTCCCCTCCCTCTCCCCTTATCTCTATCCATTTATCCCTATATCCTCCCTTCTCTCTCCCTCTTTCTCTCTCATTTTCTATCTCTTTTCTCTCTCCACCTTGTCTTTTCCTTATCTCTTTATCTTTCTATCTCTTTCTCTCTCATTCACTCTCTCTCTCCTTCTTTCTCTCTCTTTCTTTTTTTCCTCTCACTTGTCTCTATCTCTATCACTCTTTCCCTCTCTCTTAATCTTTTTCTCTCTTTACCTCTCCCTTGCTCACTCTCCCTCCCTTCTTTTCCCTTTCTCCCTCCCTCCTTCCCTCTTTCTCTCACTCTCTAACTCTCCCTCTCTCTCCCCCTTCTCTCTCCCTCTCTCTTCCCCCTTCTCTCTCCCTCTCTCTCTTGTCTTCTCTCATACTTTGTTTCCCTCTCTCTCCCAACCTTTTCCTTCTCTCTCCCTCTATTTCTCTCCCTCCCTTTCTCTCTTCCTCTCTCCCTCTTCCTCTCTCTATCTCTCTCCCTCTCTCTCACCCTTTCTCTCCCTCTCGTTCCTCTCTATCTTCCTCACTCCCTCTCTTTCTCTCTTTCCCTTTCTATCCCTATCTCTCGATCTCCCTCTCTCCACCTATCCATCTCTCTCCTACTCTTTCCCTCTCCCTCTCTCTCTCCTTCCCTCCCTTCCTCTCTTTTGTTACTACTCTCTCTCTCTCTCCCTCTCTCCTTCACTCTCATTCGCTATCCTCCTCTCTTCCCTCTCCCTCACTTATTCAATCCTTCTCCCATACCTACTCTCTCTCTCTCTTTATCCCTCTCTCCCTCTCTCTTGCTCTTTAACCTCCTCTCTCATCCTCTCCCTCTCCCTCTCTTTCTCTTTTCCTCTCCATCCCTCTCTCCCTCTCTATTTGTCTCCCTCTCTCCCCCTTTGTCCCTCTATCTCTCTCCCTTTCTCTCTATCAATATCTCTCCAACTCTATCCCTCTCTCCCTTTCTATCCCCCTCATCCCTCACACTTTCTCTTTCCTTATCCTTCTTTCTCATTCTGTTTCTCTCTTACCCTCTCTCCCTCTTTGTCTCCCTCTCTCCCTCTTCACTCTCTCTTTCTCTCATCCTCTCGCCTTCCCTTTATCTCTCTTTATATACCTTCTTCTATCCCAATCTCTCCATCTCCCTCTCTCCCCCTCACACTAGCTCTCTTTCTCCCTTTTCCTCTCTCCTCTCTCTCTCTCCTCCTTCTTCTCCGTGTTTCACCCTATCTATCTCTCCCTCATTGTCTCTTTCCCTCTTTCTCCCTTTCTCTCGTTCACTCTCCCTCCCTATCTACCTTCTTCTTGCACTCTCTATCTCTCCCTCTTTCCCCCCTCTCTCTCTCACTCTCCCACCCTATCTCCCTTCTCTTGCTCTATCTATCTCTCCCTCTCACTCTCCCTCCCTCCTTCTCTCTCTTCATCCCTTTCTCTCTCCTTCTGTCTTTGTCCCTCTCTCCCTCTAACTTAACTTCTTCCTTGTCTATCTTTTTTCCCTCTCTCCTCCTTTCTATCCCTCTCCCCCTTCCCTCTCCCCCTATATTTGTCCCTTTATCCATCTATCCCCTTTCCCTCTCCCCTATATTTGTCCCTTTATCCATCTATCCCCCTTCTCTATTCCTCTTTCTCTCTCATTTTGTCTCTCTTCCATCTCTCTCTTTTATCTCTCCACCTTATCCTTTCCTTATCTCTCTCTATCTTTCTATCTCTACCTCTCTCATTCACTCTCTCCTTCCTTTTTCTCTCTCTTACTCTCTTTTCCTCTCACTCTCTCTATCTCTATCACTCTTTCCCTCTCTCTTAATCCTTTTCTATCCTTCCCTCTCCCTCGCTCACTCTCCCTCCCTCCTTTTCCCTCTCTCCCTCCCTATCTCCCTTCCATTGCTCTCTCTATCTCTCCCTATCACTCTCCCTCCCTCATTCTCTCTATCTTCATCCTTTTTTCTCTTTTTCTATCTTTGTCCCTCTCTCCCTCGAACTTAACTTCTTCTTTATCTCTCTTTTTCCCTCTCTCCCTTCCCTCTCCCCTATCTCTGTCCCTTTATCCATCTATCCCCCCTCCTCTCTCCCTCTTTCTCCCTCATTTTCTCTCTATTCCATCTCTCTCCACCTTGTCTTTTCCCTATCTCTTGCTATCTTTTTATCTCTCCCTCTCTCATAGACTCTTTCCCTCCCTCTTTCTCTCTCTTGCTCTCTTTCCCTCTCACTCTCTCTATCTCCATCACTCTTTCCCTATCTCTTAATCCTTTTCTCTCCTTCCCTCTCCCTTGCTCACTCTCCCTCCCTCTTTTTCTCTCTCTCCCTCCCTTCTTCTCCCTCTCTCCGTCCTTCCTTCTTTGTCCATCCCTCTCTCTCTCACTCTCTAACTCTCCTTCTCTCTTCCCCCTCCTCTCTCCCTCTCTCTCCCTCTCTCTTTTACTTTCTTTCTTTCTCTCCCACTGTTTCCCATTATCCCTCCCTCCCTCCCCCTCACTTTTTATCCCCCTCTCTCATCCTCTCGCTCTCCCTCTCTTTCTTTTCTCCTCTCCCTCCCTCTCTCCCCTTTCCTCTTTCTCTCTCTCTTCTCTTCTCTCTATCAATCTCTCACCAACGCTGTCCCTCTCTCCTTCACTCTCTCTTTCTCTCACCCTCTCCCTCTCTCTTTATCTCTCTTTATATACCTTCTTCTCTCCCTATCTCTCCCTCTCCCTCTCCCTCTCTCTCCCTCACACTACCTCTCCTTCTCCCTTCCCTCCTTCCTCTCTCTCTCCTTCTTTTTCTCTCTCTTTCACCCTATATATCTCTCCCTCATTGTCTCTCTCCCTCTTTCTTCCTCTCTCTCTTTCATTCTCCTTCCTTATCTCTCTTCTTCTTGCACTCTCTATCTCTCCCTCTATCTCCCTCTCTCTTTTTCATTCTTCCTCACTCTCTCTATCTTTCTCTCTCCCCTCTCCTTCTCCCCTTTCTCCCCCTCTCCCTTCCTCTCTCTCCCTTGTTCTAACTCTCTCTGTCTCTCTCCCTCTTTTTTCTCTTTGTCACTTTCTCTACTCCTCTCTTCCTCTCTCCATCCCTCTTTTCCTCATCCCTCTCCTACTCTTTCCCATTCTCTCCCTATCTGTTCTCTACCCCTTTAACTCTCCTACTCTCTCCATCTCTCTCCCTTTTTATCTCTCTCCTAATTTCCCTTCCTCTCTCTCCCTTCCCTATCCTCTCACTTTCTTACTCCCTCCCTCCGTCCCCCTTTTCCGCCCTCTCCCTCTCTGTCTCTCTCTTTTTCTCTCCCTTTTTTGCCCTCTCCCTCTCTTTGTCTCTCTCTTTCTTTCTCTTTTTTTACCTCCTCCTCACTCCCTCTCCCCCTTTCTCTCCCTCTTTCTTCCTCTCTCCTCTCTCGCCCCTCTCTAACTCTCTTTGTCTCTCTCCCTCTTTTCTCTCTTCGTCTCTCTCCCTCTTTTTTCTCTTTGTCACTTTCTCCTCCCTTCTCTTCCTCTCTTTATCCCTCTCTTCCTCATCCCTCTCTTACTTTTTCCCAATCTGTCTTTATCTCTTGCTCTACCCCTCTAACTCTCCTACTCTCTCCATCTCTCTCCCTCTTTCCCTTCCTCTCACTTTCTTACTCCCTCCCTCCTTCCCCCTTTCTCGCCTCTCTCCCTCTCTATCTCTCTCTTTTTCTCTCCCTTTTTTTCCCTCTCCCTCTCTTTGTCTCTCTCCTTCTTCCTTTTTTCTCCCTCCCTCTCTCACCTTCTCTCTCCTTCTCTCGTCCCACTAACATTCTCTCCTTCCTTTTCTCTCCATCTCTATCTTTCTCCCTCTCCCTCTCTCTCTCTCCCTCCCTCTTCCTATGTCCTTCTCCCTCTACCTTTATTTTTCTCTCTCTTCCTCTCTCTCCCTCCTTCCCTCTCCCTCTTTCACCCTTTCCCGTACTCTCTCTCCCTCATTCCCTCTTAATCTTCCTCTCTCTCACTCTCTATCTCTTTCTAACTCTCCCTCTCTTACCCTCCCTCTATCTCCACTCCCTTCATCTCTTTACTTCTCTCTCCTATTTCATACTCTCTCCCTCTCACCTATTTCCTCTCTAACTCTCTCCCTCTTTTCCTTCTCTCTCTCTCTCTCCCTCTCTCTTATTTCTCTCTTTCTCTCTCTCCCCTCTTCTCATCCCCTCTGTCCCCCTCTCTCTCCCTAATCTCCGTCTTTCCCTCTATCTATACCACTCTCTCCTTCTCTCTCCCTCTCCCCCTTTCTCTCCCTCTTTCTTCCTCTCTCCTCTATCCCCCTCTCTAACTCTCTTTATCTCTCTCCCTCTTTTTTTCTCTTTATCACTTTCTCTCCTCATCTCTTCCTCTCTCTATCCCTCTCTTCCTCATCCCTCTCCTACTCTTTCACATTCTCTCCCTATCTCTTGCTCTACCCCTCTAACTCTCCTACTCTCTCCATATCTCTCCCTCTTTCCCTTCCTCTATCTCCCCTTCCCTATCCTCTCACTTTCTTACTCCCTCCCTCCCTTCCCCATTTTTGCCCTCTCCCTCTCTATCTCTCTCTTTTTCTCTCCCCTTTTTACCCCTGTCCCTCTCTTTGTCTCTCTCTTTCTTTCTCTTTTTCTCCCTTCCTCTCTTACCTTCCCTCTCCTTCTCTCTCCCACTACCTTTCTCTCTCTCTTTTTCTCTCCATCTCTATCTTTCTCTCTCTCCCTCTCTCTTTGTTTCTCTCTCTCCCTCCCTCTCCTTATGTCCTTCTCCCTCTACCTTTATTTTTCTCTCTCTTCCTTTTTTCTCTCCCTCTCTCTCCTTCTCCCTATCTTTCCCTCCCTCTCCCTCTTCCACCCTCTCCCTTACTCTCCCTCCCTCTTTCCCTCATAATCTCCCTTCCACTCACTCTTTATCTCTCTCCACCTCTCCCTCTCTTAACCTCCCTCTCTCTTCTTCTCTCTCCCTCTCTTGCCTTTCCTTCTTTTTCATACTCTCTCCCTCTCACCCATTTCCTCTCTAACTCTCTCCCTACCTCTTACCCTTTGCTCTTATTCTCTCCCTCCTCCCCCTCTCCCTTTCTCTCTCTACCTCTCTACATCTTTTTCCCTCTTTCTCTGCCTCTCTTCCTCTCTCTGCCCCTCATCCATTACTCTCACTCTCTCTCTACCCTTTTCTTTCTCTCCCTTCCTCTCCCTCTCCCTCTCCCCCTCTCTCCCTCTCTCTCCCTTCCTAATTTTTAATATCACTTTCTGTCTCCTTTTTCTCTCTGTCTCACCCTCTCCCTCTCTCTCTTACCCTCTTTCCCTCTCCCTCTCCCTCTCTCCCCCTTTCCCTCTCCCCTTCCTCTCTCTCCCTCTCTCCACCTGCCTCTTCGTCATTCTCTCTATCGCTCTTCCCTCTCTAACCCCCACTCTCTCTTCCTAACTCTATTTCTCTCTCTCCCTCTTAGCCTTCCACTTTCTCCCTCTCTCTTGCCCTCTCTCTCTCCCTTACCTCCTTCCTCTGTACCTCTCTCCCTCTATTTTACCTAATCTCTCTATCTCTTCCCCTCTCTTGCCGAATCTCTCCCTCTCCCTCTCTCTTTCTCTCTTTCTCTTAATCTCTCACCCCTTCAGCCTCTCCCCCTCTCAATCTCCTTCACTCTCTCCCTTTCCCCCACTTTAGCTCCCACTCTCCCTCTCTTTCTCCCTATCTCCCTCTTCCCCTCTCTACCTCCCCTCTCTCTCTGTATCTCTTTCTTCCCCTCTCACTCTCTCCCTCTCTCTCTCCCTTCATTCCTCTCTCTCCCTTACCCTCCTCACCTCTCCTCTCTTTCCCTATCTTTGCCCCTCTTCCTCTCCCTCTCCCTCTCTCTCCCTCTCTTTCTCTCTCCCTCTCTCCCTTGTCTCTTTCTCTCTTGCTACCTCTCCCTCTCTATCACCCTCTCTATCTCTCTCTCCCTCTCTTCCTCCCACTTTTTCCATCTTCCTTTCTATCCCACTCTTCTCCCTTCTACCCTCTTTCTCTCACTTTATCTCTCTCTCTCCCTCTCACTCTCCCTCTATCTCTCCCTCTCTCTCTACCTATCTCTCCCTCTCTCCACTCTATATCGATCTTCCTCTCTCTTTCTATCTTTAACTTTCTCCTATGCTCTCTCGCTTCTCTTTCTTTCTCTCTCCCTTCCTTCCACTCTCTCCTAATTTTTCTCTCTCCCTCTCTTAATCTCTTCTTTCTAATATATCTATATATCCTTCTATCCCTCTTTTTCTCATTCTTTTCATCTCTCTCTCGCTCTCTCTCTCCCTTTCTATCTCTCTCCCACTCTCTCTTCTTTTCTCTCCCTCTCTCCCTATCTCTCCCACTCTCTTCCTCTCTATTTTTCTCCACTCTCCCTCTCTCCTCTCTCTCCTTTTTTCCTTTTCCCTCTCTCTTCCCCTCCTCCCTCTTTCTCTCCCTCTCTCCTATTTCTCTCTTTCTGTCTGTTCCCACTTCCCTTCCCCTCTCTTTCTTTTCTCTCCCTCTTTATTTTTCTCCACTCTCCTTCTCTCCTCTCTCACCTTTTTTCCTTTTCTCTCTCTCTTACCCTCCTCCCTCTTTCTCTCCCTCTCTCCTATTTCTCTCTTTCTCTTTGTCCCCACTTCCCTTCCCCTCTCGCTCTCCCCTTTTCCTTCCTTTCTCTCCTCCCTCTCTCCCCCTCTCCCTCTCCTTCTCTCTCTCTCTCCCTCTCTTCCTCCCTCGCTCTCCTCTCTCACTCCTACACTCTCTCTCCCTCTTTCTCATTTTTCTCTCCACTCTCTTTCCTTCTCTCTCTCTCTCCCTCTTCCTCTTTTCCCGCTCTCTCTCCCTATTTCTTGTCTCTCTTCCCTCTACCTCTCTCTCACACCCTCTCACTTTATTTTTCTTCCTTTCTCTTCTAATATCTCTCTCACTCTTCCTTTCTCTCTTTTTCCCCCTTTCTATCACACACACTCTCTCCCTCTCTCCCCCTCCCTTACTCTCCTCCTCTTTGTCTCCCACTCCCTCCATCCCTCTTCCTTTCTTTCTCTACCTCCATATATCTCCCCCTCTCTCTTTTTATCTCTCTCCACTTCTCTCCCTCTCCCTCTCTTAGCCTCTACCCCCTCTCTCTCTCTCTCCTACTCACTTTATCTCTTTGTCTCCCCATCTCTCTCTCCCTCCCTCTCTCCCCCTCCCCCTCCCCTCTCTCTCTCTTTACCTCTCATCGTTTTTTGCTCTATTTCTCTCTCTTCCTCTCTCTCACTCTTTTCTTCTTGCTCCTTCTATTTTTCTCTTCATCTCTTTTTCACTTCCTCTCTCTATCTATCTTTTCCTATCTCTCACTCTCCCACTCTCTCCCTCTGTCTCCCTCTATCTTCCTCTCTCCCTCTTTCCCTCCCTCTCCCTCTCTTTTTCTCTCCATTTCCTTCTTATTCTCCTTCCCTCCCTCTCTATATGCCTCACTCTGTCCCCCTCTCTCTATCTCTCTTCCCTTTCTCTTCACCATACTCTCGTCTCTCTCCCTCTTACTCTCTCCCTCTCCCTCTCCCTCTCCCTCTCCCTCTCTCTCCCTCCCTCCCTTGTTGTCTTTTCCTTTTCCTTTCTCTCGACTTTCTCTCTTTTTCCCTATCTCCCTCCCTCTCCCTCTCTTTTCTCGCCTAGTCTCTTTCCCCTGCTCTCTCTCTCCTCCCTCATCTCTATCTTCCACTCTCTCCCACTCTCTCTTAATCTCTCCCTTTTTCTCTCCTAATCTCTCCCCTTTATCTTTTCTTTTTCTCTCTCCCTTCATATCCCTCTCCCTTCCCTTCTTTCTCCTTCTTTCATTCTCTCTCCCCCTATCTCACCTTCTCCCCTCTCCTCTTTCTCCCTCTCTCCCTCTACCTCTTTGTCTCTCCTTCCCTCTTCTCTCCCTCTCTCTATCTCTTTATCCCTATTTTTTCTCTATGTCCCTCTCTTTACCTCTCCCTCTACTTTTCTCTCCCATCCCCCTCTCTCTTCCTCTCTCTCCTTTTTCCCTCCCCTTCTTCCCCACCCCTCTCTCCCTCTCTACCTCCTTTTCTTTGTCTCCCTCTCCCCCTATATATCTCCCTCTATCCTTCTTTCCCACCCTTCCTCTCTCCCTCTCTCTCTTCTTAGAGAGAAGAAGAGAGGGTGAGGGAGAGAGATGGAGAGGGAAAGAAAGAGAGAAATTGAGAGGGTAAGATAAGGAGATAGATTGAGGGGGGATAGAGGGAGAGAAATAGAGAGGGAAAAGAGAGTGGGAAAAAGAAAGAGAGAGAGAGGGAGAGAGAGATTAAGGGCGAGAGAGGACGAGAGAGGGCGAGAGAGGGAGAGGGAGAGGGAGAGAGGGAGCGAGGGGAGAGGGAGAGAGGATAAAGGAGAAAAGAGAGAGTGGCGAAGAGGGAGGGAGAAAAGAAGGGAGAAAGAGAGGGAGAGAGTGAAAGAGGAATAAAGAAGGAAAGAGAGGGAGAGAGTGAAAGAGGGATAAAGAAGGAAAGAGAGGGAGAGAAAGGGAGGGAGAGAGAGGGAGAGAGAGAGATGGAGAGACATAAGGGAGAAGGAAAGAGGGAGGGAGGGAGGGACAGAGAGGTGGAGAAGTGATAGCATAAGAGAGAGAAAGGTAGAAACGGAGAGAGGGAGAGAGAGGGGGAGCGAGAAAGGGAGGGGAAGGGGGATAAAAAGGGAGAGATAAGGAAAGGATGAGAGGGAGAGAGGGAAAAGGAGAAAGAGTTAGAGGGGAAGAGAGAGGGTGAGAAATAGAGAGGAAGAGAGAGGAAGACAGGGAGATATATATAGAGAGAAGGAGAGATAGAGGAAAGGGGAGAGAGAGCAAGAGGGCAAAAGAGAGCTAAAGGAAAGGAAACATAGGGAGAGGGAGAGAAAAAGAGGGGGAGAGAGGGAGAAGGAGAGGGAAAGAGGGAAAGGGATAGGGAGAGAAGGAGAAGGGAGAGGGAAAGAGGGAAAGGGAGAGGGAGAAAAGGGAGAGCGGGAAAGGGAAAGAAAGAAAGAGGGAGAGAGAGTGTGAGGGAGAGGGAGAGATAGAGAAGGATAGAGATAGTGAGAAAGAAATATAGGGAGAGGGAGGGTGAGAGAGATATTAGGAGAGATGGAAGGAGAAAGAGAGGGAGATAGGAGAGAGGAAGAGAGAGGGGGAGAGGAGAGGGAGGGGAGAGGGAGAATAAGAGAGATAGAGGGAGAGAATGGGAGAGGGAGATAGAGATAACGAGAGGGAAAGGGAGAGAGAGAGAGGGAGGGAGTAAGAGGGGGAGAGGTAGGGGGAGAGGGAGAGGGAATGGGATTAGTAGGGAAGAGAGGGGCGAGTGAGAGAGAAAGAGGAAGATTTAGAGAGTGGGGAAGAGTAAGAGAGGGAGAGAGAATGAGAGATAGAGGAAGAGGGAGGCAAGGAGGGAAGGAAGGAGAGAGAGGGAGAGAGCATGGAGAGGAAGGAAGAGAAGAAAGAGAGTGATAGAGAGAGAGAGAGAGAGGAAGAGTAGTGGAGTGAGAGAAGAGCTCCATCTCCCCTTTTACCTCTCCTTCACTCTCACTCTCGCCTCTCTCTATCTCCCTCTCTATGCCTCTCCCCATCTTCCTCTCTCCCTCTCCCTTTTTCCCTCTTCTTATCTCCCCATGTTTCCTTTTTTCTCCCTCTCCCTCTTTCCCTTTGTCTCTTTTCTTTCTCTCCCTCTTCCTCCCCATTCCTCTCCCTCTCTCTCCTCCTTGTTCCCTCTCTTATCTCTCTTTCTCCCTTTCTCTCCCTTTCCCTTCCCTCTATCCCCCTCTCCCTTTATCCCTCCCACCCTCTCTCCCTCTTCTCTCTCTTTATCTCCCTCTGTCCGTCCATCCTTCCCTCTCCTTCTTTTCATCTCCTGCTTTCTCCCTCCCTCTCCCATTCTCTCTTTCTCTCTCTCTCTATCCTCTTCACTCTCTCCCACCTTCTTCATCTCATTCTCTACCTCTCTCTTTATCTCTCTCCTTATCTCTCCCTCTCTTCTCTCTCTCTCTCTCCCTCTCCCTTTTCCTCTATCTTTCTCTCTCTTATTTTTTCTCCCCCTTTCCCTATAACTCTTGCTTCTCTCTCCTCCACTCCCCAACTCTCCCCCTCTCTCTTTGTCCCCTCTCATTCACTCTCCCTCTCCCTCTCCTTCTCTATCTCTCTCTTTATCTCCCCTTCTACCTTTCCCTCTCTCCCCACTCTTTCTCTCCCCTCTTCCATCACTCCTCTCTCGTTCTCACTACCTATCTCTCCCTCTCCCTCTCTCCCTTCCTCTCTCTCCTTTCCTCTCTCCCTCCCTTTCTCTCCCTCTCTATCTCTTCCTCTTTATCCTCTCTCTCTCTTTTTCTCTCCATGCTTCACTCTCACCCCCTCCCTCCCTCTCTACCTCTCCTACTCTACCTCTTCCTCTCTTCCTCTTTCTCTCTCCCTCTCCCTCTTCTTCTACCTCTCTCTCCCTCTCTCTCTAACTCTCCTTCTCTCCCTGTTTCTTGATCTCTCTCTTTGTCTGTTTCTCTCGTCACCTTTTTTCTCACTCTCACCCTCTTTCCCCCTGTCTTCCTCTCATTCCCATCATTTCTCTCTCCCTCTCTCTTACCTCTCTCTCTTTTCTCTCTCACCCTCTCTCTTCATCTATCCCTCTTCATCTCCTTCTTCCTCCCATTCTCCATCTCTTTATCCCTTTGTCTCTCTCCCCGACTCTTTATACCTCCCTCTCTCTCCTTAGGCTCTATCTCTCTCCCTCCTTTCTCTCTCTCCCTCACCCTCTCCTTCTCTCTTTCTCTCCCTCTCCCTCTCCTTCTCTTACCTCTCTCCCCATTTCTCTTCCGTTTCTCTTTATCTCTCACTCCTCCCTCTCCCCTCTCCCTCTCCCTCTCCCTCTCGGCCCTTCGAGGGGAAAGAGGAAGGGGGAGAGAGAGAGGGAGAGTGAGAGAGTGTGAGGGATGGAGAGAGAGGGAGAGAGGAAGAGAGGGTAAAGAGGAGATAGGGAGAGAGAAAGAAGGGATTGGGAGAGGGAGATAGGAAGAGAGAGAGAGAAGGCAAGGGAGATAGGATGGGAGGGAGGGAGAGAGAGGGAAATAAAAGAAGGGGAAGGGAGGGAGTGAGTGAGAAAGAGATAAATGGTAACAGAGTAAGGGAGAGAAAGAAGGAGAAATATAGGCAGAGAGAGAGGGACAAAGATAGAGAGGGAGAGGGGAGGGAGTGGGAGAAAGAGAGATATATAGAGAGGGAGATTGAGAGAAGGGGAGAGAAAGGGAGAGAGAGAGAAAAGAGGGAGAGAGAGGGAGGGAGATTGGGAAAGGGAGAGGGGGAGAGAGACATGGTGGGAGAGGAGATAGAGGGAGTGAGGGGAGAGAGAAAGAGGTATAAAAGAGGGATAGAGAGTTGGAAAGAGTGAGAGAGAAGGGATAGAGAGGGACGAAGAAGAGCGAATGTAGGGAAAAAGATGATAAGAGAGAGAAAAGGGTGAACAGAGAGGGAGAGGAAGAAGGAGGAGAGGGGGAGGGAGATTAGGAGAGAGAAAGAAACATTAAAAGTGTGAGCGAGGAGAGAGGGAGAGAGAAATAGGGAGTATTAGATAAAGAGAGGAAGAAATATATAGAGATATGGATAGGGAGAGAGAGAGAATAGGGGAAGAGGGGGAGGAAGAGATTAAGGGAGAGAGGGGAGGAATAGGCAAGGATAAGGATGTAGGGAGAGGGAAAGAGAAATAAGGTAGGGAAGGGATGGAGAGGGAGACATAAAGAGGGCGATAGGCAAGGAAGATAGAGAGGGGGATAGAGGGTGAGAGAGAGACAAGGAGAGAGTGAGAGGGAGAGAAAACAAGGAAGAGATTGAGAGAGATAGAGGGGAGAGGGAGACGTAGAGAGAGAGGAAGAGAGAGAGAGAAGGGAGAGAGAGGGAGAGAGGGAGGTAGAAAGGGTGAGAGAGAAAGAGGGAGAGAGATTGGGATAGGAGGAGGGAGAGCTAAGGAGAGAGGAGCAAAAGAGGGAGAGAGACAAAGGGAGAGAGGAGAAAGCGAGGGAAAGAAAAAAGGAGAGATAAAGAAAGGGTGAGAGGGAGAGAGGAAGGGAGAGAAGAGAGAGCAAAAGACGGAGGGAGAGATAGAGAGAGGGAGATAGAGAGATCGAAATGGAGAGATATTAGGGAAGAGATATTAGGGGACAGAGTGATAGACAGAGGGAGAGAGATAAAAAGGAAGAGAGATTGGGGGAGGGAGAGGAAAAGATATGCGATGGGAGAGGAAGAGAGAAATCAAGATAAGGGAAGGGATGGAGAGGTAGAGAGAAATAAGGATAGGGGAGGGATGTAAAGAGAGACATAGAGAGGGAGATATGAAGAGGAAGATAGGGATGAAGATATAAGGAGAGGGAGAAACAACCATACAAAGAGAGAGAGAGGGAGAGAGTGTAAGGGAGGGATTGAGAGAGATAGAAGGGGGAGAGGGGAGAGATAGAGGGAGAAAAAGAGAGGGAAAGAAATAGAGGGAGAGAGAAGGGAGAGAGAGATATAAAGAGGGAGAGGAAGAGTGAGAGAGAGGGTACATGGGGAGAAGGAGAGAAAGAGAGGGAGATAGAGAGATTGGGAGTGGGAGAGGGAGAGAGGAAGAAGGAGAGAGAGGGAGAGGGGAGAGAGGCGAAAAGGGAGGGAGAGATAAAAAGAGAGAAGAAGGGAGAGAGAGGGTAAGAGAGGGAGGGGGAGGGAAAGAGGGAGAGGGAGGGGTAGAGAAGGTGAGAGATAGAGATTAAGAGATGGAGAAGGAGAGAGAGGGAGAGATAGATAGATAGAGAGAGGGTGAGAGAGGAAGGGAGAGAAGAAGAGAGGGAGGGATAGAGCAAGAGAGAGAGAGGAATAGAGTAAAAGAGTGTGAGAGAGGGAAAGGGAGGGAAAGAGTGAGAGAGAGCTAGAGAGAGGGAGGGAAAGAGTGAGAGAGAGCTAGAGAGAGGGAGGGAAAGAGTGAGAGAGAGCTAGAGAGAGGGAGAAAAGGAAAGAGATGGAGAGTGAGAGGAAGAGAAGGAGAGAGAGAGGAAGAGGGAGAAAAGGAGAGAAAGGGAGAGTGAGAGGGAGAGAGAAGGAGATAGAAGGAAAGAGAGAGAAAAAAGAGAGATAGAGAGAGAATGAGAGGGAGGGAGAGAGGGGAAGAGGGAAGAGAAAGGAGAGAGATTTAGAGAGGGAGGGAGAGATATAGGGAGAGATGAGAGAGAAGGAGTAAGAAAGAGAGAGACAAGGGTATAGAGAGATTAGGAGGGATAGAAAGATAATAAGAGAGAGAGATAAGGAGGGAGAGAGAGAAAAGGATATGGTGGGAGAAGAAGAAAGAGAGCGAGAGGGGATGAGAGACTTAGAGAGAGTTATATAGGGAAAGAGGTGAGAGAAAGGGATAGAGATATAGGGAGAGAAGGAGAGGGAGAGAGAGAAGAGGGAGACAGATTAGGAGAGAGAGAGGGAGGGAGGGAGAGGGAAAAGGAAAGAGATGGAGAGGGGGAGAGATGGATAGAGAGGGAGGGAGAGGGAGGGAGAGAGGGAGGGAGATAAAGGGAAGGAGAGGGAGAGTGGGGGAAATGAGAGAGAGGGAGAGAGGGAGAGAGGAGAGAGATAGAGTGGAAGGGGAAGAGGGAGAGACTAATTTCATGGGAGAGAGGAGAGAGATAGAACGGAAGGGGAGTGGCGAGGGAAGAGGGACGGACACTAAACCCCCTAATTAATGAATTAAAGCCAACTAACCCTAAACCCCTCAAACCTACCACTCTCTCTCTTTGTTGATTCATCGATAGCTTTCCACTCTCCCAAATTAAATTCAACTATTTATACACTTAATTATACTAAGAATTTAAGCATGTATATATATATAGAATGAGTGAAGTGGTAAGAAATTTTAGGCAACCCATAGCTACCCAAAAGGAGAGAAAAATGATAAGGAAAGAGAGGAAGAGAAAAGGAAAAGAAAGAAGAAAGAAAAGAAAGACGGGGAAAGCCTAACTAACCTTTAGAAAATTCAAGCAAAGTAAGTAGGTTCCATTTTTGGTTGATTAATGTTTTAATTTATCTTGTTTTTAGTGCTTATTTCATGGGTTTGTAATAATTTTCAATGGTTTGCTATGGTTGTTTATGTTGGTGTTAGGGCTTGCTAAATTGTGATGGATTTATGTGTTTTTGATGTGATACAAAGCTTGTTTGATGTGTTTAAATGTGTGAATGGTTTGGAAAGGAAAAAAAGAAAAAGAGTATGGATCGAATGGATTGAAGTTAAACTAGGTTTGGTAAGCTTTACTTGGAAAAGAAAAGAAATACACGTTTAGAGTTTCCCTAGGTTAAAACCATTCGACCAAGTGGGAAAAATTAGAAAAGAGTGGATCTTTATGGGGTAATTAAGGGTCTAGAATATCATGGTAACCCAATTAGTTATGGATTAATTGTTTAGGGTGGAAATGAATTCGAGTAGATATAAAAGGCAATTCATGGCCACCTTAAAACTCAATCGACCCAACTAAAAAGGAAAAATAGGGTTTTGGATTTCATTAGGTAAATTGGATACTTGATGGTTAAATTTGGTTTCCTTTGTGAACCTTCGAGTTTAGATTTCCTTGGTAACTTTTAAGTATGATTTAGTAAGTTAATATAAAAAGGAATTGACCTAGAAATGGAAAAACAATTCCTTACTCACTTAAGGACACATTCGGCCTAGACCCATAAATTTTATCGATTTTAGGTTCGGACCTTTTGAATTTATGACTAAGGGTTAAAGTACATTTAAATAAATGTAAAATGAAATATTAAAGGGGTGGTGACCCAAGGAAAAACCAAAAAGGGACCTAGACCCATTATGAGTCAACTTCGACCACTAAGATTAAAGGTTCAAATTAAACACGATTTTAGCTTAAGTATGCCATACATCCATCCTTAGGATTAACCGATCTTGTAAACTAAGTAATAAATTGAAAATCCGAACCTAGTCTTGCAAAGTACACAAGAAGGGAAAACTCAAAAGTACGAAGTAGATTTATACAATGAATGCTACCAATGAATGAAATTTTCATTCTTGTTTTGAATACTTTGAATGGTACATGAAACACCCGTGAAGTCCCGAGTGTGTGTTGGACATGGGAATGGTCCGAGAAAAAAATGTTGATACCATAATTTGTTGAATGTGTTAAACATAATACCATGTGCATCACGTGCATTCGGGGGTGATATGAAATCGAGAAAAATCATTAAGTCATGAGATAATGCGGTTTGGTAATCGAATTGAATGGAATGGGTAACGAGCATGAAACCATGTACGTGCTCTATTAACAACACTATTAAGTGAGGGATAATTCTACTAACCGTGTGCTACAACAAGGGGTAATTCCGTTGTGAGCGGTAGGTGATAATGGGATCATTGAGAGAGAGCAATAGAGAAGTAGGTGATAACACGATCATCGAGAGATGGAATGCATGGTCTTGCTAATACCTAGGGTACCCATATTAAAATGGATGGGTAGAATGGGAAATAGAACTACATTCCATATCACATGTATCACCCTACTTATTGAGATTCTTCTTACCCTATTGTTGCTTTCATGTTACGATAGGAACGAGTCGGGATGGGGTGTCAATAAACATTTTGATAGTATTGTAACAAAAATGTATCAAAATTTCTTTTGATTGTAATTTTGAGATTGGGGTGTCGATAAACTTTTTGATAGTATTGTAACTAAACTTTGTAATTTCTTTTATTGTATTATTAATATTATGTAAATTATCTTATATGCATTTCACTATATAATAAGTCCTTAATGTATGAGCACATACGTGCTTAAGATCAAATTGGAAACTAGTCGTGTCGGCGTGAGACGCCTCACCTAGCCACTCCTTTTGGGTAATTGGCAAGTGGGCTGGGGAGGGGGCATCACGAGGTTGGTATCGAGCTATGGTTTAGTTAACTGGGTAGAACCTTAAGTGTCACCATAGCCTAAGGACCGATGTGCTACTTGACGAGTAATAATTTAATTCCCGATTTTTTTTAATGTCTATGATTAATATAATGTGATTTTCATGCTCGGCATATAATTGTGTTCTAGAAATATTAATCCGATAATTATTGTTCGTTGTAGATGCCATATTTATTTTGCACACCCTACGCTGCTAGGACGCGCTAACAATGGTCCACCCTAGCTAACTACCGGGTTTTAACTAAACGACCTAACTATGACCCCCAATCGGGATATAGTAGTCCATGTTACTCGGGTGTATGCCCCGATTTGGTGAATAACATTCACCGATGCTTCTTTCTAGCGAGTACCACGGTATGGATTTCCTACGATTGACTCTATGCCAAACTCTTTTATCGAGAGATCGGTTGTTGCTCGATGAGGTTGAGGAAGGGCTAATAGGTCGATTTTGTTATCAATATTTGGTCCGAGCCTTCCTTCTAGTATAGGTTAGGCCGACCCATACCCGGTTGATGTATAGTTGGGGTCTATCGTCGCCCCTCGCTTACGAGATAGTACCTATTGCATCGGATAATGTTATTGATCGGTGGAGGGTCAAGCACTCCTTCGCATGATGCATCCGATATGTTTGTTAGACATGATAGATAGTAATGCCATCATGCAATGTAATACTAATTGTGTATTTCCTAATGTAAATAAGTACACTTTTGATTATAAATAAGAGCAAAAAAAATGTGTATATATATATATATAAGTTAGAAGTGTTTGTAAATACATGTTGTGTACAAAATGCTTCATACATATAAATATCTATAATTTAGCATGAAAGTTGATGATTTACATTATATATATTATTTTTCATACCAAAACTAACATGGGCATAACATGGCATGTAAAAAGTCCAAGCATGCCAAGAAAGGAGCAAGCACAAGCAAGAGGTGAAGGGACCTCCAATGATAATAACAAAAATCAACGGGACGCTTTAAGTCATATGATGGACATGATGCGACAACAACAACAAGTAATGTACAACAACAACGGGACCATTTGGAGCAAATGAGACGGCTCCTAGCTATGCATCAACGGCCTCCACCTCTACCACCCCGAGCATAGGAATGACGTAGTGAAGAGGTTTCATAAGATGAGTCCTTAGGAAGTCTTCGAGGGTGTTAACCCAATGATAACGAGAGGAATGGGTTAAGTCCTTATAAGTGATATTTGAATATTTGTAATTTACCAATGATGAGCGAGAATCATGTGCCATTTTTATGCTAATAAAGGATGCCCACACATGGTGGGAGAGCACACGATTGACGAGTTGACCTACCTACCTTAACTTGGGAAGGATTTAAGGACATCTTCTATAATAAATACTTTACGGTAGACGTGAGGGCGAAGAAAATTCAAGAATTCCTCGAATTAAAACAAGATGGAATGTCCATAGGTGAATACGTATAGAGATATGAGCAAGGATGTCGATTCATCCCATTCATTGTAGGGGATGACAACTTGAAGAAGAATTGGTTTTTAACAAGACCGAGCCTAAAAGTCCGAAGCATGGTACAAATGTCTACCGCCAACACTTTTTCGAAAATGGTAGATAAAGAAATACTGCGTGACGAAGATAAAAAAAAATTGCAAAAGAAGTTCGAAGAGGAGGCAATCATTTCAACCTAGAGCCTCCTCGTTTGGGTCATAAAGATGAACTTTGCCTAGAAATTTCAATCGAACCGGTGGTCCAGGAAATGCACGAGCTATTAGACCATCACCTTATGCCCCGAGGCCACTATTAGGGAATCAGTTGAGGCCAACAATGGGTAATCAATCTCAATGCAACAAATGTGAAAGATTCCATAACGGGGACTATCGACTAGATTTAAGGGTCCGTTATATTTGTCACAAGCAAGGGCACATAGCCTCTAACTTTCCTTAGACACGAGCAACCAAGATCGAGAAAAGTACCCGCATGCGTTTATATAATGACCCAAGAGGAGGCTAACAAGAGGAACACGATAGTAATATGCGATAATATCTACATCCTTGGCTTGATTGCTTACGTTTTAATTGATTCCGGTGCCACACATTTATTCATATCAAAAACATTAGTAGAAAGCCTAGGTGTGAAACTTGAGACATTGGCAATAGGATACCTAATAGCGAGTCCCTTTCGAAGAATTTATGGAGTCAACGAGCCTAGTTAAGCGAGTGTCTAGTCCAAAATGAGGATAGGAGTTTGGAGGCCGATTTGATCATATTAGAGCTCTAGGATTTTGATTTGATTTTAGGAATGGATTGGTTAATGAGGCATGATGTCACCATTGATTACCGAGGGAGGAGAGTAGTTTTTGATCTACCTAGAGATCAACCATTAGAGTTTAAGCCTAATATGAAGTTACGAGACATATCGGTCATTTTGGCAAAAAGGCTCAAAGAATGCTAGAAAAAGGGTGTATAGGGTATCTAGCACATGTGATGGATAGCCGAGTAGAGCAAAAGTCAAAGCCAAATGTTATAAAAGTCATACGATAGTATCTGGATATATTTCCAAAAAATTTGACTACGTTGCCATTGGAGAGGGAGATAGAATTTGCAATTGAGTTAGAGCTGAGCATGACTCGATTTCTAAGACTCCCATAGAATGACCTCATTTGAATTGAAAGAGTTGAAGGTGCAAGCTGCAGGACTTATTAGATAAGGGATTTATACGCCCTAGTTCCTCACTTTGGGGAGCTCCAATATTGTCCGTGAAAAAGGATGGTAGTCTATGGCTATGCATTGACTACTAAGAATTGAACCGAGTGATAATTAAAAATAAGTACCCGTTACCTCGAATTGATGATTTGTTCAATCAATTATAAGGTGCAACGATGTTCTCCAAAATAGATCCGCAATCGGGATACCACTAGCCGAGGGTAAAATCGGAGGATGTGAAGAAGACGGCGCTCAAGATGAGATACGACCACTACGAATTCCTAGTAATGCCATTTGGGTTGACTAAAACCCCGACCACTTTCATAGACTTGATGAATCGAGTCCTTGAAGAATGCCTAGACAAGTTTATCATCGTATTCATTGATGATATCCCGGTTTACTCTCAAAGTAAGGATGAGCATAGGGAACATTTAAGAGCCACCTTACGGACGCTAAGGGAGTAAGCAGCCTACATGTAAAATTCAAGAAATAAGAATTTTGGCTAGAGCAAGTAGCTTTTCTAGATCACGTGGTGACAAAAGAAGGCATAATGGTAGATCCAAAGAAGGTAAAGGATATCCGTAACTAGCCTACCTTAAAGAATGTGAAGGAGGTATGAAGCTTCTTAGTGGCTACCTAGTTACTATCGAAGATTTATAGAGGGCTTCTCTAAGATAGCTAGGCCTCTTACTAATTCGATGAAAAAGAGCCTTAAGTTCCAATGGATGGATGCCTACGAGAAAAGGTTTCAAGAATTGAAATGAAGTTTAGTCACGGCCCAGGTGCTAACTATTCCATCCGAAGATGGAGATTTCATGGTTTATAGTGACGCTTCCGGGAATGGGCTGGGAGCGATGTTGATACAAAATGGGAAGGTAGTCACCTATGTGTCACGAAAATTAAAGGAATATGAATGAAATTATCCGACATATGATCTAGAACTAGTGGCGGTAGCCTTTGCCCTAAAAATCTAGAGACACTATTTATATAGGGCCAAGTGTGAGATATATACGGATCATAAAAGCCTATGATATATCTTCATACAAAAGGAGCTGAACATGAGACAAAGAAGGTGGCTAGAGTTGGTGAAGGATTATGATTGTATAATCAATTATCACCCAAGCAAAGCTAACGTTGTTGCCAATGCCTTCGATAGAAAATCGATAGCAACGATACGGGTAATCCAACCATCGATAGTGGGAGATCTACAAAAGCTGGACTTAGAGATAGTTCCGAGGGGGTATGAGAACATTTTATCAACCTTTTTAGTCCAATCGACTATGTAGGAAAGAATTCGGATGGGGCAACGAAACGGATGAAAAGCTCGAATGAATTAAAGAAAACCATATAGGTGGAGAAGAAATCCAACTTTGTGGTGGATGACAGAGGCGTAATTAGATTTAAAGGGAGGTTATGTGTTGCCTTGATGGAGGATGTGAAGGAAGAAATGTTGAAAGAAGCGTATGTAACTCCCTATTCGATACACCCAAGGAGTACAAAGATGTACCGAGACCTACGACAAAGTTATTGGTGACCTAGAATGAAGAAAGATGTATCTAATTTTGTGACAAGGTGTCAAGTTTATCAACGAGTGAAGGTGAAACATCAAAGACCCTTGGGAATGTTAAAACCATTAGCAATTCTAGAATGGAAGTGGGAGCACGTAACTATGGATTTCATTATAGGATTGCGAAGATCGAAAAGGGGGTTAGATGCCATTCTAGTGATCATAGATAGATTGACAAAATCAACGCACTTTCTTTTGGTCAAAATCATCGATAATCCGAATCGAGTATGACCAATTGTCTCTCGATGAAATTGTAAGACTATATGAAATTCCAATCTCAATTCCGATAGATCGAGATCTTAGGTTCACATCCGCATTTTGGAAGAGTCCGCACAAGGCCATGGGGACAAAGCTAAACTTCAATATTGTATATCATCCATAAACCGATAAAAAATCCGAGTGAGTAATCCAAATTCTTAAAGATATGTTACGAGCATGTGTTCTAGATTGGTCCAAAAAATGAAAGAAGTACATACACTTAGCCGAATTTACGTATAACAATAGTTATCAAGCTTCAATTGGGATGGCTCCCTACGAAGCCTTGTATGAGTAGCGATGTAGATCTCCTATGGATTGGGATGAGACAGGGGAAAGCAAGTTGTTGGGACTAGAGCTAGTGCAGCAAAAGCCGAAGTGGTGGATAAGATCCGCCAACGGATGAAAACGACTCGGAGCGGACAAAAAAGCTATGCTCGATAAGAAAAGGATCCGTAGTTTATGGTCGGTGCTATGTGTTCTTAAAAGCTTCACCGATGAAGGGCGTACTACGATTTGGGAAGAAAGAAAAGTTGAGTCACGATACATCGTACCATTTGAGATACTTGGATCGAGTAGGCGATAAGGCTTATCGCCCGATGTAGTCGCCATCCTTAGCAAGAGTTCATAATGTGTTTCATATGTCTATGCTAAAAAAGTATGTTAGAGAGCCTAACCAAATTTTATAGACATAATCGCCAAACATGACCCCCGACTTAACCTATGAGGAAAGACCGGTATAGATTCCGGATAGACGAAGTTAGACAACTAAGGAATAAGGAGATTAGTCTAGTTAAAGTTTTATGGAAAAATCATGACTCAAGGAAATGATTTGGGAATGGGAAGAAGAAATGAGAAACAAATACCCGAAACTATTTGGATAAGTCAATTTCGAGGATGAAATTTCTTTTAAGAAGGGGAGAATTGTAACCCCTATGAAAATACTTAACCATCAAGCAACACGTATTCAAATATTTATATATATGCATATATTAAGAGTAAGTATAATTATCATTAAATCATGAGAAATTAATGCTTTAAATATTTGATTTATGTTGAATTAAAATTATTATGCTTGAGAGATTAATGGTTTAATTTTTAAAGCAATTAAATATGCAAAATCGGTGTTTTGAAGACTATATTACGTTCGAATTTTGTTTGATTTATTCAAAGACTTTGGAATGATTTCTGGATAAAACGTCAAGAATAAAAGTTGTTTATTTATGTGTCTACTAGATCTCTGTAACATTTCATTATTTTTAGATTATACATAAAGAGTTATGGCCATTTTAGTATAGATCGGTCTTGAAGCATCACTGCTGGAATATTTTGGGGGAGGAAAAGTCCGAGTTTAGGGAGAGGGATTTCTGAAATTTAATGGAAAGAAATGTGTTTAGTTACTTGAAATAGATTATCTAGGGTGTTAGTTACTCTAACCAATTAATTAGGACATCTAAATCCCCCTAATTAAGTAATTAAAGCCGACTCACCCTAAACCCCTCAAACCCGCCACTCTCTCTTGACTCACCAATAGCTTTCCACTCTCCCAAATTAAATTCAGCCATTTGTACACTTAATTATACTAAGACTTTAAGAATGTATATATATATATAATGAGTGAAAGTGGTAAGAAAATTTAGGCAGCTCGTCGCTCCCCAAAAAGGAGAGAAAAACGATAAGGAAAGAGAGGAAGAGAAAAGGAAAAGAAAAAGAAAGAAGAAAGAAAAGAAAGAAGGGGAAAGCCTAACCAACCTTTAGGAAATTCAAGCAAAGTAAGTAGGTTCCATTTTTGGTTGATTAATTTTTTAAGTTATCTTTTTTTATTAGTGCTTATTTCATGGGTTTGTAATAATTTTCAATGGTTTGCTATGGTTGTTTGTGTTGGTGTTAGGGCTTGTTAAATTGTGATGGATTTATGTGTTTTTGTTGTGATGCAAATCTTGTTTGATGTGTTTAAATGTGTGGATGGTTTGAAAAGGAAAAAGAAAGAAAAAGGGTATGGACCGAATGGATTGAAGTTAAACTAGGTTTGGTTAGCTTAACTTGGAAAGAAAAGAAATACGAGTTTAAGAGTTTCCCTAGGTTAAAACCATTTAGCCAAGTGGGTAAAATTGCAAAAGAATGGATCTTTATGGGGCAATTAAGGGTCTAGAATATCATGGTAACCCAATTAGCTATGGATTAATTGTTTAGGGTGGAAATGAATTCAGTAGATATAAAAGGCAATCCATGGCCACCTTAAAACTCCATCGGTCCAACTAAAAAGGAAAAATAGGGTTTTGGATTTCATTAGGTAAATTGGATACTTGATGGCTAAATTTGGTTTCCTTTGTGAACCTTAAGGTTTAGTTTTCCTTGGTAGCTTTAAAGTATGATTTAGTAAGTTAGTATAGAAAGGAATTGACCTAGAAATGGAAAAACAATTCCTTGCTCACTTAAGGACACATTTGGCGTAGACCCATAAATTTTAGGGATTTAGGTTTTCACCTTCGAATTTATAACTAAGGGTTAAAGTATATTTAAACAAACGTAAAATGAAATATTAAAGGGGTGGTGACCCAAGGAAAAACCAAAAAAGGGACCTAGACCCATTATGATTCAACTTTGACCATAAGATTAAAGGTTCGGATTACACACAATTTTAGATTAAGTATGTAATACATGCATCCTTAGGATTAACCGAGTCTTGTAAACTAAGTAATACATAAAAAATCCAAGCCTAGTCTTGCAAGGTACACAAAAAGGGAAAACTCAAAAGTATGAAGTAGATTTGTGCAATGAATGCTACCAATGAAAGAAATTTTCATTCTTGTTTTGAATACTTTGAATGGTAAATGAAGCACTCGTGAAGTCCCGAGTGTGTGTCGGACACGAAAATGGTCTAAGAAGAAAATTTTGATAGCGAGAATTAGTTGAATGTGTTAAACATGATACTATGTGCATCACGTGCATTCGGGGGTGATATGAAATCGGAAAAAATCATTGAGTCATGAGATAATGTGATTTGGTAACCGAACCGAATGGAATGGGTAATGGCATGAAACCATGTACGTGCTCTATTAATAATACCGTTAAGCGAGGGATAATTCCGCTAACCATTTACTACAATGAGGGGTAATTTTGTTATGAGTAGTAGGTGATAATGGGATCATTGAGAGAGAGTAATAGAGCGAGTAGGTGATAACACAATCATCGAGAGATAGAACACACAATCTTGCTAATACCTAGGGTACTAGGATTAAAATGGATGGGTAATATGGGAAACAGAAATACATTGCATACGACGTGCACCACCCTACTTACCAAGCTTTGGCTCACCCCATTGTTGTTTTCATGTTATGACAGGAACAAGTCAAAGTAGTCGGGATACTACCGAGTCCTCCAAAAAAGGCTCATGTGTGACATAAATGTATCAAATTTTCTTTTGACTCGTAATTTTGAGGTTGGGGTGTCGATAAACATTTTGATTGTATTGTAACTAAACTTTGTAATTTCTTCCACTGTATTGCTAATATTATGTAAATTATCTTGTATACATTTCACTATATAATAAGTCCTTAATGTAGGAGCACATATGTGCTTAAGGTCAAATTGAAACCGGTCATGTCGGCATGACGCGCCTCGCTCGGCCACTCTTTTTGGGTAATTGGCAAGTGGGCCAAGGAGGGGGCATCACGGAGACGAAGAGTGGGAGATGGAGAAACGAAAAGGAAGAGAGAAGGAAAGGGAGGTAGAGAGGGATAGAGGGATAGAGAGATAGAGGGAGAGAGAGAGAGAGAAAGGAGGAGTGAGGTAGAAATAGGGAAAGAGGGAGAGAGAGAGAAAGAGAGGGACAAAGCGTGAGAGATAGGGAGAGGGGAAGAGAGTGGGGAGAGATAGGGAGATAGGGAGAGAGGGAGAGGGAGAGATGTAAAGAGGGGGAGGGAGAGACATTAGGAGAGAAAGGGAGAGAGAAATGGTAGAGAGGGAGAGAGAGGAAACGAGGAGGAGAGAAGAGGAGTAGTAGAGAGAGAGGGGAGAGAGGGTGAGAGAGAAGGAGAGAAAGAAGGGGATGAGGGAGAGAGGGGGAGAGATAGAGGTATTGAGAGAGGGAAAGAGGGAGAGGATGAGAGGGAGAGGGTGAGAGAAAGGGAGAGATAAAGAGAGAGAGAGGAAGAGTGGGAGAGTGAAAGAACGAAGAAAGGAGAGAGAGGGAGGGAGAGGGGAAGAGAGGGAGATAGATGAATAGAGAGGGATAGATCGAGAGAGAAAGGAGAGGGATAGGGGGAGAAAAGGGGAGGGAAAGGGAGAGAGAGGGGGAGAAGGGAAAGGGATTTAAAGAGAGAAAGATAGTAAGAGAGAGAAGGAGAGGGAGATTAAGGGGGAGAGTGAAGGAGAGAGATTGAGAAGGAGAGAGAGAGAGAGGGTGGAGAAAGAAGAAGAGAGAGGGGAAGGGGGGAAATAGAAAGAGAAAGGGGATAGAGGAGAGAGAGGGACAGAAAAGGGAGAGGGAGGGAGAGAGAGACAAAGGTAGAGAGAGATAGAGGAAGAGAGTGATAGCAGGGAGAGAAAGAGAGAGATAAAGAGGTAGAGAGAGAGATATTAGGAAGGAGATATAGATAGGGGGAGGGAGGGAGAGCGAGAGAAAGAGGGAGAGTAGGAGAGAGAAGGCAAGAGAGGAAGAGAGAGGGATAGAGAGAGAGGAGAGAGGGATAGAGAGAGGGAGAGAAAAAGAGAGAGAGATAGGGAGAGAAGGAAAGAGAGAGGGAAAGAGAAATTGAGAGAGAGGAAGGGACAGAGAGCAAAGAAGAGAGGGAAGGAGAGAGGGTGAGAGAGATTAAAAGAGAGAGTGGAGAAAGAGTTAGAGAGGGAGAAGGAGAGAGGGGAAAGAGAGGGATAGAAAAGGAGAGAGAGAGGAGAGAGAGGGAAGGGAGAGATATTGATAGAGAGGAGGAGAGAGCCACAAAGAGAAAAAGAGGGAGAGTAAGGGGGAGATAGAAAAGGAGTGGGTGAGGAAGAGAGAGGGATAAATAGAGGGAGAGAGGGAGGGAGAGTTAGAGTTAGAGAGATAAAAAGAGACGAGGGATAGAGGTAGAGAGAAGGAAAAGGATATTAAGGAGGAGTGAGCGAGAGGGAGAGATATAGGGAGAGGGAGAGACGGTGAGAGAGAGGGAGAGAGCGGTGAAGGTAGAGAGAGGAAGAGGGAAGGGGTTAGAGGGAAAGAGAGGGAATAGGAAAGGGAGCGGGAGAGAGACAAAGGGAGAGAGAGATAAAAGAGAGTAATAGAGAGGGAAAGAGATAACGAGAGAGATATAGATAGGGAGGGAGGGTAAGAGAAGGAGAGAGAGAGAGAGCAACAAAGAGAGTGAGAGAGCAAAGCGAGAGGGACATAGATGAGGCAAAAAAGGAAGAGAGAAGGATAACGAGAGAGAAAGAGAGAGGGAGAGAGGAGACAAAGGGGAAGAGATATAGGGAGAGATAGAGACAGAGAGGGGAAGAGAAAGTAAAAGAGAGGGAGGAAGAGAGAGTGAGGAAGAGAGGGAAGGAAAAAGAGAGAGAGAGATAGAGGGAGAGAGATTGAAAGGAGGGAAAGATGGAAGAGGAAAAAGAGAGAGGGAAGGAGAGAGAGAGAGAGGGATGAAGGGAGAGAGAATGAGAGGAGAGAAAGAGTGCAAGAGGAAAAAGAAGAAATAGGGAGAGAGAGAGGGAGAGAGAGGAGAGAGAGGAAGAGAGTGAGAGAGGGATCGTGGGTGAGGGAGAGAGATTGGGAGAGAGTGGGAGAGGGACCGCGGGTGAGGGAGAGAGATTTGGAGGGAGTAAATGGGAGAGAGAAATAAGAGGAAAGGGAAATAGGGAAGGAGGGGGAGAGGAAGAGAAAGAGTGGGAGAGAAAGGGGGAGAGTAAGAAGGAGAGAAGAAAGGGTGTGGGAGAGAGAGATAGGGATTTTATAGGGAAGGGAGAGAGAGGGAGAGATAGTGAGAGAGGGAAAGAGAGCAAGAAAGGGAGAGGGAGAAAGAGGAGGGGATAGGGAGGAGAGATAGAAAGAGAGAGGGAGACAGGGAGGGAGAGAGAGGAAGATAAAGGGGGCGAGGGAGATTAGGTGAGGGTAAGGGAGAAAGGGAAGAGAGAGGGAGAGACAAAGTGGGGGAGAGACAGAGGTAGGAAAAAGGAAATAGAAAGAGAGAGGGAAAGAGGATGAGGTAGAGATAAGGAGAGAGAGGGACAGAAGGAGAGAGAGGGAGTGAGGTAGTGAGAGAGAGGGAGTGAGGGAGGAAGCAAAAGAGATAAGGGAGGGTGAAAGAGGGGAAAAGAGAGAAAGAGAGATAGAGGGGGAGAGAGGAAGAATGAGAAGGAGAGGGGGAGAGAGGGACTTAGAGAGAGGAAGAG
The DNA here is from genome assembly GCA_963924115.1 of Dovyalis caffra. Classification (NCBI taxonomy): domain Eukaryota; kingdom Viridiplantae; phylum Streptophyta; class Magnoliopsida; order Malpighiales; family Salicaceae; genus Dovyalis; species Dovyalis caffra. Next base: position 479,127 of record CAWUPB010000144.1, read on the forward strand.
AGAGGGAAAGAGATTGAAAAGGAAGGAGGGAGAGAGAACGAGGAAGAAAGAGGGGGAGGGAGAATGAAAATGATAAGGAAGAGAGGGGAGAGAGTGAGAGGGAGAGGGTGAGGAAAGGAGAGAGAGTGAGAGTAAGACAAAGGGAAAGAGATGGAGAGAGAGAGATAGGGAGATAGGGAGAAAGAAAGGGGGAGAGAGGGAGAGAGCTATAGATTGAGAGACAAGGTGAGAGAGGGATAGGGAAAGAAAGGGAGGGAGAGATGAAGGGAGAGAAAGAGAGAGAGAGAAAAAAGGAGAGAAAGAGATGAAAAAAAGGTAGGGGCGAAAGGGAGAAAGGGAGAGAGGGAGATAGATTGAGAGAGAAGTGAGAGAGAGAAGGGGAGAGAGAGGCATAGAGTGAGAGAGGAAGAGGAGAGTAAAGGAGAGAGAAGGGGAGAGGAAGAGGGAGAGAGGGAGAGAGGGAGAGGGAGAGAAAGGAAGTTAGAGAAGGAGAGAGGGAGAGAGGGAGAGAGAGGGAGAGAGAGGGAGAAGAGAGGAGAAACCGAGCAAAAAAGAGAAGGAGGGAGATATAGGGAGAGAAAGGGAGAGAGGGAGGGAGAGAAAGAGAGAGAGGGAGGGAGAGGAAGGGGGAGAAAAGGAGAGAGTGAGAGAGAATGAGGGAGGGAGGGGGAGAGAGAGGGTTAGAGGGGGAGAGAAGGAGTGACATGGGGAGAGAGTGAGAGAGATAAGGATAAGGAAAGAGAGAGGGATGGAGAGCGAAAAGGACAAAGATAGGGAAAGAGAGGGATAGGGGAGATTGGGATAGATAGGTATATAGAAGGAGGGATAGAGAGAGTGGGATAGAGGAAAGATTAAAGAGAGGGAGAGAGAGGGAGAGAAATAAAAACGGTAAGAGAGAGGGAAAGGTAGAGAGAGATAGAGAAAAGGTAAATGTAGGGAAAGGGTAGAGGGAGAATGCGAGAGGGAGAGAAAACAAAGGGAGAGGTGGAGAGAGGAAGAGGGAGAAAGAGGGTGAGAGGGCTAAAGGGAGAGAGAGAGGGAGAGGGAGAGAGAGGAGGGATAAATAGAGACAAAGAAAAAAAGGGAGAGGGAGGGAGGGAGGGTGGGAGAGAGACAAAAAGGGGAACAGTGAGGGGAACAAAGGGAGTTAGAGAGAGATAAGGTGAGGGAGAGAGAGAGAGATTGAGAGGGAGAGGCGAGAGGGAGAGAAATAGAAAGGCTAAGAGATAGGGAATGCGAGAAGATAAAAGAGAGAGAGGGAGAGAGAGAGGGGGATAGGGTGTGAGGTAGAGAAAAAGGGAGAGAGAGGAAAAAGGAGAAAGAAGGGGAGAGAGAGGGAGAGAGGAGAATGGGAGATAGGGAGAGAGTGAGGGAGATAGGTAGAGATTGGGAGAGATAGAAAGGGAGAGGGATATAGAGATAGAGAGGGAGAGAGAGGAGAGAGAGGGTCAAAGAATGAGAGAGAGAAGGGTGAGAGAGAGGGGGATATCAATAAGGGAGAGAGAGTGAGAGAGAGGGAGAGATGAGGAGAGGGGGAGAGAGGGAGAGAGATAAGAAAGAAGAGAGGGGAGAGGACTAGAGAGGAAAAGAGAGACGAAAAGTAGGAAAGAGAGAGAAAGAGAATGAGATAGGGGAAAGAGGGGGAGGGAGGGAGGGATAGAGGGTGAAAGAGAGAGAGGTAGAGTGAGAGAGGGAGAGGTAGAGAGGGGAAAAGGAAAGAGAGAGGGAGGGAGAGAGAGTGGGGAGAGGGGGAGAGAGTGTGGCGAGAGAATGGGAAAGAAAGAGTAAAGAGAGGGATAAAGGAAAAAAGAGGGTAGGAGAGATAATGAGAGAGGGAGAGTGTGAGAGGAGAGAGAGGAGATAGGGGGAGAAAGAGGGGGAGAAAAAGAGAGTAGAAGAAAGGGAGAGAGAAAAAGAGAGATAGAGGAAGGGAGAGAGAGTGTGAGAAGGAGAGAAGCAAAGTGGGATAGAAAGGAGAGGCATCGGTGAGAGGGGAGAGAGAGAAGGGAGAGAGGGAAGAAGATATATCGAGGGAGAAAAAGAGAGAGAGAGAGTGGGAGAGAGAGAGAGAAAGGGAAGAGAGTATAAGAGAGGGATGAGGGAGAAAGATGGAGAGAAAGAAGAGCAAGAGAGGGAAAGAGAGGAAGAGAGAGAGAGAGCATATGAGAGAGAGGGGAAGATGGGTGAGATAAGGAGTCTAGGAGATGGAGATGGAGATAGATAGTAAGAGAAAGAGGCAAGAGAGGGAGAGATAAGGAGAGAGAAAGGGAGATAAAGAGAATAGGAGGGGGAGAGAGGATGAGAGAGTGGGAGAGGTAGAGAGAAAGAGATAAAAAAGTTAGAGAGAGGGAGAGAGATTATGGGAGAGTGAGAGAAAGAGAAAGAAAGACAAAAGCAAGAGAGATGAGAGAGGGTGTGGGAGAGAAAAAGAGAGTGAGATTAGGAGAGAGGGAGAGGATGAGATAGAGAGGGAGAGAGATTAGGAGAGAGAGGTTGGGAGAAAGGAGGAGAGAGAGAAGGAGAGAGAGGAGAGGGATAGGGACGAGGAGGGAGGGGAAAGAAAGAGAAAGAGAGGGAGAGAGAGAGAGATAGTAAGGGATGAAGAGGGAGAGATAAGGAGACCAGGGAGATAGGATAGACAAAGAAGAAAGAGAAAGGAGAAGGGAGAGGGATAGAGAGAGGGAGAGAAAGAAAGGGAGAGGGAGAGAGAGAAAGAGGGAGGGAGGGAGAGATAAGGAGAGAGACGAGAGAGGGGGAGAGGGAGAGGGATAGATAGGGTAGGGGTAAAGAGGAAGGATGAGAGAGAAGGGGAGAGAGGTAGAGCAAGAGGGGAAGAGGAAGAGAGGGAGAGAAAGGGGGATAGAGTAGAAGGCGAGAGATAGAGAAAGAGAGAGAAGGAGGGAGAGGAAGAGAGATATAGAAGAGAGATAGGGTAAGAGAGAGATGGAGAGAGAAAGAGAGAAAGGGAGTGAGAGAGAGGAAGACAAAAGGGGTGAGTGAGAGAGAGAAAATGAGAGAGTGGTAAAGGAAGAAGCAGAGGGTGAGAGAAAGAGAGAGAAGGAGAGGGAGAGATTAAGGGAGAGGGGAGGGATGAGGATAGACAAAGTAGGGAGAAATAGTGTGAGATTGAAAGAGGTAGAAAGAGAGGGAGATAAAACATAGCCGAGAGAGAGGGTGATAGAGAGCAATAGGGAGAGAAAAGGAGATAGAATGGTAAAGGAAAAGAGAGAAGAAGGGAGAGAAGTGTGGGAGAGGAAGAGATAGGGAAAGAGAATGGGAGAGGAGGAGATAAAGAGAGGGAGAGAGGGATGAAGAGATAGGAGAGATGATGTAACGCCCCTACCCCGACTCACTCTCTATTACCCAAATAGGAGTAGGTAGACGAGGAGTGCGTCATGTTGACACGTCCAACTCGACTTAAACCCTCTACGTACATATTGGTATCATAATAAAATATTACATATTGAAATATGTACAATACAATTTACATGACAATAATATTCACATCGAAATAAATTATAATTTATTTTATTTACAATACCATCAAAATGGCTACGATACCTTAGCTCAAAATTTACAATCAAAATGAAATCCCCTAAGGTTTGTATCACCCACGAGCCCTTTTGTAGGATCCGACGAGCGTCCTTATTGGTACTACGATCATCGCTACCTGTCATAACATATAAATAAAATGAGGTGAGCCGAAGCTCGGTAAGTGAGGTGATGCACGTGATATGCATGACTTCCCACCATGCTCATTAATTTTAAATTTCAAGTACCCTAGGTATTAGTGATCTACTCTATAGGTGATTACCAAATCACCGAATGCTAATAATGTAATTATCCCTCGTTGTAGCCACTATTGACGGGAATCCATTGCCTAACAGTGCAGTGCACACGGCTTAGAGTATGTACACGACTGGACCGCTAACCTCTTTTTTCTTCGATTATGTTACCACTCCTATCCATACACACCACTTTTCAACCATTTGATTCTTTCTCAATTCATCCCCACCAATGCACGTGATGTTATGTTACCATGTTTAACTTATTATGAGTATTGAACCTACACTATCAATTTGTTCTTCACTTAACATATGTAATTAGTAGCATTTTAAACCAGTTTAAAACATACTAAGGTGACATTTTCTCTCCGAACCCAAATTGGGGCATTTTATGTCGAATTGGGCTTTTAAATGTTCTAGGTCAAAATTTCGGTTTACCTAGCAATTTTTTTCCTATTTAAACGTCCTCTTATACTTATTAAGGTGTACTCAAACCATTAATTATGGAATTAAAGGATTGGAGTCCAATCCCAATAGTTTAGGGTTTAAGCCAAATAGGTGCTTAAAGTGGCCAATTATTACTTTTTCATCCCAACTTACTAAAGTATACCTAATTAGATTGCACTTGAGTCCCATGCCCTTAATTACATAAAATGGGTCCAATATTATTCATTTTCTTACTTGGACCGAAAGGGTTCTTTCGTGAAACCCAAGGAATACATTTTCCCCTCCTTTCCAATTTGTGGTTTATTATAGGGCGACCTCTAATCAAGTAGGCAACGTACCAACTTTTAAGAATAATTAAATCCTATAATTTTTTTTATTAGATATTAGACATATTTATTTATAACATATCCAAAATTAGGTTTAAATACCAAACAGAGAATTCATAACATCATTTTGAAGTTTAAGATTCAATCTATCCAGCAGTAGTTCATCTAGCATAGTTTGTACTAAAACGGGCATAACGTTTTCTATGCAAACCTAATAATAAAAATATTTTACAGGGAGTCAGTAAATACATAGATAAATAATTTTTATTCTTTAATTTTTACATATAAATTAAAGTAAGGTTCTTGAACGAGGCAACACCAATTTTGGATAAAAACTAATCCTCGATAACATCGATTTAACCATTCGATCCAACCCACATTAACCATGTTTTAGTCAAATTAAATTTCAAACCAACTCTAATCCAACTCATCATCACATACTTGGACTTACACTAGCGTTATAAACATCACAATTCATCACTTACACAACATCCACAAGTAGAGCAAGCCAAGATATCAAACGACCGACAACACAAACCAAGCTCAACAATACAACAAACACCTCAACCAATACATAACTCAAACACATAAAAATGGATGTGTAAAAGCATAAATAAACCTACTTACATAGCTTAGATGTGGTTGGATTTTCTTAGATTTTCTTTCCTTCTTTTCCTTTCCTTTCCTTTTTCTTTCTCTTTCTTGTCGTTTTTTCTCTCTCCTAATTTGGTGGTTTTGGTTTGCTAAAAATTCTCACCATCTTAACACTTTCTCTATATATATACTTACTTTCCCTTTTAAGTGAATTATGTCACAAGTGCTGAAAATTGATTGGAAAAGGTGTAAAAGTTATGGGTGAGTCATGTGAGAGGTGGCGGGTTTGGGATAAAAAATGGGTGAATTGGCTATTAATTCATTTAATGCACATTGCTTAGGTGTCTAACTAAAAGCTTAGGTTAACTAAACACCCTAATTAACTTGATTAAAGTAACTAAAAATAGTTTCCTTCATGAATGTTTGGAAATTTCCTTTTTAAAACTCCGAAACTCCTTGTCCATTCTTTTCCCAAAAATTCAAGTAGTAGTATATCAAAATGGTATGTACCAAATTGACCATAACATTATATATATATATATATATATATAGATCTAAAAATCACAACATTTTACAAAGAGCTAGTAGACATATAGATGAACAAATTTTAGTTTTTGATTTTTACCCATAAATCACTCTATGATCCCTAAATAAATCACATAAAGTTCAGAATATTTCACCCCTAAAATTAAAAAAAAATTCTTTTAAACAATTCAAAAATTTTCCCAAAAATAAGTCCCAATGTTCCAAAACTTTTACAACACATTTATCATTAATATAATACATCTCAAATACTTAGAAATATCTCAAGGATAATTAACTAAATTATTTGAAATTTTTCCTCCTAAAATTCCCCATGCAAACGTTAGACATACCGTTATCGTAAAAGCTTTTAAAAAAATTGATACTATCACTTTTACTTAATATAGGAATGTTTATGAACATTTAAACATATATATATGTTTATAATTAATAAATTTCATGGGAGTTACATTCTCTCCCTTTTAAAAGAATTTTGTCCTCAAAATTGACTTACTCAAATAATTTTGTATATTTATCCCTCATCTCTTCCTCACATTCCCAAGTCAATTCTTTGAGGTCATGATTTTACCACAGAATCTTAACCAAACCAATTCCTTATTCTTGAGTCATTTTACTTGTTTATCTAGGATTTCGACTAGTCTATCCTCGTATGTTAAGTATGCGACGAGGTTCGACAGCTATGTCTCCAAAATCTGCTTTGGTTCCCCGATACACTTTCTTAACATAGATACATGGAATACATTGTGTACTCTTACTAATGATAGCGGTAGCGACAATGTTAGATATGTATGTCCAAGAGCCATATATATTATGTGATATGTAAATAATAATCCCTATATGGCAATAAAAGATATATTCATTATATGAAAGTTGTTTTTATTTTGAATATAGTCCTTAAGTATATTATTAGAATATCTATTCTAAAAGATGTTTAGAATATGAATGACGGATGTTTACGGAACAAAATACATTAAAGAGTTCATAGTCATAGGATACATTAAAGAGTTCTTCAATTATCCGGAAGACTATCACCTCTATTTGTTTATGATAGTGAGTCTCATGCTATAAGATATGTGATATCGGAACAAATATATGGACACTTATCATGGGTAGGTTCAACAATGACATTAGATTATTATAACATGAAGTTCTAACCACTTGTCAATAATTCATCATCTAGATTATAATAGTGCATATAACCCCTTAACCTAAGGTGACACTATTATCTCACACATAGGTGATTAGGGTTTGTTACTACTTACATATCTATACTAGTCATGTATGGGTATATGGCGTGTGATGGCCTTAGTTAGTTAAGTGTAGGAGGTAAGTGTTTAGGCAAAAGGAATTCGTTACCTTTAGTAGACGAGGATAAGATCCTATGCTATCTCGGTTATTCTTGATAAATATAAGTTCTTGGCCGGGACGGAAAGATTCACTAGAAAAGAGTTTCTTGTAGGAGTGTTATAATATCAAGAAATAAAACCGAGATGAGGACATAGCATTTAAGCAATTAGGGTTTGACATTAACATGACCCTAGCTAAAATCGAGATCTTGTAATGAAGGGATTCGAGTGCACGGTAATTATGATCATTGGTTTCGTGGAATGTAATTAATCAATTTAATACATTCATTTCTAATTAGGTAGTCATGATATGCAATGCTAGGCGTCACTCATGATTTATGGGACTAAGGACATATTGAAAGATCCTTGAATTAAGAAAAGAGTTTTCTCATAATATCAAAGAGTTGATATCATATTCCCATTGCTAATTGGACGTGAACCTAGAAAGTCACACACAATAGAGATTTTATCGAATGAGCAATTATTGTTTTAATTATTAATTAAAGTTTTTAATTAGTTAATTAAAAAAATAGGATTAAACTTGTAATTAAATTTAAAAGCTCTTTAGCATCTCCTAAAGTTTAATGCAACTAAAGGTAAATTAAAATATGAATTAATTTATATAAGATATAAATGAGAAGTCATTGAGCTTAAGTCAATTAATGAATTAATCAAAATAATCTTAGTGGAAGATTATGTGTTTTGATTAATGCATGCATGCAAACTCCTCCACTCAAGATATGTTAGTGGAAAGTGTAGAGAATTTATGCATGCATTATTTACATGTGTAATCAAAAAGTTTCTTGATTGTTTCATGCATGAATGACATATGTCATGAAGGATGCATGCATGATTGACAAATTTCTTTATGAAAGAAATTTGTTATCTCTCATGCATGCAAGTCTCTCCACCCAACATAAGTTAGTAGAGAATGTAGAGAATTAAAAACATGCATGATTGACATTTGTCATTGAGGTTGCATGCATGATTGACAAATGTCTTTGTGAAAAAAATTTATTATCTCCCATGCATGCAAGTCTCTCCACCCAACATAAGTTAGTGGAGAGTGTAGAGAATGACAAGAATAAGAAAAGGATGAGAGAATTGAGATAGTCTTGTATGGTCACTCATCTTAAACACTAAAAGGTGTTAGACAATTGACTTAAGCAAATATAAAGATTAACTCTTAGGCTACTTCAAGCTAGATTAATTGGTGAGCTAAAGATTAATTCTGGTCATTTGGAGACAAGATCATACTAGCAAACCAAGTCATAGACCGAAGGCTCAATCGTGTAAAGCTCATGTGGACGGACTAGAGGCTTGACAATTGCGGAGCTATAAGTCGAGAATAATCTTTTTGCTGCACTTCAAGAGGTATGAATTTAATTTGATTTTTTTATACCTTGCATGTGTGTTCTAAATATCCTTTAGCTGATTCTTGAGTTATGGCCTATGAGACATCTAATTATGATGTGATGAGATCACACCAATTATCTTGTTTTTATAATTTTTGAAATTCCACACACTTCCATTGAACTCCTTTCCCATTCCTTTCAAGCTGGTATCAAATCCACTTAAATGATATTTAGAATCCATGTTTTTGTTGTCTAAATTGTGATTATTGTTATGGCTAATGGTTAGATTGATTGTTGTTTGATTGGATAAAAAACGTGCATGTTGTTTTTCAAGAGATTGGATTACGGCGACTTGTGGTAAAAATACCATAAATTTTAAACGACTATTCAAAATCGAGTGAAATGTTTTTGAAATGAAACTAGACTTATGTATCTTTCTATAACAACTTGAATCTCTTAAAAAGGAATTTTATAAGGAGAGTTATGCTATTTCTAACTCATGGTATAGGCAACATTGATTCGGACAGACTTCTCTTTTCAACAATTTTGATTTTTTTAAGAGTTTTATTCAAGTTTTAAGCATGAATCAAACATTTTTTTTTATGTTCCCTAGAATATGTGATATTCCAGAATATTTATTTTAATTATTCCATAATTAGAACAATCAGAATTAGTCTAAGTTTACTTGAATATGTGATATTTGAGTAGTTTATGGAATTGTTCAATAGTTAACACAACCTATAATATGTTTGCATGAGTTGTTTAAATTTATATTTTGTGTTGAATGAATGAATGGCATGATGGATGATCATGGACTTAGGAAACCAATTTGCGATTGTATTAAGTGGGAATGTAATAATTAATTGTAAGGCGTTGTTATATTTTCTATTGAGCCTATTGAGCTCTTTGGTTTGTAATCTCGCCTTGGTATGCCAAGGATGTTTATGTACTTATGAAGACATGGACAAGCAAGATCAAAGGAGGTTCAACCCATCATAATGCTTAGTGGGAGAATGAAGATCAAGAGTTGAAGAGCATGTTTGGAAAATTAACCCTAAGCCCCACCTTATTCCTTGTGGCTAGGAATTGGGTCCATAGATAGTCCATGATCATACCTTTTATATTATCTATGCATATATGTCATGTATGTGATGTGTATGAGATGCTTATGATAAAATGGATAATGTGCAAAGTGAGACCTAATAATAATAAGTCCAAAAAAGAAAATCTTGCAACAAAGAATTAAGTCTAGGCTCTCCATTGAAACAATAATTTTAGAAGTTTTAAACAAAATGTTTAAGAGATCTTCTAGTCATAATTGTTAAGCATCGGATGTAGTAGACATATGGATACATTACTTACCAAGAACGACATTATGAACATGAGGTTTCTAATTTTCAAATCCATTTATTTACTGGTTAAATGGTTAATGGACTTAACTAGTGTAAAGGGCTAATAACGGCATTGTGAACTCGAGGTCCATAGCATTAGGAGCCGAGTTGATGAAACCTCGCATGAGATGTGATGAACAAGATTTTGTCTCTCTCTTATTCCTAATTTCCATCTCTCTCTCTCACCTTCACTATTTATCTTCTTTGCTCTCTCCTTTATTTTCTCTCTATCTCTCTCCTCTATCTCTCCCTCTTTTTTTGTCACTTTCTCTCCTCCTCTCTTCCTCTCTCTATCCCTCTTTTCCTCCTCCCTCTCGACTCTTTCCCATTCTCTCCTTCTCTCTTTCTTAACCCTCTAACTCTTTTAGTCTCTCCATCTCTCTCCCTCTCTATCCCTATCCCTCTCTCCCCTCTCTCCCTTCTTCTCTCCCCCTTTTTCTATCCTGTCTCTCCCTCTCTCTCCCCTCTTTTGCCCTCTCTCTCACTATCTCTCTTCGTTTTTATCTTTCACTCCCCTCCCCTCTCTTTTTGTTTCTATCTCCCTCCCTCTCCATATGTCCCTCTCTTTACCTGTTTTTCTCTCTCTTCCCCTATCTCTCCCTCTCTCCCTCTCTTTCCTTCTCTTTATCTTTCCCTCCCTCTCCCTATTTGACCCTCTCCCTCACTCTCTCCCCCTCTCTCCCTCTTAATCTCCCCGCCTCTCACTCTATCTCTACCTCTCTTACCCTTCTTCTTTCACCACTCCCTCTCTCTCTCCCCCTCTCTCCCTCTCAATCTCCCCGCCTCTCACTCTATCTCTACCTCTCTTACCCTTCTTCTTTCACCACTCCCTCTCTCTCTCTCCCCTCTCTCTCTCTCTCAATCTCCCCGCCTCTCACTCTATCTCTACCTCTCTTACCCTTCTTCTTTCACCGCTCCCTCTCTCTCTCTCCCATTTGCCTCTATCTCTCTCTCTTCTCTTTCTATTTCATACTTTCCCTCTCACCCATTTCCTCTCAAACTCTCTCCCCATCTCTTACTCCCTACCTCTTGCTCTTTCCCTCTCTCCCCACCCCTCTCTTTCTCTCTCTCTCCCCCTTCATCCCTTACTCTCCCTCTCTTTCTCTCTTTCCCCCTCTCTTTCCCCCTCTCTTTATCTCCCTTCCTCTCCTTCTCTCATCCTCCCTCCCTCTCTCTTCCCTTCTAATCCCCTCTCTCTTACCCTCTTTCCCTCTCCCTCTTACTCTCTCTCCCTCTCCCTCCCTCTCCCTCATTATTTATAGCATTCTCACTCCCTCTCTTACTCCCATTCTCTCTTCCCAACTCCATTTCTCTCTCTCCCTCTCTCCCTTCCACTCTCTCCCTCTCTCCCTTCTCTCACTCTCTCTCCCTCCTCTCTCTCTCCTTTGCTTTCTCCTCATCTCCCTACTCCCTCTATCTTTCTCTCCTTATCTCTCCCTTTCTCCCTCTTTCTTGCCTAATCTTTTCCTCTCGTTCCCTCTTCTCCTAGCCTCTCCATTCTCTCTCTCCCTTTCTCTCTCTATCTCTCTTTCTCTTAATCTCTCACCCTTTCATCCACTCTCCCTCTCTATCTCCCTCACTCTCTTCCTCTCCCTCTCTATCCCTCTATTTCTCCCTATCTCCCTCTTCCCCTCTCTATCTCCCTCCCTCCCTCTTTCTCTCTCTTCCTCCATCTCTCTCCATACCCTCTCTTTCTCCTCTCTCCCTATCTTTACCCCTCTCCCTCTTCCTCTCTCTCTCCCTTCTCTTTCTCTCTCCCACTCCACCTTTCTCACTATCTTTCCCTCTCTATCTCTCTCTCCCTCTCTTCCTCCCACTCTTTCCATCTTCCTTTGTCTCCCACTCTTTCTCCCTCTTTCTCTCTATCTCTCCCCCTCTCGCTTCTCTTTCTCTCACTTTCTCTCTCTTTCCCTCTCCTCACCCTCTCTTCCCTCTATATCGTTCTTCCTCTCTCTCTTACTTTCCCTCTCCCTCTCTCTCCCTCTCTCTTTCTCTCTCCTTCTCCCTCTTTTCCTCCTCTCTTTATTTTTCTCTCTCCCTTTTTCAATATTTTCTTTCTAATATATGTAAATATATCCCTCTCTCCTTCTCTCTCCCATTCTTTTCGTCTTCCTTTCTCTCCCTCCCCTCTCTCCCTCTCTCCTCTTCTCTCTCCCTATCTCTCCCACTCTCTCCCTCATTTTTTCCCTCTCTCCCTCTCTCACTTGTTCTCTCTCCCTTTCTTCCACTCTCTCCCCTCTCTCTCCCTTTTCCCTCTCCATTTCTCCCCTTTTCTCTATCGCCCTCCCTCTCCCTCTCTGTCTCCCCCTCTCTATCTCCCTCCCTCTCTATCTCTCCCATTCTATCCCAATCATATTCTCCCTCTCTCTCCCATTCTTTCGATCCCTCTCCCAATCTCTCCTTTTCTCTCCCCTTTTTCTCCCTCTATCTATCTTTTTATATCTCTTTCTCCCTTCTCTCCCTTTATTGCTCTCTCTCTTCTCCCCTCCCTTTCTCTCTCCATCCTTCACTCTCCCTCCTTTTCACTCTTCCTTACTTCCTCTCTCTCCTTCGCTTCCTCCTTCTCTCTCTCTTCCATATTCTCCTTCGTCCCCCTTACTCGATTTTGCTATTGCTCTCCCTTCCTCTTGCTCTCTCCCTCTCTCCCTTTCTCTCTCCCTCACCTTCTCTCTCTATCTCTCTCTTCCTCTCTTTATCTCCTTATCTCTTTCTCCCTCTCCCTCTCTCCCTCATCTCTCTCCCTTTCTCTATATCTTTCTCTCTCTTTCTTTCCCTCTTCCTCCCACCCTTTCCCCCTCTCCCTCCCTTTTCCGTTCTCTCCCCCTTCCCTTTCTCCCTCTCTGCCCCTCCCTCTCCCTCTCCCTCGCTCTCCCTCCTTACCTCTCCCTATATCTCCATCTCTCCCCTCTCCCTCTCTCACCCCCTCTCCCATCTCCCTCTCCCTTCCTTTCTCTCTCTATCACTCTCACTCTCTTGCATCTTTTCCCTCCCTCCCTCTTCCTATTACTCTCCCTCCTACTTTCCTCCTCTCTCCTACCTCCCTCTCTCCCCCTTCATCTCCCTCCATCTTCCTATGTTTTTATCTCTTCCTCTATCTCCCTCTCCCTCTCCCTCTCTATCCTTCCCCCTCTCTCCCTCCCTCTCCCTTTCCCTTACTTCCCTCTCCTTTTATCTCCAAACATCTCCCTATCTCTCATTTCCTTTTCCTTTCTCTCTCCCTCTCCTTCTTTATTTCTCTTTTTATCCCTCTTTTCTTCTCTCTCCCCTCTCCCTCTCTCTAACTCTCCTCATCTCTCCCCTTCTCACTCTTTCTCTTTTTCTCTCCCTCTCTCCCCCTCTTTCTCTCTTACTCCCCTTTCCCTTCCTCCCTCTCCCTCTTTCTTCCTCTTTATGTCCCTCTCTCACCCTTTCCTTCTTCATCTCCCTTCGTGTGTCTCTCCCTCTTTAACTTTCTCCCTCTTCTTCTCTTTTTCTTTCTCCCTCTTTTTCTCTCCCATCTCTCCCTCTCTTTCTCTCCCCTCTCTCCTCTCTCCCTCTCTCTCCATCCATGTCCCTATCTCTCTCCCTCTCCCTCTCTCCCTCAATCTCCATCTTTTTCTCCCCTTCTCCCTCTCTTTCTCCCCTTCTCCCCTTCTCCCTTTGTCCCTCTCTTTCTCCCCTTCTCCTTCTATTTCTCTCTCCCTCTCCCTCTCCCTCTCCTCTCATCCTCTCCTATGCTCTCTCTTCCTCTTCCTCCTTCTTTCCACCCCTCCCTCTCTATCTCTCCCTCTTTTTCTCACCCACTCCCTCCCATTCCCTACCTTTCTCCCTTCATCCCTCTCTATCTCTCTCTCTCCCTCTCTCTCCTTTCATTTCTCCCTTCCTTTCCTTATCTCTCTTTTTTGCTCCACTATTTTCTCTCCCCGTCTTTGTCCTTCTCTCCTTTTCTCTTTCCCTCTCTATTCCTCTCCCTTTCTCTACCTCTCCTTCTCTCTCCTACTTCATCTCTTCCTCTCTCTCCTTCTACCTCTCCCCCTCTCTGTCCCCTATCTCTCCCTCCCTCACTCTCTCTCCCTCACTCTCTTCCTCTCTCCCTTTCACTATCTTTCTCCCACTCTCTTTCTCTCTCTTGCTCTCCCACTCTCTATCTTCATCACCCTTTCTCCCTCTCTTACTCTCTCCCTCTCCCTCTTTCTCTCCCCCTCTATCTCTCTCCTTCTCTCCCTCTCCCTCCCTCTCTATCTCTCTCTTCTCTCCCTCTTTGTCTTCCTCTCTCTCCTAATCTATCCTACTCTCTCTCTGTCACCTTCCCTCTCCCTCACCCTCTCTCCTCTCTATATATCTCTCTCTCTACCACTCTCTCTTCCTCTCTTTCTCATGCTCTCTCCCTCTCCCTCTCTCCCTCCCTCTCTTTACCTTCCCATCTCTCTCTAACTCTCCCCATCTTTCTCCCCTTCTCTCTCTCCCCATCGTTCCCTCTCTCTCCCTCCCTCCCCGACCTCTCCCTCACTCTTTCCCTCCCTCCCTCTCCTTCTCTCCCTCCGTCTACCTATTTCTCTCCATCTCCTCTCCCTTTTTATCTTTCTCTCCTAATCTCTCCTGCTCTTGTCCCCCTCTCTCTCCCTTTCCCTCTCTCCCTCACCCTTCCACTCTCTCTCTATCTCTCCCTTACCCTCTCTCTCCCTCCTTCTTTCCTATGCTCTCTCCTTTTCTTCTTATCTCTCTCTGTCTCCCCCTCTCCCTCTCCTTTTCTCTCTTTTTCTCCCACTCTCTCTCCCTCTCTCCCTCCCTCTCTCCTTATCTTACTCATCTACTCTCTCCCTCTCTCCCTCTCTCTCCTTCTCTTCTTACTGTCTCCCTCTCTCCCTCTCCTTTCCTCTCTTTTCTCCCACTCTCTCTCACTCTCTCCCTCCCTTTCTCTTTATCTTACTCATCTACTCTCTCCCTCTCTCCCTCTCTCTCCTTCTCTTCTTACTGTCTCCCTCTCTCCCTCTCCTTTCCTCTCTTTTTCTCCCACTCTCTCTCACTCTCTCCCTCCCTCTCTCCTTATCTTACTCATCTACTCTCTCCTCTCTCTCCCTCTCTCTTTGGCACTCTTTCTTTCGCTCTCCCTCTCTTTATCTTTTCCTCTCTCCTTATCTCTCTCCCTCCCTCTCTCCCTCTCTCTCTTTCTCTCTTTCCCTCTCTCTTTCTCCTTCTCTTACTCATCTACTCTCTCCCCTCTCTCCTCATCTCTCTAGCACTCTTTCTTTCGCTCTACCTCTCTTTATATTTTCCTCTCTCCTTATCTCTCTATCTCTGTCCTTCTCTCTCTCTCTTTCTCTCTCTCTCTCTTTCCCTTTCTCTTTCTCCTTTTTTTCCTATCTCCCTCTCTCTCCCTCTACCCTATCCCTATCTCCACTCCTTTTTTCCCCTTCTCTCTCTCTTCCTCTCTTTCCCTCTCTCCCTCTATCGCTTTTTCTATCCTCTCTATCCCTCTCTTTCTCTCCATCTCACTTTCTCTCTCTCTCTTTATCTCTTTTTTGTTTCTCTCTCGCTTATCCCTATCCCTCATTCTCTCGTTCCTTCTTCCCCTTTCTTCCTCCCTCTCTGTCCCTCCCTCTTTCTCTCCCTCTCCCTCTACCTCTCTCCCTTTCTCTCTCTCTTCCTTGCTCTCCCTCTCTCTTATGCTCTTTCTCATTCTCTTTCACTCCCTCTACCTCTCCCTCCTCTCTCTCTCTCTCTCTCTTTTTCTCTTTCTCATTCTCTCTTACTCACTCTCTCCCTCTCCCTCTACCTCTCTCCCCTTTCTCTCTCTCTTCCTCGCTCTCCCTCCCTCTTATGCTCTTTCTCGTTCTCTTTCACTCCCTCTACCTCTCCCTCCTCTCTCTCTCTCTTTTTCTCTTCCTCATTCTCTCTTACTCACTCTCTCCCTCTCCTCTTCTCTCATTCTATCTCTCTTACTCTCCCTCTCTCTCTTTCTCTCAACCTCTCTCTATCTCTTTCTCTCTCTCGACCCTTCTCTCCCCTTCTATCTCTCCCTCTCTCCTCCTCGACCTCTCTATTTCTCTCCTTCCCTCTCTATTTTTCTCTCCCTCCCTCCTCTCTATCACTCTCACTCCCTCCCTCCCTCTCTCTCTCTTTCTCTCCTACTCTTTCCCTCTCTTCCTTTCCTTCTCTTTCCCTCACTCTCTCCCCCTCTTTATCTCTCTCCCTTTATCTTTATCTTCTCTATCTCTTTCTCCCTTTCTCTCCATCTCTCTATATCCCTCTCTTTTACTCCCTCTATCTTTCCCTCTCTCTCCCTCTCTCTCTCCTTTTCCTCTTTCTTTCTCCCCTTCTCCCTTCCTTCTTCCTTTCTCTTTCTCTCGCTCCATCTCTCTCTACCCCCTCTCTCTTTCTCTCCTTTTATCTCTTTCCCTCTCTCACCCCCTTTCTCCCTCTCCCTCTCTTACCCCTTTTTATCTCTCTTTCTCTTTCTCTCCCTCTCTCCATATCCCTCCCTCTATCTCTCTGTCCTCCCATTCCCTCTCCCTCTCCCTCTCTCTCTCCCCTTCTTCATCTCTATCCCTATCTTGCTCCCTCTCCTTCTCTCTCCCTCTCCCCCTTTCTTATTCTCCCCTATCTCTTTATCCCTTTCTCTTACTTTCTCTCTCGCTCCATTTCTCCCTCTATCTCCCCCTTTTCCTTTCCCTTATCCCTCTTTCTCACTCTCTCTATTTCTCTCCCTCATTTTCCCTCTCCCTCTCCCTCTCTCACTCCATCTTTTTCTCTCTCCCTCTACCTTTTTCCTCCCTCTCCCTCTCCATCTCTCTCCCTCCCTCTCTCCTTATATATCTCTCTTTATCTTTTTCTTTCTCTTCCTCTCTCTCTTGCTCTTCCTCTCCCCTCCTCTCTCTCAACATCCGTTCCTCCTTATCTCTTCCCCTCTCCCCTCTATCTCTCTTCCTCTCTTTCCCACTTGTCTCTCCCTCCCTATTCTTATCTCTCTCTCTTTTTCCCTCTCTATTTCTCTCCTTCTCTCGCTCTTCCAATCTCTCCCTTCTCTATCCCACTCCCTTCTCTCCTTCCTCTCTCTCTCCACTCCTTATAATCTCTTTCTCGGTCTCTCCTCCACTCTTCTCTTCTCTTCGTCTCTTCCTCTCTCTCTCTCTCTCCTTTTTTCTCTCTCACCCTCTCCCTCTCTCTTACCTCTCTCCCTCTTTCTCTCCCCTTTCTCCCTCTCTTTCTCTCCCTTTCTCCCTCTCTTTCTCTCCCTCCCTCTCCTCTATCTCTTTCTCCCTTTCTCTCCCTCCCTTTCCGTTGTTATTACTTGTATGCCCTAGAAGCCAATCACGGTTTGAATGTACTAGCATACACTTATTGTATTATTAGTATTATTATTATTATTATTATATGAGGGTAGCACATTCCATTTCTCATGTTTAAATCTAGACATCTAGGATAAAGGGACTAGACTACGTGGTAACTTATGTCATGGATAGGTTATGTCAAATCACTAACATTCTTATTACTTGAGTAGTAGTGATGCATCATTCGATGCCACTCACTATTTGTGATTCTAAATTATGATTTTAATATCACTACTAATGTAATAAGAACCTATAAGGTCACACATAAAGAGCGACTCAAAATTGGAGTATAACTAGAAGTCCTAATTGGATTACGATTCTTAGTCGAGTTAAGATTCCTAGTGAGACTAGGATACAATTTGGATTATAGTATTTAACTACACTAGTGGGTTGGTTTGATCAAGACATATAAAATAGGCTTAATGAAGTCCAAGTCCAAGGTTGTTGGATATTAATTTATCAAAATAATCAGCCCATATTTTTTCTCTCTCGTTAGGGTTAGGAAATTAGTTTCCTCGTGGGACTATGGCTCACACACATTCTAGTCGTTGTAAAATATAACTAGCACATTTATTTATTTATATAAATGTAACCGTGAGATAGAAATCCTAATAACCGTGAAGGTAGAAACCCTAGCTAGCTTGACTAGAAGAGTGATCCATCCTTTAAACACCATAAATCATAGCTAGCACTTTTCCCTCCCTCTCCCTCTCTCTCCCACATTATCTCTCTCTCCCTCTCTCCCTTGTTCACATTCTCTCCCTCTTTCTCTTACTCTTTAGCTCTCTCTCCCCTTTTCTCTCTCCCTCTCTCTCCTTCCTCTCTTCCTATCTCTCCCTCTTTTTTAGCTCTCTCCCTGTCTCCCCCTTTTTCTCTCTCTCCTTCCTCTCCCTTTGTTTACTAATCTCTCTCTCTCCTACTCTGTCTCCCTCACCCTTTCTTTTCCACTTTACCTCTCTCCCTCTCTCCCCTACTCTCTCCCCCTCACCCTCTCTTTACGACTCTATCACTCTCCCTCTCTCTCCTACTCTCTCTCCCTCACCCTCTTTTTATTGTACTCTCTCCCTTTCTCTCTCTCTTTCCTTCTCTTCTTCTCCCTTTCCTTCTTCTTCTCTCTCTCCTCCCTTTCTCTCTCTCCCTCTCTCTCCCCTCTCTATCTCCCCCTCTCTCTCCCTCTCTATCTCCCCCTCTCTCTCCCTCTCTATCTCCCTCTCTCTCTCCATCCCTTTCTCTATCCTCCTTTCTCTCTTCCCCTCCTCTCTCTTTCCCTCTCTACCCCTTTTTCTCTCCCTCTCACTCTCTCTCTCTTCCTCTCTTGAATGATAACACATCCTATGGAAGTGTATAACAAAACATAAATTTTTCCTTATCTATCGAAGATCAAGCCATTGAATCACCTAATCATACATACATGAATTAAAAGTATAAGTAAAAGATTACCTATTGTAGCACTGATTTAGCATTTTATGACAATCGAGGCTTTTAAGGACGAATACAACAACTTATTCCTTTTGGGGAGAGAAACGTTTTCCCACATTTTTATCTTACTTAGCATGTATGTTTTTCTCCTCCTTGTTGCCTCTCTTCCCTTTATTTATATAGGAGGTGGCATCTTTGTCCTCCATGGGCAAAGACTTGTAACATGAGTGGGCTTATTTGATCTTACCCTTGTAATCCCTAAGCCGTATCCAAAACGACTCAAGTTTATCCTCCCACTAAAATATATCAAAGGCTTTTAAATTAAGCCTATTGGCCCAATTAATTTACACTATTCAAATAAATTGGGTTAGATATTTTTTAGAAAGCCCACATTAGGAAACAATTTCAAAAATACCTTTAAACCTAAATTAGGAAACTAATTTTTTTTTAGGTTACTTAGTTCCAAATTTGGAAATGACTTCTAAATTAGGAAATTGGTTTCTAAAATAAAAAACCTTTTACTTTAGAAAACTTTCAAAGCCGAAAACCTCTTCCAAAATCTTTTTTCTCTTTTATTACATGAATATTTAAACTCATACGTATAACTTAATAGGCTCTTAGATATGGTGACAATGTATCAAGAATAAAAGACACCTCTTTTATCTCTTAATACATAAATTAATATTGGCCTCTAGTAAGGCGATATGACTACCTAATTCTCTAATAGGATTAATTTAATAATAATTACCTTTCACGAGCATGGTTACCATATAATCATCATATGAATTTATCATAGTGTAATCTCAAACGTTTTTATAGTCTATTTGATTATGATCACACAAGTTTTCTTCGATCCCCAAACGCCTTAGCTCTAGAGTAAACCAACTATGCTCTATTGGTATACTCCCATTATGGCCACATATTCCTTCTCTCCCTCTCCCTCTCTCTCTATGTGTTTGCATCTCCCTATCTCTAACTCTCTGTCTCTCTTCATATATATATATATATGTATATCCCTCTCTCCCACCCTTTCTCCCCTCTCCTTCTCTCTCTCACCCTTTCTCTCCCTATCTCTCCGCTACTATATATATATAAATCCCTCTCTCTTGATTTTCCTCTCTCCCCCTCTCTCCCACCCTTTCTCCCCTCTTCTTCTCTCTCCCACCCTTTCTCTTCCTCTCTCTCCCTTACTTTCTCCTTTTCCCTCTCTTCCTCCCTCATTCTCTCCCTCTCCCTCATTTCCCTCCCTTTCTATCCCTCCCTCTATCTTTCTCCTCTTTTCTCTCTCTCTCCCCCTCTATTACTCCCTTTTTTCTCTCCCTCACCCTCTCCTTCTTCTTCTATCTCTATCTCTCCCAATCTCTCCTTCCTCTCCCTGTCTCTCCCTTTCTCCCTCTCCCTCTTTCTCTTTTCTCCCTCTCTCCCTCACTTACCCTTCCACTCTCTCTCCCTCCCTTTCTCCTTCTCCCTCTCCCTCACCCTCTATTTCTCTCTCCCTCTCCCTCTCACACTCTCTCTATATATATCTCTCCTTCTCTCTTGCTTTTCCTCTCCCTCCATCTCTTTCTCTCTCCCTCCCTCATTTTTAACTCTATCTTTATCTCCCCAACTCTCACCCTCTCACTCCTGTCCTATCTCTATCTCTCTCTGTTTCTCTCCCTCTATTCACTCCCTCTTCCCCTCCTTATTTTTCTCTTCCTCTCTCCCTTTCTCTCTCTATTCTTTATCTCTTCCTCTCTCTCCTCCCTCTTTCTCTCTCATCTTTCTCCTAATCTCTTCCTCCCTCCTCTTTCTATCTTTTCCTTTCTCCCTCCATCCCTTTCTCCCCCTCTTCCCCTCTCTCCCTCTCTCTCCTCCTCTCCCTCTCTATCTTTCTCCCTCTTTCTCTCTCTCCCTCCCTCTCTCTCCTTCTCCCATTTTCTCCCTTCCTTATCTTTCTTAACCTCTCCTTTTCCCTCCCTACCTCTCTCTCCCCCATTTCTCCCCCACTTCCTCTCTCTTTACCTCCCTTCCTTTTTCTCTCTCTTCCTCTCCCTCCATGTCTCACTCTCCATCCCTTTCTCTCCCTCTCCATCCCACACTTTCCCTCTTCCTTTATCTCTCATCCTCTATCTCCTCTTCTCTCTCCCTCTCACTCCCCCTCTCTCACCCTCTATCCCCTCTCTCTCTATCTCTCTTTCTCTCCTTCTCTCCCTCTCCCTCTCTCTTCTCGCTCCCTTTTGCCCTTTCAATCTCTCTCCCTCATTATATATCTCTCTCCCTTTTCCCTCTCTCCCTCATGCTCTATCTCCTTCTCTCTCCTTTCCTATCTCCCTCTCTCTCTTTGTCTCTCTCTCCCAATCTCTTGCCCTCCCCTTATCTCTCCCTCTCTGTATCTCCCTCCCCCGATCTCTTACTCTCTCCTTCTGAAGGATTTGCATCCTTTGGAGGTGTGGAATAAAATAAAATTTTATCCTCTATCTAAGGCTCTTAAGATCAAACCATTGCAAACCATGAGTAAAGGGTTACCTCTTGTAGCACAAATGTAGCCTTTGCGAAAAGAGCCATCCAAGTGTTGACCTATATTGATAATATATGCAGTCCAAGCACCCATACGAGATTAATTAGAAGTTGTTGAATGCTAGCTCCACCTTTTTTTGACTTATATAAATTTTATCTTTAGAAATCTATTTTGGGATATTTTGTGACAACCCTAAGAGAGAGGGAGAGCTGGCATGATTATAGGGAGAGAAAAGTATTTCTCTCTTTAGCTTTCTTATGCCATTTATGCCCTCATGGTTAGCCTCTCTTTAGAAACAATTATCTTTTACAAGCATGGTTATTATACAATTTAGTCATCATGTCAATATATCATAGTGTGATCTTGAACATGGTTCATAGTTTATTCGATTATAATCATACAATTTTTTTTGATTCCCATATGTCTTATCCTAGAATAAACCAACTATACTCTATTGGTATACTCCTACTATGCCCACAGATTCCTTGAGTAGCCATTTATCGAAGTGCAATGTGAAATTCCTTTAGCATACAAAGAATGACATGTCCTAGTGCACCTAACGAATCAACCACATACAACTCTTGATCGAGCCCATCAAAATGAGTGTGAAAGTACATAAATTCTCTAGTGAGATAACCATGATGACTTCAAGTCAAAGGATCAATTGTACCTATCCGTATGAGATTCTCATAAACTAAACCAAATAGGTTCTCATGGTGAGTAGACATTTATTAAAGTGCAATGTGAAAACTCCTTTAACATATAAAGAATGACATGTCCTAGTGCACCCAACGAATCAACCACATACAGCTCTTGATCGAGCCCATCAAAATGAGTGTGAAAGTACATAGATCCTCTAATGAGATAACCATGATGAATTCAAGCCAAAGGATCAATTGTACCTATCCAGTATGAGATTTGCATAGACTAAATAAAATGGGTTCTTATGGTGAGTCAAGTCCGAGTGATATGTTCTCTAATATTAATCACCCAAGTGCCTACTTTGGCATCACCATACTAATAAGTGTGAGATCTCCTACTTGCTATCTTATAGCATGAGCATAGCACTCTCAAATCTTACTATATATAGTCAATGTCCATTCTTGACAATGCTATAAGTTAGAAAATTTAATGATATCATTTAGAAGATTTAATTTTTATCTCATATCTTTTGATCAATCATTAATGCAATGCATATCATATAGACTTCTATGCAATTCTTTTTAAAATATAAACAATAAGAATTAAAACAAAGACTTCTTATTATACTATTAAAATGAGTCAAACTATACACTAACACCTCTCTCTCTCGCCCTCTCCCTCTCCCTCTTTCACCCTCTCTCCTCTTACACCTCACCCTCTCCCCCTCTCTTCCTCTCTCTTTATCGCTCTCTATCCCTCTCTCCTTCTTTTTTTATTACTCTCTCTCTTGGTCTCTCTCACTCCCT